>CM062618.1:46757184-47202771 GCA_025617555.3 Puccinia polysora
TTCTGACCTTTTGACTTGTATAGTGTTTCTTGAAAGACTATGAGGATGTACTTGAGTATATGGAAAATCACATTTTCCCTATCAAAGAGACGTTTGTTACAGTGTGGGCTTGCATAAAACCAGATTTTGGAAACAAAACAACATCTTGGGTTGAAGGGGCCCTTGCAACTCTCAAACAATTCCTTGCAAACTCTTTGGGAAAAATGTTGGATATTTGGAAAAGCCTTGACGGAACAGTTTTGAATCAAATTAAATTGTTTTTTGCATCACTTTATAACTCTCAAATTAAGTTAGGGACAGTTCTTCCACCTGAACTGTTACCATTGGGTTACAAATTGTCTTTAGAGGCAATTCAGCTTACTAGGGAAAAATTCAAGTTTTGTGATCATGATGGCAAATTGTGCACCAAGTCATATTCCAAGAATATTGGTTTGCCCTTCTCCCACCAAATAGGTGACTGTCTAGCATTTAGAGGATCTGTGGTACCCAAAGATTTTCATCCTCAGTGGAGGTTGGACTATGACCCTTGCAGTTCTAGTTCTGTAAGTTGGCTTAAGTTGGATTGTTCAAGCTAGATTGTTCAAATCACTATGAGATTAATGCTTTTTGATTAATGATTCCTAATTCACTAATGGTTGATCCTTTTGAATTTTTCAAGTGCAATGTTGATGACATGCTCAGCATTCCCAGTTAGGTGAAAAAGTGAATGCAATGATCTTGGAATCTCCAGATCATGAGCAAAGCAGCCTATTGAAGTATATCATTTGGAAGATCATAAAACATCAATCAAAGCCAAGACTTGAACCTGAAGTCTTACAATCCAGTAGGGGCCAGCCAAAATTGACAGATACACGGCAAGAACCATCTTGGTTTGAGCATGTTGAAAAACAACTCAAGGGGGAAAATAGGACTAGAATGGATCCAAATAAGAAAAGACAAAAGATTGTGAGTCTTTTCTTTTGGGATAAGCTCCTTTTTTTTGGTTTAATGAACTTAGTTACTAACTAATGATGAATTTTTAGTCAAAGTTGGAAGAATCTGAATTTGAGTTTCATAGTTCAGAGGAAGAGACTGAAAGTGAATTGGGATCACTTAATTTGGAATCAGAATCCTCTGCAGAGGAAGACAACGTGCAGCAAAGCTCAACCAGAAGCTCATCTTTGGTGAGTATTCATTTGAATGATGTGATTAAAAAATGAATACCAAGTTAGTTTTGATGATAGGAACCACACATGAAATACTTCAATCAAATACCCAAGAAATTCAATAAGCTCTTGGGTGAGGTTTGGGATCCAATTGGAGATGGGAATTGCAGATTTAGAGTCATTGCTAAATCTCTTAGTTATGAAGAAAATGGTTGTTTTAAAGTGAGAAAAGAAATGATACAAACATTGGAGAAAAATAAAGCATGCTACATGAAGATGCTTGGTGGTGCAAAGCAGATTGAAAAGATTAAACAAAGACTTGATTTTGAAGAAATCAATGGAAAGATTTCCGCCTCAAAATGGCTGGCTAAATTAGATATGGGTCAAATCATAGCAGACACATATTGCAGACCTATATGTTTCATTTCATTGGAGCCACGTGATACTTATACTCCTATGAAAAATGGTGTTACTGATCAATCAGATCCAATTTTCATTTCCTTTGTAAACAATAACAACTGGGTTCTATTGGCACTTGAGGGAGAAATTATTCAAATCCCGCCCATTGTAGCAAAACTGTGTTCCTTGATTTCCAAAAAAGCCTCTGGTTGGGTTGATCATCTCAAAGATCAACTGCAAATGTATTCTAGATTGTAATAGACTTTGACTTGATTTCATCATTGGGTTTCATATAAAATGTAATTCTAATGCAGATAACAAGTTCTATTAATGTAAAGGGTTATCACATTTTGAACATCATTATGTTGAGTGTTTTGAGTTAAACTCATTATATTGAGTGTTTTGAATGATAGTTTAATGGTAAGTCAGTTAAACTTGTGTTGAGCTGATTCTATCATAAGGAGTATTTTACTCCTTATGATGGTATCAGCTTACCACAAGTTGAAATGTTTTTTTTGTGTGTTTTTAGCTTAGGGCTATTCCATTTACTTGTCTTGTTTTTGGTGTTATTAATTTAGGGGTAGTCCAGTTACATGTTTTTTTGGTGTTTTTAATTTAGGGCTAGTCCAGTTACTTGTGATTTTTTTGGGTGTTTTTATTTTAGGGCTAGTCCTGTTACTTGTGTTTTTTTGGTTCTTTCTACTTTAGGGCTATTCCATTGGATAGTCCCAGTTTTTTTTGTTTTTTATTCATTCTTTTATTTTTTTTTAAACCAAAAAATCAACATTTTCTGATTTCTTTGATTTTTTGGTTCATTCCTGGTATCAGCTTAACACAAGTTGATTTGGTTTTTTTTTCTGTTTTTATTTTAGGGCTAGTCCAGTTACTTGTATCTTTTTTGGTGTTTTTAATTTAGGGCTAGTCCAGTTACTTGTCTTTTTTTTTGGTGTTGAATTTAGGGCTAGTCCAGTTACTTGTGATTTTTTTGGTGTTTTTAGTTTAGGGCTAGTCCAGTTACTTGTGTTTTTTTTGGGTCTTTTTAACTTAGGGTTAGTCCATTGGATAGTCCCAGTTTTTCTATTTATTTATTTATTTGTTATTTTTAACCAAAAAATCAATATTTTTTGATTTCATTGATTTTTTGGTTGATTCCTGTTTTTTGAAAGGTTTATTTGATTCATGGGTTATGTTAGTGCCCTTTCATTCCATTTTTTTTTGTTTTTTTTTTTTTTTGGCTCACCATGGTCCAGTGGCGTGTTGGATGCCACACGACTACATTTGAGCCGTTTACCACTCCACAAAACTCTAATGTAGTCGTGTGAAATCCAACACGCCCTTGGACCAGGCTGGGTGGGCCGCACAACTCTTTGAGCAATGGGGGGTTGTACACAGCCTGGATTGGACTGTGTGGCGTGCCACATGGCCCACTTTGAATGGTGTCCACAATTCAATGAGCTGTGAATTCAACATTACCCAAAAAAAATATAAAATATAAAATATAAAATATAAATAAATAAATGAAAGAAAAAAACAAAAAAAGAAAAAGAAAAGAAGAAAAGAAATAAAACAAATAAAACAAATAAAGAGATAGAAAAAAAATAAAAATAAAAATAAAAATAAAGAAAAAGAAAAGAAAAGAAAAAGAAAAAGAAAAAAATATAAAAATTGAAAATTTAAAATAAAAAAAAAAAAAACAGAAAATAAGCAACAGAAAAGAAAAACAAAAGACAAAAAACCAGAAAAACCAGAAAAGAAAAAAAAATTGCAATGGACGTGTTAATTTGAAGTTTTTTTATGTTTGATTCAATTTTTGGAGGCCCAGGATACATCCAAGAAATCCCCCAAAAAATATAAGAAATTTGTTGAGTAGTTTTATAAGATTTTCAAGAGCTTTCATCACGAAAAAATAATTAAAAAGGCAAAGGAAGGGTTCCAAAAGTGCAATGAGGAATTTTCTTTATTTTTATTTTATTTTTTGAATGATTTTTTTAAGGTAAAAGAATACATCAAAAAAATCTGAAAAAAATATTATAAAGATCTTTGATTTTCTTTCTGAATTTTTGAGAGATTGAAGCACAAAAAAAATAAACTAAAAAGGGAAATAAAAGGATCAAAAATATAATGGGAACTTTGGTTTTTGTGAATTTTGTGATTTTTTGAACAAATTTTTGAAGTTAAAATAATACCGTTAAAATATCTGAAAAAAAATCAGGAAGGTCTTTGTTTCTTATTTTAACTTTATGAGAGTTTCAATCACCAAAAAAAGTGAATTCAAAAAGCAAATAAAAATATCCAAAAGTTCAATGAAGTTGTTTTATTTTTATGTTTTTGATTTTTTGATAAAATTTTTGAAGGGGTTCTATTTATTCCCAAATTATCAAAGATTTAGCTTAAGCTTTAAAGAGGCCCAGCTACCTGACTGCGGAGTCACAATTCCAAAAAATAAATTATTGAAAAAACCGTGAAATAAATTATTTTTCTGTGAGGGAGTGATGGCAGGCAGACTTAAAAAGCCATGATTTAAAGAATGGCGCCATGAGAAAATTTATTCACTAAAAATATGTGAAAATACTTCAATAAAAACTTAATGAAGTACAAAAATTATGATAAAAAATATGAAAAATCAATTTCTTTGAATAAAATTTAATATGTCTGGTGGAATTTAGATACCTTTTTACCAATGATCAAAAAATTTTAAAATTCCACGCTGTAAGATTTTATTTCCTCCTTGAAAATATTTTTTGTATCATTTTTATGTGTTCAGTAAAAAATTTTTTAAATTACATGAGAGATGTTGAATTTTATTCAAATAAATGAAATTTTTATATTTTTTATAATTATTTTTTGACTTGATTAGTTTTCCGCTGAAATATTTCCACAAATTTGGATTCTTTTCATAGAATAGTTATATTTAGCATTTCTTCATTTTTTTGATGCTTGGTAAAAAATTTAATATTCATTTAAAGAAAACTGGCTTGTTTTTCAGTAATTCTTGTCCTGCTTTTCAGAATTTATATTGTACCAATACTTCATTTTTTCCCTCTTTTTTAAATTTCTAGCCTAACCTGATCCATTTTTTCTTATTTCTGAGTAGTTTATTCCCTAAATTTTAAAAAATCTGCCTGGTGATAAAAAAAATTCTGTATGCTTTTATATTATTTCTTTCCCAAATTTTAAAATTTTCTGTCTGCCCTTAAATTTTTCCAGACAAGATTCCTTTGAGGGTTCAAATAAATTCAGTATTAGAATATATGGATATGACTTGAATCTTTGAAAAAGAATTATTACTAACTCTGTACACCAAATCTAAGAAAAAACAATATGGAAAAAGAAAACTTCCCAAATTAAAATCAAATACAGAAATTATTTTTCAAAAGATAAAGAAAAATCATTCCTAATTTAATATAAGAGCTGGTATGATTAATGGTTGTCCAATTAATTTATCCCATGTCCCCAAAAATCCTTTTTAATTTTTCTAAAATGAATTAATAATATCTGGGCCACATCTGAAGCTATTTCCTGTTCAATAGCCCCCTGCTTGCTGCAGCAACATCCTGCTGAATTTGAATATCTTCATGCTTGACCTTCATCTTGATGATTGTTTTTGAATAAGTCAATTGGTTTCAGAATTGGAGAGTATCTTGGAAGGAATTTAATTTTAATCTGGTTTTTGGAATTCTTAAGTAATTGGAAAAATTGATTAAAATCCTTTTCACAGAAAACTGAAGTGTTTTCCATGATGAAAAGAAAAGTTGGAATAAATTTCTCATTGATTCAAAGGAGGGGATTGGTATTTTTAGGTATTTCTTACCACCCCTATTCTTACCATCCTCATTGAGAATTTTGAAACAGATCATCTCAGAGGTTTCCAGAGCCCCTACCCAATGGATGATTCCTCCCCTGTAATATTTTTAAAGGGAAGCTGGCTGGCATTGATCAAACCAAAGCACTCAAAATACAGGTTGTTTTATTTTACAATAATTATTGCAAAGTATATGAACTGATAATGACTTATCAGAAATTTAGTACCCATGAGTTAATTTAGTCTGGTAATTAAATCTGGGTTCTCAAATAAAAATGATGCTACTTTCTACATCAGTGAAACAAATAAGAACAAATTTTGTTGCTGGTGTAGTAAAGCTTTTTTTTCCACTTAAAAGGTACTGGAAGAATCATTTTTCAGGTGATACTGAGGCTGCTAGGAACTTTTTCATGGAGGGAATTGAGACAGAAATTCCAACTTCTATAAATTTTATTGAAAATATTCTTCAAGAAATATTTGAGATTATCTTCAAGGTGCAGCAGCACTGATGAAATTTTATTTTTTTCAACTTTGATTTTGATCCCCTGGAGGATTTTGATTGAATTATGTTACCTTCTCTTTCTTCTCCAGTAATTTTTCAAGCTTCATGTTTGAAGATCCAAAACATCTTGGCCACCCTTACTTGCAACTTCCATTCATTGTGCACTTTCTGCTCAACCAGATTCTTCATTTTTCCACTTATGATTGGATGTGAATGATGATCCTGAATGATTTGTTATTTTGATTTTTTTTTAATTTTATTTATTTTTATGGAGGCCTTTGAATGCCTTTGGAATATTTTTGTTTGAGAGAAGCTTGTGGTGATCCTCTTGGATGGGTATGGATTGGGCCTTGATTTTTTAATTGAATTGCATTTCTTTTTTTTCATATTTGGTGGGTGGATAATCATTGGTTTCATTGATTGAATTTTCCATGGAAACCTTTATAAAAACCAATCCAGAGGGTGGAAAAAACTAATCATTAAATATAAAAAGAATGAGGAAGAATTGTGATTTAGAATTGGAATGAGTAGTGAAAAAAATTACTTGGGGTAATAAGAGTGTTGAAGTTGAGGGGAATGGTTGGTTGGATGATGGGGTGAAGAGGAACTGTCTCCTTTCTGGTTTGAGAAAGAGGAGAAAGAAAAACTGAAACAGGGGACCTGTAAAACAAAAATTTCAGATACCAATTTTTACTTTGTGAATCTGGTTATAGCCCTATGCTTCCTGTCTTTTTTAGAAATTTAGCTGTCCAGAAATTTGCAACAAAAACTCTGGAAATTTTCCTTGAAATCCATAGTATTTAAATTCCATCAGAAATATTGAACTTTATTTAAATAAGGAAATTCCTAAATTGTTTATTATTATCACTATTATTATTATTTGGTAGTTTTCAACCAATTTTAATTCCTCTTATAAAATAGGTACATGTAGAATTTTTTTCATTTTTTTCTATGCTTGGAAAAAATGTGGTGAAATCTCATTGGCAATTACTAATTTCATTTGAAAATATTAATTCTGATGATTTCTGATAATTTTTGTACTTTAGGAAGGATTCATTGAAATAAGGCCTGGTTTTTCATTTCCTCTCAAAAAACATGTATGTGTAACCTGATTTTTAATTTTCTCTCACAAAGTAGGTATATGTAAAAAAATTTTATTTCATTTTTATTTTTGTTAAAAGTATCTTTATATTCCATAAGAAATATGAATTTTTTTTCAAATCAAATGTTTTTTGAAAAAGATTTATTATAATTGATGAGCTTTATGAATTTTTTTCCCAATGGTTTTTGGATAATCTCCAAAAATCATTACACTTAGCTTTTTTCAATTTTTCTTATGCTTTGTGCCATTGTATTTACACTCAAATTTGAATATTAAATTTTGTGAAAATAAGCCAAATTTAAACCATTTTTTTATGTTGAAAATATTTTTCTCACAAATAAGCTCAGAGTTGAAAATATTTTTCTCACAAATAAGCTCAGATTTAAAATTTTGAAAGAAAACCAGCCTTTACTGTTTTTTTCATGTTACATAAACTGAATTGATTTCCAAAGTTAGATTCTCCCAAATTATTTATCCCCAAAAGATCCCATAGGGGCTCCGGAGGCCTTATTTTTGTCCCCAAAGGCCTGGATTGGTTTTTAGAGGCCTCCTTCAGCCTGAAACATCCTTAAAAGTTGTGTTTTCCTACCTCATAGGGTCCTTTAAATCTTAAAAAAGACATTACAATGTCCTAAAAACACATTTTTACCACACCAGAAAGTCCTTTGAACCTTAAAATGGTGTTCCAAAATTTCATTTTATATATTCAAGCCTTTATCTTCAATTTTCATGACTTCCAGGTCTTGAAAGGCACACCTAAAGGTGTGAATTTAGTAAAACAATTGCTGTACTCATTCCTTGTAATTTATTTTCTTAAAAAAAATGTATTGTTTTAGATAAAAAAAAACTGAAATTATCTCTCCTTTGAAAAAATGCATGCATTTAATAACTTTGACAGCTTGTTCCATCCATAATGAAAATCTGCAAGTGGAAGTTCAAGGTTAATGATGCCAAGTAGACTAACTTGGGTCTGGTATATGAATATAGGGGATAGATAAATACATAGTTCTCAGGATTGTCTACTATGCATAAGCCATAAACAGAACATTCCAGAATTTATCGCATAGAATATTCCATGTACACAATAATAAACCCATAACTGAGAATATAAAAGGAGGCATGTTCTTGTAACTACAATTGAACTTTTCTTTGGGGGAAATTGAACTTTCTTTTATTGATTTACATGCAAAGCTTCATTATAGGTTATGAGCCTGCTCTACCGCTAAATCTGCACGCATAGCTACCCCCTCTCACGCACTGAAGGATCCTTCATTAGGACCTCTACACGCAATATCCATTACCACGCGACACTAGTTTTCAACCGTGTCTTCCTCCTCAGACCAACCAGCGTCTGGACGCACTCGCTCAGGAGCCAAATTCCAAAAGGACCTCCCAATTTAAGCAAAACAACCTAAACCTCAGCAAATGTCCAACGTTCCCTCGACCACTCAGCATGCAACGCCAACTTTGGACGCTACTAGGACATATTCCGCGGCGGAGGTCCAGGATCTTCTGTCAAGGGCTAGGATCTCTGGATCCAAGAAGTTGGTGATGTCCGTAGCGGATGTCAAGTTGCAATACCAGAAAATTGGTGCAAACATATCTCCTCACCTGCTCAGCAATGGCTCCAACTTCTCTGAATGGTCTGAATCTCTATTGATCGAGGTTGCCTCCCTGTTTGAACACTCACAATATTTTGAAAGTGCAAATGTCAATGCGTCCGCTGAACAAGCCTCCCTAACGGCGACAATACTCCAGTTCAGCATCCATCAGGATCTTGTCCCCTTAGTCCGAGGCAAGGTTGGCCGCAAAGCGTTCAAAATCCTCAAGGAGAGATTTGACAAAACGTCGTGGACCTATGTCATGACAAGATGGGTGTCCCTCACTTTGATCAATGTCCTTCACAAACCAGACAAGGCCTACAACAATGTCTTCACCACGCTTTGGGACATTGAGAAGAGGCTGGGTACCATCTCCATTGACGTCCTGGAAGCTTTCATCCTTCACCAAAATTCCCAGCATTGCTTTCACGAGATTTTGAACGCTCTTGATGCTAGACTCGCAGTCAATCCTCACCTTTGCTTCAGCTCAAAAGACATCCTGGAGCTGCTTGGACGATACAAGACCAATGAAAACCAGCAACAGAATGCGGTCCTGGCGATCTTGGCAACCACTGGACGCCAACCACCACCAACCGGACAAGCTAGGAACCCCCCTCCATCACAAGAATACTCGGTTATGAATTGGCCAAATGGATGGGCCCAGCGATGGCTTACACCCACCAACCCATGTCTCTACTGCTTTGAGTGGGGACACTGGCTGGCAGACTGCCCAGAGAAACATGCAAACAGGCCTCCCCGGCCGGATCCACGACTCACCAATCCTGGCGCTCAGTTACAGCGGTCGTCTCACTGTCATTGGGCCCTTGCAGCCTCACCGGTTGGTCCACAGGTGGCATCGGTTCAATCCCAACCAAACACGGATGGAGCCGCACTGGCGGACTTGGGTGCCACAACGTCTGTCTCCAATAACCTTTGTCTATTCACTAACCTTAAACCTATCTCCATCCGGTTAATGGTTGCGTCTACAGATACTTTTGAGGTAAAATCCTATGGGGACTTGCACCTGCCAACCCCGTAAGGCACCTTGAAGATCTCAGACGCACTCCTCTGCCCGCAAATCCAGGGGACAATCATCTCGACCAGGAAGTTTGGCAAGGCGGATGGCAGGGTAGAGTTTGATGGCAGCACTTACACCTTTGTTCAGAATGATACGGGTTTCCCCACTCGAGAAGTCAACAATTGATGTTTTCTATTCTTTCATGAGCCACATGCGGCTATTGTTTCCTCTATAAATGAAAAATTCTCTTTACTCCATAAGCGCATTGGACACCTCTCGGGAGGGCGCCTTGATAGGGCTGTTCAGCTCTCTGGCCTGACTGATCCACCAGCCAAAACCCCCTCTTTGGCGAAAACAACCTGTGAGACCTGTGCCCTGGTGAAGAACCAACACACGGTGCCCAATATTCCATCCCAAGAGCTTGCCAATTCACCCGGTGATGTGGCGGTGGCGGATATTGTGGGACCTTATGCCCCCTCACTAGATGGTCATTGGTATGTACTGAACATCCAAGATGTGGCATCAGGGCTGGTGTCATCATGGCCAATCAAATTATGATCTGATGCTCCTAAACAGATCATGGATTGGGTATTTCAGTTTGCCAACATGTTGGGACACTTGGTAAAGAGGTTTTGCACTGACAATGCAATGGAATTCACACAATCAAAAGATCTAACCTCATTTTTCAAGCAGTTTGGCATCCTCCACAAAACCACCATACCCTACAAACATCACCAGAATGAACACATTGAACGCACCAACAAAACCCTAAGCAAAATGGCCAAATCAATCCTCTATGACTCCGGACTCACCCCGTCCCTATGGTCCTATGCGTACCGGCAAGCTGCCTTCATTTTTAATAGACTTGTTCATGAAGGAAGAGATAAAACACCATGCAAGGCAGCGTTGGGTTTCAAACCAAGCTGTGACATGCTCCGGGTTTTTGGTTGTGTTGCTTACCTTTACGATCATTTGCACCTCAAAAAGATGAATACGTACGGCAAGCGGGTGCGGCGTATTGGGAGTTGTCACGAATCCAAGGTGTGGTATTTCTGGGACAAGGAAAGCAGAAAGGTGATGAAGGGTCTCTTGGCAAAGTTTGTGGAGGAAACCACCAATCACGAATCAAAGCAAGAAATACACAAAATAGATGCAGAAATTCTGGGAAACTTTGGCCTGGGAAACAAACTCAACAAGCAAGACCAATTGGTGGCCCAGATCATGGCCGTGTTGGCTTACAACCCGGACAACCCCACCTACGACAAGGCGGTAAACTTGGATGAAGCGGAGGATTGGAAGGGATCTATGGGAGAGGAGATTGGTGACCTTTTGCAAATGGGAGTTTTCAAAGAGGTTGACCTGCCAGTTCCAAAGGAAAAGGTGTTGGGAGTCAAGTGGGTAGTGGTGAATAAGCGGAATGAAGCGGGGGACCTCATAAGGAAGAAAAGTCGGTTGGTAGCGCAAGGTTTTTGCCAGATCCACGGTATTAGTTACGAGGAAACTTTTGCTCCAACTCCAAGTTTTGCTTTGCTTTGGGTGGCTCTTGCCATGGTGGCGCGTAAGGGTTGGAAGACGATCACCTTTGACGTTAAAAATGCTTTCCTCCATTTGGCAATTGATGAGGAACTATACATCAAAGATCCCCTGGGCTACCAAGTCCCCCCCAGAAAGATCCTGAAGCTAAAGAAGTCACTTTATGGTACCAAGCAGGCCGGAATCTGTTGGTGGTTGCATCTCAAAGCGGCGTTAGAGCAGATTGGCTTCCTCTCAAACAACAAAGACCAAAGCACCTATTTGTACGTGGGCAATGACAGACAGGCGTTTCTCTGGGTCCATGTGGACGATGGACTGATGATGGAAAACTCGGAGGATCTCCTTCAGAAGCTCAGGTTGGCACTTAACCAACTCCTTTCTCTCAAGTGGGACGCTGACGTAAAATCCATTGTTGGAATCCAAATAAATAGAACAGCCTGCAGATTCACTCTACAGCAGCCTGTCTTGATCAGAAAGCTGACCGTCCTGGAGCCCACCTCCTTAACGGCCAATACTCCTCTAGTGGATGCAAACCTACTATCAAGCATCTCCACCGGCTGTGATTCTGCCTACCTCCAACAGATTGGAATCCCGCTCTATCTGGCCCAGGGCTCTAGGCCTGACATCTGCTTTGCGGTCCACTTCTTGGCCAGATTCTCCCTGAAACCCAATCAATCCCACTGGCAAGCCTTACGCAGACTTGTTGCCTACGTCAAATGCTCCAAAGACCTTGCTCTCCGCATTGAGCCAAGCAAGGATAACCTGGACTCCCCACTTAAAACATACGTCAATGCGAGTTGGGGAGGCAAGGGCGCAAGATTGGCACACAGTTTCATTGCGACCCTGTTGGGGACACCTATTGCCTGGAATGCAAAAAGGCAGACGTGTGTAGCACAATCCACATGCCAGGCGGAGTATGTTGCCTTGTCAATGGAGGCCGTGGAATCAAAGTGGATACGCAACCTTATCCTACCCTTCATGGAATTCACCCCCCTCATCCTAACCAACAACAGGGCAGCACTGAAGATAGCAGGCAACAAATCAAGCATGAAACACACTAGGCACATTGACCGCAAGTATCATTTCATAAATGAAGAGTTACAAAAAAATGAGGCAAAACTGGAGTGGGTTAGCGGGGACGACCAACTGGCGGATGGATTCACAAAGGCGCTAGGAAAGCACAAGCAGGCAACCCTCAAAAACTGGCTTTTTGGAAACTGAAACCCACTGCATCCTCTCCGTTGTTCATTTTTTCTCCCTTCCTTTGTTTCTGACTTGCTCATTCATGTTCCTTGTTTGCTTTCTCGTTTCTTTTCTCAATTTGTTTCCTTTCTTTTCCTTTTTTTTTGCTTTTCTTGGTCAAGTTTTTTTTCTCTCAGCGGTTCCATTTATCATTGTGGGGGGGAATATGAATATAGGGGATAGATAAATACATAGTTCTCAGGATTATCTACTATGCATAAGCCATAAACAGAACATTCCAGAATCTATCGCATAGAATATTCCATGTACACAATAATAAACTCATAACTGAGAATATAAAAGGAGGCATGTTCTTGTAACTATGATTGAACTTTTCTTTGGGGGAAATTGAACTTTCTTTTATTGATTTACATGAAAAGCTTCATTATATGGTAAAAAGCAAAGCTTTTATGATGCCAAGTAATTTTCAAACAAATTCTCAAAATTTTCCAAGAAATCAAATAATTCAATTGGTATTTGAAGAATCATTCCAATAAACTTAGCACATATTTCGTGTTTGTTCAATATAAAGCTACTTCAAGATTTGCTAAGCCCATCAAATCAAATTTACTGACCATCAAGTTGAATGGTACTGATTTTTTTGAAATAATAATTGATGTTCAAAAAGAAATGATAAGCTTAGTTTCATTTTGATTGGGTTTCATTCTTTTCCATCCCAAATGAGATCCTTAAATAATGAGGCAATATTTGGCTTGAAGTCTAAGGTTAAGTTAGTTTAGTTTATATGAGCCCAAAATCTGTTTTACCATGAACATCTGATTTCTCAAGGAGGTGGTTTCCAAGTTGAAGGGGATTTCTTCATTTTTCTAATTTAAAAAAGAAAAAGACTGGAGCATGGCAGATGGTAGATTGTGGGTTACATTTTGTCTTTTGTAGACTGGAGATTGAGATGTCTGACCTCATCCCAGCCAGATTGGCCACATTTTCAGGCTTCTTCATTGAGTCAAAATGATAATCTGAATCCTGGAAATAAATTTGAGTCACCTGCATATTGAAAATACATCAATCCATGAAAAAAATTCTTATGCTTTATGCTTTTTGCATGAATGATCAATCCATGAAAAAAAATCCTTACCCTTGATTTTTGGTGCATGAATGATCAATCCATGACAGAAATCCTTGCCCTTGATTTTTGTTGCATTAATGATATTATTGAACTTACATATAAATTTTATAAATTACAAGTGTATCAATTCAAATTTGAAATATTTCTTTCCACAGCCATAAAATTCAAACCCTATTCTTTCCATTCTACAAAACCACTTCACCCCTATCTTCACAGACAGTTCTCTCCTCCTGACCTCTCTACCCCCCTTTATTCCCCCATCCACCACCCCTCTTTCCCACCTCCCCTTGACCTAATTATTCCCTTTATCCTGATAATTTTTCACAAATTTCACCAAGATTGGATTTTCCTTCCTTTGTTTTTAATTTCCTTCTCAGCTCTGTCTAGCAAGGTGATGGGTAAAAGTTCAATCAGCATGGTGAGGTACTCATAGAGTCTGATTTTTTATTCTCATCCTTCATCTATCTGAAAACCTGTACAAACTGGTCTGCTTAATTCTAGCCAATGAGAAATTCAAGGCTTGATCAAATCTTACACCACCTAGATGGCATTAAAATAAAATTCCCCAATAACCACCCTCCGTACTACCACTAACACCCACCTCTGTCATTTATGCCTTGATAATCATAGAATTTTTCAATGACTACAAGAGATTCCCCCACAAATGTTCCACCCAGTTCCTGGCCTGAAACATCACCTCTTTCAAGCCCAAAATGGTAATCATTTACTCCAATACAGCAGGGAAAAACATTAAAATTTACCCTTTATCTGTCCTTTTTCAAGTTTCTAAGAGCATATACCACCATCTCAATAATTTGGATTTATAAGAAAACTTTTTGAGGATTTTTCCAATTTAGACATCATTGTGCACTTGATAGGGCCCAATAGCTGTCAACTCAAAAAAAAATCCTTGACAAGGATCCATAAATTTATGGATCTTTTTTGGGGCTCAACAAGAAAAATTCTGCCAAGGCCCACTCTAATCCTTCTTCCCCCCACCCTCACCATCCATAACTCCACCTTACCATACTACCCCCCCCCCTTTGAACTTCATCACTTCCATCAACAACCCCCCAAAAATTTTACATTCTCCTCAATCAAGTTCTTTTTTTTCAAATTAAAATGATGTAACAAATATTTCTTTGTGCCCTATTTGGGGGAGGTCCCAACCCTTATTGATCCAGGATTGGAAGAAGGGAAAATGGTTTTCATTGCTACCTAACTCCTCAATTATTGTTGTTTGGGCCCAATTTATTGCAAAAAGGGTGCAAAACTGGGTGAGGACAGTTTTACACCCTTGTGCACCTTGAAAAATTGTCAAATTTTTTCAAGGACTTTGTTGAGGCAGTAGTGGATACTCTAACAAGGCTTTGACCAAGCTGGAAATCAAAATGTAAAATACTCCAGTTAAACTTAGGGTATGTGGCATCTTAATATTGAGTGGGATAACATTTTTTATTTAAAATTGGTTAAAGAAGAGGTTCTTGATGTAAAAAAACACAAATGGACTAAGGAAGCTCACCCAGAGCTGAAGGCTATACCAATCATCTATTTTGCAATGGTCATGGTTTTACTTGCCTTTCAAACACCTCAAAACCACTCAAATTATAATTTGCCTCCAAAAAAACAATTGAATTCCTCAGATATGGCAAAAACCAGCTGGATGGGATCCATTGAAATCAGGAACACTGGCTCTATTGTGCTCTATTTTACCAAAGTGGAACTTTCCATTATAGTGGGGCACTCTGAAATATTCTTAAATTATGGTTAAAATTGGATTTAAAAAATCAAACCCCAGCAGCTTCAATTGTTCAAGTGCCTTTGAATGAGGAAACTTGTAAAAGTTTGCTGTGAAAATGCTTGCTGTGCAAAGTTTTTGGGTAAAAACCAAACCAATAAGTTCCTAGATGGGCTAGGCAATTTATTTAATTGAATCCTTTTAAAGAAAGCCTACAAAGAAAGCCTAAAGAGAAAATTGAAATTGGTCTCAAAATTGAACCACACCCCATTAAACATGCCTTTTCCTTAAAAAAGGCATTTTTTTACCACAGTCGAATTTATTCTCAATGAAATTCAATTTAGAAGCACCCCATTCTTTCATTCACCCCTCCATTTCTCTAGACCACCATGTCCCTTTCAAACTAATTTATGATGCATTGGATTCTTTTTGGCTGTAAAATATAAATTTCTCCTCTGAAATTATTTACAAACTTAACCATCAGATATCTTAAATATTCAAACAAAGAATTCTAAAATCTTCCGTGAAATTTGATTACCTAGGCCTTCAGGAAACCTGGGAAAAACCTGGTGACCTCTAACCCCCTTCTTACCCAGTGAAGTGTGCTTCTTCATCCTTCAAGAATATTTTTTTCTATTTCAGGGTAATTCCATAAGGTTTTAATATATTTTAAAAAAATTCATTCATACTTCCTATTCTAAAATAGGGGCATGGAACTCAAAGTGCTTGGTTGAATTGGAAATCTACTTACCAAGTCATAGGCCATTCAGACTAATCAATTTTTATTATCCCCCAGCATCATTCACTGCATTTGGAAAGATTCAAACCTTTCTGTGAATATCTTATTCAAGAAGCTCCTCTAAAATCTTCTAAATCAATTCAAATCACCATAATTGTCATTGGAACCCCTGGGGAAGTTGAAAAAGTGAACTTGAGGCATTGGCCTTCCTTGGATGTTTTTTTGCTGCAGGCTTCCAGTTTTGCTTACCCAAATTTTTCCTTACCCAAGGGTGTCCCCACCTTTTTCTACCACAAGTTATATTTTTTTAACATTGAAAAAACATGGCCAAGGTTCCTTGTATCCATGCTTATTAAACCCGCAAAGGTATCAAATGATAATTTTGGCTTGGATCACCAGGAAGTACTGTTAATCCCCCCATGCCTCAAAGGATTCACACCTCCATTACAACTCAATATTCCTCATTTTTCTTCCATCATAATCTACAGGCTCCTCTCACCTACCCCCTCCCACTCACTCTGCAAAGACTAATTGTTGAATTACAACTCCAAATCTATTATCCATACCCTGCATTATTTTTGGGATGAATTAAGGACCCAAGTGAAATTTAAAAGAAACAGGAACAAAAATTTTTGGGACACACAAGCCCTGGTTCTGGTGCTTATAAAATCCTTGCTCAAAAAATGGATGATATTGAGAAAATCTGAGCAGGATTTTTTTAAAAAAAGGCTTGAAACTCCTATTTCCTGCCTAATTGTAAGCACCTCAATACAAAAAACTGGATATTTTCCCCCAAGAGGCTTTTAAATGAAGAATTTTGTTGGTTATTGAAGTTTTCAAAGGGACATGAGGCCAGTTTTAAAATTCTCACCCCCAGAGATTATGGTGGTAACCTAGTACATGGCAAGGAGAAGCATGCTAACTTGATTCTCAAGGTAACTTCTTCTCCCTTGAAATCTATTTAACTAAAATACTTCAAATTTGATCCAAAATGTAGTTTTTTGATCCAATCCCATGTGTCTATTTCCAAAGTCCCAGAATTAGTAACCAAAATGCAACCCACAATGGCTTGCAGTATTGATTGCATTTCCAGTGAGACAATTAAATTTCAATCTCCTAATCTTTCCCCCATATTTTTTTTCACTTTTTAACCAGATGATGTGAAAGAGAAGTTTCCTGATTTTATTTAGGTGTGCATTTATGGAAATCATCATAAAAGAGGGAAAGCCAGACTACACCATCTCTGGAGCTTATTTTTGAATTTATCCCTTCAGAAATATAATTAAATGCCTAAAACTCATCATAGCATTCAACTCAAGGGATTTTCAGAGGAGGAAAAAATTCTTTCTCCATGTCATTTTGGAAGTAAAAAGAGCTATGGAACTGGGAATGAACTATTTTATTTGTAAACTTGGTCTAGGGATAATTGGAATGAAGCCAAATCTGTGGCAAAAACCTGTCTGGAATTCAATTTGGTTTATTAATAAGAGGACCAAAAACAACTGATACAATCCCTGCTGTAGGATCAGTTCCTAAAATATCTAATTCTACTGATAAATAAATTCTTATCCATTAAATTAACCATAATAATGAAAATTATATTGGAAGAACAAACCTGAAAGGTTTTTTAAATTCCAATTTGCCTCCCTCCGGGCAACCCTTTATCTATAATTCTCTACCTATAATAAAATTATTACCTGCTTCATCCTCACTTATAAAGTAGAATCATCAAAAAATTGGGTTCATTTTTCCTCACCAAATTTGGCATCTGTCAGAAATCACACATCAGATTAAGCAAGGTCATTTTTACACCTTATGTTTTATATTTATTTTTGGTTTGGGTGATGAAGTACAACAATTATAAGCTGAACAGAATTAAATCCAAAGCAGACAGATTGGCAGCAATATTCCCCTGGGTGTATTCAGGAAAACCCTCCTTTCATTCATTTTCTCAATTTAACCTATAAAACACATGGAATCCTTCCTATTACTTGATATTTTCTGAATTTTCTTCAGGAATCTCAAAAAATCCAAGCCTAATAAACTTGTTTTCAAAATGGTTTTGATTCACCTAGAGGTCTGAGGGAAAGCCCTCAAGGAAAATATTTTTATTCCTTTGAATATTTTAATTTGACTTAAAATAAGGTATCAGCTTTTATTTAGTTTACCCAACTGGAAAACCCACTCATGCTTGAACCTCAGATCTATCAAACATTTTTTATCATATTTCACCCCTTAGAATGGATGCACTGGGGAAGCTTACTGCCCTTTGATGCACTTCTAGGTTTCACCTTTCCTTGTGAAGGGGATATCTTTGTTTAACCACAAAGGAGATGCTTTGGTACTTTTTTTTCCAGCCCATACCATTTATAACATCTTCTCTGTTTCCAAACCTAAGTTTTTTGAATTTTTTATTCAGAATAAAGTGATTTCTTCCAAGACTTGAGAAATATTTTAATCATTCCAAGGCAGGAAATATTTCTTGGAATCAATATAATCTTGAACCTACTACCCCCATCCTTCCCTTTATCCTTGATGTGGTTCCCTGGTTACTGTGGCATCCAAGGCAAAAAGGTGGGGGGAAGTCCTATACAAATAAGCAATTGAGACATGTGGCCCAAACTCATTCATCTCCAAAGGCAATAATATTTTCCCCAGTAAAAAATTCCAGAGGTCCAGTAAAATATTCCCAGTTTTCAATTGAAAGACACATGACAACAAATTAAGGCCCTGGTCAATTAATTCAATCCCAGTAATCAAAATTATAAGGTATTTCAACCAGGGATTGAAGGCCTCCTGCAATTTTTTTGAGTAAACAAAATAATTGTAGGTCCACAGGATATTTCAAGTTCCTGCTGGAATTTTTGAGAAAAAAAATCATGATTTCTGGCTGTAACTATTTGTGGTAGTTTCAATTAAGTTGGACTTACAGGTAAAAAAAAAAGTAAATTTATTTGGAAAAACTGGTAGAAAATCAGAGAAAAATTAAGGAAAGCAGGAAGCTGAGAAATTCAGACAAATCATTTTGGATGCCTTGAGATTGGGCCAGTAATTTCTTGAATCACTGAAAAAATTCTATATAAATTTTGAAAATGATGAAATAATTTTGAAATATTTCATTGGGTAATGGTTTTATCAATAGAATTTTGAATTGTATCCAGAATTTGACAAAATTGAATTAAGAGCCTCTGTTTTGGAAATTCTTTGATGTTTTTAAAACTTGGCTCAATTTTATTTAAAATTGTCAAAAATGGTGGAAAAAATTCAACTCAATATCATCCATAGTTTTCAACATATTTTCAAAATTGTCAAATGAAGATAATGTTTGAGTTGGTTCAAAAATTATTGAAATAGAAAATCTTTTGAATTTGGTATTTAATCTGGAAATAATCCAGAGAGCTCACTTGCATTTATTCCTTGTTGTATTATTCCATCAATTTTGAATATTTCATGGTATCTTTATCCTGCTTTAAAGAGTGCAGAAAACAAGGTGATCTGACTGATCCCAGGTAGTAGAATCAATACTGCTTTATCACCTGTGCATAATCAAACCCTGTTCAATCAATAAAAACAACTTGTGAATTCAAAAAAAATTCAACAATATAGGATTTAATCATGTATGGTTTTAAAGATTCAAATTTCATTCCTTTTTTTTTTAATAGAAAAAAAACCTTAAGTGAAATTCATGTGCTTGAGAAACCTTTAGATGGCTTGGGGTAATCAGAGTATCCAATTTTTAGTTCCAATTGAGTCAAAATTTCCTTCAAAATGAATATTTATTTCTTTTTAATCTTTCAAATCTAGTCACAGATAAAACTAAAATAGGGTGTATCAGAGTTAAAATTTTTAAAAAGCTAAATGAATGATTTCAGGATTATCCATTTTTTTTCCAAAGTTTGTTTTTTTCAGTTGAAACTATTAGTTCATTTTTTGTTTTCCTAAAAAAATATTTTTTGAAAAATTGATGTTTTTCCTGGAATAATCTATTAAAAATTTTGAAAATTTTCACTCTGATACACCTTAATGTGATTTTTTTCTGGTATGCTTGATGAATTTGAATAAATGTATTACTTTGAGTCTCATAATTGATTATGTGACAAAAATTGGATTCAGATACATCAATGGTTTGAGAAACTTGTTTATTATCTGAAACCTTCTGTAAGAAATTCTCTATGATGAAGTGCTTCAAATTATTTTTAACTGGATTATTTTGAAACTAAACCTTTGTCATAGTGTCAGTTTTTTTCTGAAAATATCCTTGAAGCCTCTTCAATTTTCTTTGAATTCATGTATTATATTGGATTTCTCCATTTTTCTTTTTAAGCTCAGAAGCAAAATTATTTATTTCATCTTTAATGCATTCAATATAATCTGAACTCTGGGTTTTTGTTTCCAAAACAGATTTTATTCCAGATATTGAGTTTTAATTGGAATTATTTTCTATATTGAATATTGATATGGTGGCAGACCTGATGGCCAATCCTTTTTGTCACCACCCTTTGCACCCTGGCCAAAAGGAATGATTTTTGTAGAGCTAATGAAATCATATTTCAACAGAATAATGCCTTTCTTTGCATAAAAAATTCTGAAAACCCTGTTAAACAAGGCCTTCTTTTTTTAAAGCCTTGTTTTCCAGTAAAATAAGTACAATGAAAACTTCCTCTCTGAAATTTGAATCTTTGAAAAAAACACATAATACCTGTATATAATTGAAAAGATACCTCAGTTTCATCCTTTTGAAACTCTGCTCTAATCACTTCCCCCATGAAATCTTTATCTTCCATATCAGAAGACCCACTGATGCTTTTTTTAGATTTTTTGGAAAGTAAAAAACAGTGAATAAATTCATCAACCATTTTTTCAATTATTTGAACCCAATGAAGACCATTTAGTGCAAACTCAGAAGGATAAAAAAATTTTTAGAATCCAATAATTTAGATATCTTCCTTTGTCTCCCCAATTTTCACCTCAAATCTTCCAAATTTGAAATTTCCTCTTGTTACTTGCTCATTAAATAATATTTTAAACCTTTGACCCTTGCTGAAATTTCTCTCTTTCTGTTCCCCAAAAGTTTTTCATTCAAGCTTGCTCATGCACTCTTGCTTTGTCTTGTATCTGTGCCCCTTTACCTGCTCTTGCAACCATTTCTAACTTGAATGTCTTGTGTTATGCTTCTTCTTCCCTTGAATACCTTAATATCACGGAGTCACTTGTATAGATGCATCCCTTATGTGTCTTGAAATTTTTACTTTCCCCCTTTATTTTGAGTTAAGTTTTTAATTCATGCATATCAATAGTCAGAAATGCCATTGGCAAGATTTCAATTAACACAAAAATAAAAGAAAATTGTGTTTGTTGGAAAATAGAAGGGTGAGATATTATATACTATCCACAATAGGGTGTATCAGAGTGAGCAAACCTGCCATTTTTTTAATGGAAAGTTTCAGAAAAATACCCCAATTTTTAACACACCATTTAAAATCAAAAAATCCAACTTCTTTCACATCAGAAGTGTCAGAGTTACCTGAATATAAATTGTTTTTTTCAGATAAATTTTTTAAAGGTTTTTGAAACATCAACCACACATCAGTCCACTTCACACACCCCTGGTTTTCCACCTCCTTCTACCTCCAACCTCAGTGGAAAAATCTGGTTAATCACTCTTTTCACTTCATCACTCTCATCACTTCATTGCTCTCATCTCTTCATTGCTATCCTCATCACTTCATCAGTCTTATCATTTCATGGCTCTTATTGTTTTTGAATGGCCCCTCAGAAAATATCCCCCTGCAAGTCTACAAAAAAATCCAATCCACCAAAGAAAACATCTCCAAGGAACTCTGCAACAAACAATCCTCCCCCATCAGCTTCCAAATTCTTAAGTCAGCTCAAGAGAGCTGATCACATCATCCTGTTAAACTAGCTCAGAATTTTCTCCAACTATGATGCTTTCCTTAGATCTTAAAAATGAAAAAAAAAATTGGCCAACCTCAATCCTCTAAGGTTAATGGTTATCTCCTGATGGCCAATGAACTCAAGGATAAAACAAACTGTAGGCTGGATATTTCATCAAAAAAGATGAGGTTCAAGAACTATTGATATAAGTACAAAAAGGCCCACACAATGTCAATCTCCACTGACTTTGGTATCACCAACTCTGATAAAGTCAAGGAAATAAACTAGGTGGTTGATAACTTGGCCCTGATTTGTCCTTTTTATATTCAAATCAATGAAATATTTGGAAATAAGGCCAAAATCATCCCTTTAGCAATTTTGATTCCAAAAAATCTGATTCCCTTGATTCTGAGGACTTAGCTATGGATGCTCAGCCTAAAAATGATTATCCTGATTGAAACTTTGAGTGGCCCCAATCTGATTACAAGGAGTATATTCCAACACAATCATATCCAGTCATGTCTACATTTGTTTCAATCAATCATTGAAATCCTTCCTTGGATCCCTCACTTACTTGTTTTAATTTCTCACTTCCTGGGGTGGAAGAACTCCAAAACTTTGCCAATGGGGAGCAAGATATTCCAGTATCTCCATTCCAATCAAAATCTTTTCAATTAAGGAATTAATTTCTTGTATTTCCTTGTTAATCCTGACTGATTTAGAATGTAAAAAAACAGCCTAATCCTTTTCTGAACGGCCAAAGGCTCAAGCAAAGGGGGCCTCCCACATCACCTTCAAATAATACTGATAAAATTAAGAAACAAAACTCCTCTGAAAAGGGAAAGAAAAAGGCCTCCAATTCAATCAACATCAACCCAAAAATTCATCAAAAGAGGAGAAAAACTTCCACTTTTTTTGGCTGTGAAGATATAATTGAGAAGAAAGATTCCAGTAAGTAAACTGATTGAATCTCCTTGCTTTCAAAATCAAGCTCAATGATTTTCCCCTCCAAAAAACAGTCAAATCACAAATCAAATCCAAAAAACTTGAATTTAAAAAGCAAAGGTGGGATAATCAACCGAATATTGATGGTCAAAATCAGATCTTTGCTTTGAGACCTCTTCCCCCACAAGCCCTATTCTTTCCATGTCTCTGTATGTTTATCAAATAATCTCCACCCATCTGGTTGCCTCCCATCCACATGCTTGATTAGGTTTGGGGATCAAGAGGGAATCAACTCATTGTATCAAATTTTGAGTATAATGGGAGAAGAATTTCAATTTCAGAAAAAGGATGGGCATGGAAATAAAAAGGGTTCAAACATGATGTTTCATTGCATATTCTCAAACAAAATGGTGAAAATAATTCAAAGACAACCTATAATCAAACCCAAACAAAAAAGAAAATTAGGTAAAAAAGCCATCATTAATAATCTCATAATCAAGGTGGATGGTCAACAAACATTGAGAAAAAAATACCAGTTGATTATCCTGACAAAAAAAAATGTTCAGTCATCTGATGATCATCATGATTGACACATGATGATATGAAAAGGAAAAAAAATATCATACATTGTGGGATTAATTAATCCTAACAAAAATGAAAACCAAACCAAAAAAAAAAGAATGTCATGAGTCACCCACACATACATACCTACCAAACAATCAACCCAAAAAAAAAATTACTTGAAAGTCACTTGAGTATCAGTGATATAACAATAAAGAAAAAAAAAAAAAAGAGAGAGAGAAAAAAACAAAAGGCAACCCCTAAAACCTTAAAGAAACAAAAAAAATGACCCCAATCAGTCATATGAATCAAAGTTTGCAATCAATTTGAAATTGATTGCAAGAAGAATGGGGAGGAGGAGGGGGGGTTACCAGAGGTACCAGAGAGGGGATGTGGTGGTGGGTTGGTCAGGGTGGGAGGTGGTGGTGGTTGAGGGTGGATGAGTGGGTGGATGAGGATGGGTGGGTGGGTGGGTAGGTGGGATTGGTGAGTTGGAGGTGGATGGTGAGTTGGTGAGGTTGGTGAGTTGGAGGTGGCTGGTGAGTTGATGGGATGTTTTTGAAGCCAATTCCATGAAAAACTCCTTTTGAAATATACCAGTTAGGGGGTTTGTGTATTGCAGAAACCTGCCATTAAAATGGCAGGTTTGGTCAAAAAATAACAGGGTGTATCAGGGTTAAGCAAACACGCCATTTTTTAATGGCAGGTTTCCAACTAAATCCGCCATTTCAAACATGCCCTTAAAAATCAAAAAAACCCACTTATTTCACATCAGAAATTTTAGAGTTACCTGGAAATAAGTGGGTTTTTTCAAGTAAAGTATATAAAGGCTTCCACTGCCTGTCCATTTCATACACCCCTGGTTTTTGACCTCTGACCTCCAAAAAATTCTACCTCAAACCTCAACTGAAAAAAAAATTGATTCATTGCTTGATGGGATGTTTGTGGAGCCAATTCCATGAAACACACCTTTTGAAATATACCAGTTAGGGGGTATGTGTATTTCAGAAACCTGCCATTAAAATGGAAGATTTGGTCAAAAAATAATAGGGTGTATCAGGGTTAAGAAAACCCGCCATTTTTTAATTGCAGGTTTCCCACTAAATCCGCCATTTCAAACCCGCCATTAAAAATCAAAAAAACCCACTTATTTCACATCAGACATTTCAGAGTTACCTGGAAATAAGTTTTTTTTTCAAGTAAATTATATAAAGGCTTCCACTTCCTGTCCATTTCATAAACCCCTTGCTTTCCACCTCTGACCTCCAAAAAATTCTACCTCCAACCTCATCTGAAAAAAAAATTGATTCATTGCTCTTCATCTCTTCATCACTATCCTCATCACTTCACCACTCTAATCACTTTATTGCTTTCATCAAATCAAGCTAACTCTCATTGCATCACTATCCTGATCACTTCATCACTCTCATCCCTTTATTGCTTTCATCACATCCAGCTAACTCTCATTGCATCACTATCCTCATCACTTCATCACTTTATTGCTTGCATCACATCCTGACTCTCATTGCTTTATCCCTCTTGTCACCTCATCACTCTCATATCTTTGTATCCTCTTTTCTTCATCATTCTCATCCTCTCATCACTTCATCACTCTCACCACTTAAAAGCTGTCATAGCCCTTCATCCCTTCATCCCTCTTATTCTTTTTAAATGGCCCCTCAGTAATCCTCCCCCCACAAGTCCACTAAAGAATCCAATGGATCAATGCAAACATCCCCCAGGAACTAAAAATCCAACAATCCTCCCCCATCAGCTTCCAAAGGCTCAAGTCAGCTCAAGAGAGCTGATCACATCATCCTGGTAAACTGGCTCAAAATTCCATCCAAGTACAATTCCTGCTTTGGATCCAAAAATGAAACACACGTTGGCCAGCCTTCATCCTCTAAGGTCAATGGCTATCTCCTGATGGCCAATGAACTCAAGAATAAAACAAAATTCAGGCTGGATCTGTCATCCAAACAGATGAGGGAGAAATTCAAGAATTATCAAGCCAAGTACAAAAAGGCCCAATCCATGTCAATCTCCACCAGCTTTGGTATCACTAACTCTGAAAAAGCCAATGGAATCAACTCAGTGGTTGATAATTGGACTGCATTTTTCCTTTTTACATTCAAATGGATGAAATCTTTGGAAAGAAGGCCAAAATCACCCCTCTAGCTGCTTTTGTTACCCAAAATTCTGATTCAGTTGATGCCAAGGACTTGGCTGGGGATGCTCAGCCTAGCAATGAGGACCTTGATGAAACCTTTGCCTTTGAGTGGCCCCCATCCAATTCCAAGGAGGATATTCAAATACAATCAGCTCCAATAACATCTACTTCTGCATTTATTGATGAGTCAAAACCCAACCTTGGACCCCTCACTTACTTCTTTCAATTGCTCTCTTCCTGGGTTGGAAGAACTGGAGAACTTGGCCAATGAGGAGGATGTCATTCCCATATCACCATTGCCATCAACATCTGCTCAAGTAAGGAACCAAGTCCTTTTCTCTTCTGTACGGTTAATCCTGAATGATTCATATTGTAAAAAAACAGGCTCATCCATTCCTGAATGGCCAAAACCTCAATTCAATGGGGCCTCCCACATCCCCTTCAAATGAGAGGAATGATGTTCCCACAAAAACCTCCTCTTCAAAGGGAAAGCAAAAGGCCTCCAATTCCCTCAACATCAACCCCAATAGCATTCAAAAGAGGAGAAAAACTTAAGATTTTTTGGGCTTTGCGGAGATCATGGAGAAGCAAGATTCAAGTAAGCCCATTGAATTCTCCTTGCTTTAAAAATTAAGCTCATTCCTATTCCCCTCTGAAAAACAGTGAAATTGCAAATTGAATCTGAAAAACTTCAGTTTAAAAAGGAGAAGTGGGATTGTCAACTGGCTATTGATTTTCAAAATCAGAAATCCAAGATTTTGGCTCATCAACAAAAATTGGATGCTGAGTGGCAGTTGAAACAGGCTGAGCTAGAATTTTAAAAAGAGGAAAAGGAGAAGGATTGACAGCAAGCACAACTGGAAATGGAGAGGGAACAACTGGCAACAGAAAAAAATAATCAGTGGTCAATGGCTGTGGCTTAAATTTTTAGCAGTAGAACAGTAGATGAATTAAAGCAGATTACTCAAATGCTGGGCCTGTAGATATATTTTCTTTGATGAAAAACTTAAAAAGAAAAAAATAATCATTCTTTGATTAAAACAATGCTTAAGACTATTTTTAAACCCACCAATAAAAAACTATTTTTTCTTTTATTTATACTTTTTTTCCTGGAGTTTATTTTCCCACTTACCAAGTCCCTGCAAGTGTTTTGAGTGGTTTTGTTGATTTTCATTGACATTTCCGTTCTTGTATGAGTGGCACTCTCCACAGCAGGAAAAGTACAGTGCTTGTACTTATTGGCTACCCAAACCATTTTGACTATATCTTTTTGCTTGAAATCAATTCAAAAGCCCAGTTCAGGAAAAGCAAATTGACTGTCTGATACTTGATATTCATCCGTTTTTTCAATAAGTTTTCCATCAGATTTCTTGGTTGAAACTGAAAGTAAAAAGGAATAATCAGAGATTTCACCTTTGTCAATGTGAGGTGAGTTGTAAAAATAGTTGGATGTGAGAGTGAAATGCAGAGAGAAGTCAAAGGGAGTAGGCCAAGAACCAAATTCAAGTGATGAGAAGGAGGGGATGTGGTTTTCCTTCATTATTTCACAGTTTTATTCAAAGGGAAGTCTGGCCAAATTGCAAAAAAATTTTCCTAAAATTTGAGAGACTTGGTCTTCCTTAAGATTGAGATAAGAATACTCTTGAGGGGAAGATTGAATAGATGATTTCTTCAAATAGCTTCCAAATAACTCAAAGGGGTGAATCAATTTTTGCCATCCAATTGCCCACATTTTTCCACCAGCAAGGGAGCAGGGGGGGGCAGAGAAATTGATGGGGGAGAAGAGAAAACAAGGGGGGGCAGAGAGAACAAGGGGGGTCACGGGGCTGGTCCTATTGAAGGGGGGGCAGCAATCAAAGGGGGGGGAAGGGAGCAGAGGGGCCAGGAAAGCAAGGGAGCAGGGGGGGGTATGGTGAGGGAGCAAGTAAAATGGAGAGGAGGTGAGGGAGTGAGCAAGAGGGAGAGGAGGTCAGCCAGGATGGAGGGAAGAGGAGGATGAGGAGGAGGGGGGGAACTTACCTGAGGAAAGAAGAAGTAAGGAGGGGGGGGGGGCTAAGGCAGATGGATCAAAGGATCAGTATCCGTTGATGAGGATGGATGAGGAGGGGGGGAGCTTACTAGGGGTGCCAACCAAAGGAGGAGGGGGGGTGGTGGGTGAGGCAGAGGAGGTGGGTGAGGTGGAGGTGGTTGGTGAGGAGGAGGAAGGAGTGGACCAACCGGTGGTTTGGTGGAGTGAGGTGGGTGTTTTGGAAGTTTTGAGTCTGTTTTGTCTAAGTCCACCCCAGCAAAAGAGAAAAAAAAAAAACTCAGCCTAGGAATCTTGGGTGAACAACCAAAACCAAAAAAATATGGTGACAGGATTTTTTTCCTAATTTGAAATCAAACATTACTCATCAAAGCAAGGTGGAGACTCCTTTGGGATTGGATAATTTTTAGCAAATAGCTTGCTGGCAGTCACTTGAGGAGGAATTTAGTACTAAAACTAACAATAAGATAGAGAAATACTAAGGGTGGTTTTGAATTGCCTGCCACTCTAAGTACTATAGTAGTCTCACAACAATAAAAGAAAAGAGATTGGGGGCTGATTTTCAAATAGTGTTGCTACTATAGTAGTCTCTATCAGACCTAGGATCAATATGCTCAAGCTTGATAAGGAAGAAATGGTGGAACAGATAGGTGACTTGGAGGAATGAAGCTGAGTAAGGGAAGAATCCTTTATATTTATTTTTTATATTGATTTTGTTGGTTACTGATTGATACTCCTTTGATGATACAGGTGAAGATTGAATAAGGTTGAAATGGTTGAGCCTATAGTTGATAACTGATGGTGATGGAGGTGGATGATGATAGCATGAATGGTAGGTGATGATGATGATGGATGGTGATGATGATGATGGATGGTGATGATGAAGATGGATGATTATGGTGATTGATGATGGTCAAGGTAGGTTATGATGATGATTGTGGATGTTGATGACAATGATGGATGATGATGAGAGTTGGTGGTGGTGGATGATGATGATGTTCAAGTTATGGTGACATGGTGGTGATGTTAAGTTATGGGTTATTGGGTAAACAATGGTGGTGGATGGTCAAAATTATGGGTTATTGGGTTGGGTCATGGTCAAAAGTATGTGTTGATAATTTTGGATGGTCTGGGGTAATGATGGTGGTTGATGATGATGATGATGGTGATGGTGATGGTGATGGTATGGGATATGGGATTGGTGTTGGTCACAGTATGGTTTATGGGATAATGGTTGAGTATGGTAAAAGTATGGGTTAAGGGTGCCTAGGAGGCATGGTGATCCCTGGAGCGAAGGATGGGTGGATCTTATGGGACCTGGATGGGGGAGAGAGGCCCTCTATTTATAGAAAATCCTGCAATCAGGGCTGCCCCTGAGGGTCTCCCTAGTATAGTGAATACAGTTCATGAGGCATTTTGGCTGGTCAGAGGAAGAGGCTGTGCAGGATCTACATGCATGAACACCCTTCCATGCATTGCTGTGCTGTATTGATACAGGTGCCCCCTGCATAGATTACTTCTATATAGTGGTGATTGGTCATTTATTTGGTCCTTCATGCAGTGCCTTGCATATATTTCTTCTGTATACAGCTTTTTGTTTGGTGCTGCATGCAGTGCCTTGCATATATTTCTTCTGTATACTGCTGCAGGTTTGTTTGGTTCTGCATGCAGGTTCTTGCATATATTAATTATGTATACTGCTGCAGGTTTGTTTGGTGCTGCATGCAGGGTCTTGCATATATTGCTGTGTATGCAGGTGTGGTGATTTTTTTGGTGCTTTATGGGTTTTAATGTATGGTTTATGTACTTGAAGGCATCCAGGGTATTTCCATGACCTTTCACTGATCTTTGACACCTGTTAGGGGTATTGGTAGGCGAGGGTTGATTTGATCTGTATCTTCTAAACCATGAGAGATAGAGGGGTACTTTGGCTGAGTGACTAGGTTTTATTTTTGGTTTAGAATCCATTTTTAAGGTCTGTTTGATGATTGGAGCTTTCTTTATACTAGAAAAGTGAGTCTGAGGGCAAAGTTTAGGTTTTGGAGCACCACAGCAAGCAAGGGTGAGAGGAAGAATCTGTTCTCCCATAGAAGATGAGGGACATGATGAGACAGCATGACTTGAGGCAGATCCAATATATCATCTTCAAATATTTTGTCCTATTAATCTTTGATGTTGGCCAAAATATTGTGAAGTATTACACAAGTGATAATCCAGTTGATGAGGAACTTCATGTCTTTGTGGTTTTGAAGCTGGTTTTGCATTTCCCTTAAGCTTTGCCATCTTCCTTTCAGTACTCCTATGGCATGCTCAATCCAAACTTTTGATTGGGCAAGATGATAGTTGAAATTGGTTTTTCCTTGATTTTTGGACAAAAAATTCCGGTATGCTGGAACAACATGTTTCCCACTAGCATAAGCTGAATTGACCAGAAGTTATTGATCTTGGTCAAAGTAGTTCTCTGTTTGTTGGGCAATCCGCATTGAATTTAAAGCATATGAATCATGACAAGTACCCCAAAGGCCAGCTTGGAGGGATATGAACTTCTTGTTGTTATCACAAACAAGTTTTAGGGCCAAAGAGTATCTAAATAAACAGATGCAGCATATTTTCTCAGTTTGTGATCAAAAGTTTTATCAAATTCATAGGAAAAGAAATGAATCAATTGCCTCTTTTTCCAATCAAAATAGTGGTTGCCATCTAGCTTGGGTTTTTGACTCAAGGGGATTGTGGTTCCATCCACAAAACCAATGCAACCAGGAAAGCCTTCAGTCTCCATTACTTGAGATATCTCCTTGTTTTCTTCTTTGGTTGGCCAAGAAAGGACAAAGTGGTGGAAAGATAGGATAGAAATCATGACTCCTTTGGTGAATGAGTCAATTGTTCCATAACCAACTGAGAATATATTTTCTAATTGATGAATTGCTGCTCCATTTCCATTTGATCCCCATCTACAAAGAGCAACAGCCAGTTAAATATCTGGATTGTGTTGAGGATTCCTAGAATTTTTCAGGAAGATGTGGTGGTCTTCAATCATCTCCCAAATTTTTATCAATGAAGGCAATAGAGTTTGTAACAGTTTCTGGAAGTTCAAGTTGGGGAAGAGATGAAGCTTTTTCCTTTCATAAATAGGGTTGTGGGGATTTTGTCTTCTTGGAACCATGTATTGATTTTGTAATAGAGCATTCAAAGCCAACCAAGTTGATTCCAAATTGGAGTCTGAATTGGAGTCTGAATGGCAGTCAAATACTAACAAAAGTTCAGTCAGGTTTTTTGCATTTTCAACTTGCTGCCAGAAAGTTTGATGGTAAATGCTGAGAAAAATGGTGATTTGATGTGGGGCAATGACATGATGATGGAATTTTTTTGAAGATGGAGATGTGAAGCAATAGAGATGTGGTGCAATGGAGATGTGAAGCAATGGAGATGAGATCTGTGTGATGCAATGGATATGGGATTGGTATGGATTTACTGGGGTGGAGGTGTGGATGGGTTTTTTGGATGTGATGGAGGGTGGATGGATGATGATGCATAAATGGCGGGTTTAGTGGTGGTTTTGATGTTTGAAATCTGCCATTTTCATGAAACCGACCATTTTGAAATACACCAGTTAGGGGGTATGTGTGTTTCAGAAACCCACCATTAATAATGGTGTGTTTGGTCAAAAAAAATGGTGGGTTTGCTAACTCTGATACGCCCTTGTTGATTTTGCTAACTCTGATAAGCCCTAATTCCAGCATTCTTTGGAAGCCACATGAATAATTCTGAAAATATAATTGATAAATATGCTTTTAAGTCTAATTTTTCTTGTAGCATTACACAGTATGAATTCAATTCAATACCTAAAAATCCAATATTGCGGAAAATGTTTTCATTCATACACAGAATATGTTGTTTTGGCATGAATTTCTTGGAGAAAAAATTCTGAAAGAAAAATCATAAGAGGAAGTAAAGAACCATTTGAATGGATATGAGGGACAAAAGAGGAGAAAAAAAATGATAAGCAAAAAAGGAAAAAAGGAAAAAAGGAAAAAAGGAAAAAAAGGAAAAAAGGAAAAAAGGAAAAAAGGAAAAAAGGAAAAAAGGAAAAAAGGAAAAAAGGAAACAAGGAAAAAAGGAAAAAAAGGAAAAAAGGAAAAAAGGAAAAAAAGGAAAAAAGGAAAAAAGGAAAAAAGGAAAAAAAGGAAAAAAAGGAAAAAAGGAAAAAAAAGGAAAAAAGGAAAAAAAGGAAAAAAGGAAAAAAGGAAAAAAGGAAAAAAGGAAAAAAAGGAAAAAAGGAAAAAAGAAAAAAAAAGGAAAAAAGGAAAAAAAGGAAAAAAAGGAAAAAAGGAAAAAAGGAAAAAAGGAAAAAAAGGAAAAAAGGAAAAAAGGAAAAAAGAAAGGAAAAAAGGAAAAAAGGAAAAAAGGAAAAAAGGAAAAAAGGAAAAAAGGAAAAAAGGAAAGAAAGGAAAAAGGAAGAAAGGAAGAAAGGAAGAAAGGAAGAAAGGAAGAAAGGAAGAAGGAAGAAAGGAAGAAAGGAAGAAAGGAAGAAAGGAAGAAAGGAAGAAAGGAAGAAAGGAAGAAAGGAAGAAAGGAAGAAAGGAAGAAAGGAAGAAAGGAAGAAAGGAAGAAAGGAAGAAAGGAAGAAAGGAAGAAAGGAAGAAAGGAAGAAAGGAAGAAAGGAAGAAAGGAAGAAAGGAAGAAAGGAAGAAAGGAAGAAAGGAAGAAAGGAAGAAAGGAAGAAAGGAAGAAAGGAAGAAGAAAAGGAAGAAAGGAAGAAAGGAAGAAAGGAAGAAAGGAAGAAAGGAAGAAAGGAAGAAAGGAAGAAAGGAAGAAAGGAAGAAAGGAAGAAAGGAAGAAAGGAAGAAAGGAAGAAAGGAAGAAAGGAAGAAAGGAAGAAAGGAAGAAAGGAAGAAAGGAAGAAAGGAAGAAAGGAAGAAAGGAAGAAAGGAAGAAAGGAAGAAAGGAAGAAAGGAAGAAAGGAAGAAAGGAAGAAAGGAAGAAAGGAAGAAAGGAAGAAAGGAAGAAATCATGATTATTTTTAGCTCATCCAGGTGTAATAATTCAAATTGATTTTTTGTGCCAAACATTGAACTCCTTTCTGATAAAAGGAGGTCAATTCCATTTGTTTTTAATTTTATTAAAGTTTTCTGTAAGCAATTCCAATGATTTTTTTTCAAGTGTGATACCACTTTCAATTATTTAAAAAAATAGAAAATAATTCTTGGGTTTCTTTCCTGATGGTTTGGGTAGATATTTTTTAGAAATTTAATACCACAGATTGACACTCCTTAAACTCATCCAATTCAATCTCTCACCAACCTCAGATCAAGCCCAAGCCCACCTGTATCACCTCCCACATACCTGCAGCTTCCATCTTCCTCTCTGACACTTACTCTCTCCCTGTACAGGATATCTCCACTTCCATTTCCATGTAAACCTTCCCACTGTGTAATTTTTTCTATTCAATCTTCCCAGGATTCCTCTTTGCCTCTTTTTAAGTACTCTCACCCTCTCTTCTGCCATTTAAAGGTACATGTGCATGATCAAACTTCCCCACAACTTCCAGATCAGTGCTCATCAGTCACATCATGGGAAAGCCCACTACTACTGGATATCAAAGACAGTCTCAAGCTCACTGGACATTATGAAAACCACTTGGGAACTCTCCTATCCTACTGGATCAAAAATCCATCAAGTCCTCCTCATCACTCCTCACATATACTGACCTCTATCCATCTATTTGACTGATTCCCCCCAAGGAATTAGTATAATAGAGTGTATCAGAGTTAGCAAACCCGCCATTAGAAACCCACTATTTTTTTTAAAAAACCCCACAATTTTTAATGGCGGGTTTCTGAAATACACATACCCCCTAACTGGTGTATTTCAAAATGGCGGGTTTCGTAAAAATGGCGGTTTTCAAACATCAAAACCACCAATTTCATCCATCCACCATCCATTGCATGCAAAACACCCATCCACACCTCAACCTCAGCAAATCCATACCAATCCCATTTCCATCACATCACACACATCTCATCTCCATTGATTCACATCTCCATCCATTCACATTGCCATTGGTTCACATCTCTTGCTTCACATCTCCATTCACACAAATCCTATCATCATCTCATCACCCCAGATCACATTGCCATCTTTCTCAACATGTTCAATCAAACTTCCCGGAAGCAAGTTGACAATCCAAAAAAGCTGACTGAAATTTTGCTAATATTTGACTCCCATTCAGACTCTGATTCAGACTCTGATTTGGAATCAACTTGGTTGGCTTTGAATGCTCTATTACAAAAGCAATACATGGTTCCAAGAAGACAAAATCTCCAAAACCCTATGTATGAAAGGAAAAAGCTTCATCTCCTCCCCAACTTAAGCTTCCAGAAACTTTTCCAAACTCTATTGCCTTCATTCATGAAACTTTTGGAGATGATTGAAGACCACCACATATTCCTGAACAATTCTAGGAATACTCAACACAATCCAGCTATCCAACTGGCTGTTGCTCTTTGTAGATTGGGATCAAATGGAAATGGAGCAGCAATTCATCAATTAGAAATTCTATTCTCAGTTGGTTATGGAACCATTGACTCATACACAAAAAGAGTCATTATTGAGACAAAAACAGAACCAAAACTTCCAAACCACCCACCTCACCCGATAAAACCACTGGTCCACTCTCCTCCTCATCCACCACCAGTCCACTCTCCTTCTCACCCTCCACCTCCAACTCACCCATCACCTCCAACTCACCCTCCACCTTCACCTCACCCATTGCCTCCACCTCACCCACCACTCCCCCCCCCCCTGGTAAGCTCCTACCCCTCCTCCTCATGCTCCTCATCATTGGATGCTGATCCAACTCTCCACCCACCTTTAGGTCCCCCCCCACATCCTTGAATCTTCCCTCAGGTAAGCTCCCCCCCCCCCCCCCCCCCCTCCTGCTCATCACCCTTTCCCCACCCCCCTCATCCCCTCTCCCTTCCTCCCCACTAATGCCCCCCCTCCCCTCCTTTGGCCAGCCTGCCCTGCCTCCCTCCATTGGCCAACCCGCCAGCCAACCAACAATGCCCCCACCCCTCCATTGGCCAACCCGCCCAGCCAACCCAATCAACCCCCTCCTTAGCCAGGTGACCAACCAACTGACCCCCCCTCCTTGGCCACCTGACCAACTGACTCAGGGCCCCACCCCCCTCTTTGACCGGCAAACTGACCCCCACCCTGCCTTGTTGATTCCCCAAGGTGATCCCCATGACCCCCTTCTCCTTCTCCTCCTTCCGCTCATTGATTGATCAATGACTCTGACTGACCTTTTTTTGGGGGGGGGCTATCATCATTGATGGACCAGTATTTATTTTTCTAATTTTGTTAATCTTCCACAATGATTGAAACATGGCTGATGATTGTTTTTTTTTTGTTTTTTTTTTTTTTGGATTCCCCGCAATGCAACACCCGTTTTGACCCCTATTTCTTTCCATGCCTGCACTTTTTCTGCATGACCCATGCTTCTCCTGCCATGCTCCCAATGTTATACAACAAATCAAATCCCTTCTTGATCCTCACTCCAAGCAAAGCAGTTGCATGGGAGGGAACAAGATGGAATGAGATGCATTTAAAAACATGAAGAGAGGTGGAAAGCATAGGGATGACCCGTGCTTCTCCCGCCATGCTCCAAATTTTATACGACCAATTGAATCCTGTCTTGATCCTCACCCCAAGCAAAGCAGTTGCTTGGGAGGGAACAATATGGAAGAAGATGTGTTGAAAAAAATCAAGAGAGGTGGAAAGCAGAGGGCTCTTTGGCAAAAGAGGGCCCAAATGAGAGAATCCAAAATCTCTTTGGAAGTGGCTGAAGAAGGGTTTTTGGAAAAGATTATATGGTCTAGATAAAAACTGAAACCTTTGGATTTCTACCCTGCTCTTTCTGCTGAAAAGAAGAAGAACAAACAAAAGCCCACCCCTGAATAGTTTGAACAGGCCAAACAGAATATTTAAAAGTTCCATTTATTCACTGGTGGAAAATTTGCCTTTCTTGACCAAACCAATTTTCAAGACTCTCTTGTGGCCATAATTGAATTTCTCCCTTTGAATAAACTCTCCAAGGAATAGAAGAAGGACATCAACTTATGCCATGGCTACTGATAACCTATCTTTTTTTTCTTTGGCTAGCCTTTCCCTCTCTTTTTGGAGTTGGACTTCCTCTCAATCCTTCTCCTTTTCCTCTTTTTGAAACTCCAGCTCAGCCTGTTTAATTTGCCACTCAGCATCCAACTTTTGTTGATGAGCCAAACTCTCAGCTTTTTTATTTTGAAAATCCCACTTCTCCTTTTCAAACTGAAGTTTTTCAGATTCAATTTGCAATTTTACTGTTTTTCAGAGGGTAATAGGAATGAGCTTTATTTTGAAAGCAAGGAGAATCCAACATGCTTACTTGAATCTTGCCTCTCCATGATATCCTCAAATCCAGAAAAGCTTGAATTATTTCTCCTCTTTTGACTGCTATTTGGGTTGATGCTGATGGAATTTGAGGCCTTTTTCTTTCCCTTTGCAGAGGAGTTTTGTGCTGGAATGGTGTTGCTCTCATTTGAAGGGGATGTGGGAGGCCCCATTGGCTTGATTTTTTGGCCAATCAGAAATTGATGGGCCTGTTTTCTTAAAATCTAAATCAGTCAGGATTAACCAGACAGAACAGAAAAGAACTTGGGTGCTTACTTGAGAAGATGTTGATGGTAGTGGCAATACAGGAATAACATCCTACTCATTGGCCAAGTTCTCCAGTTCTTCCACCCCAGGAAGAGAGCAATCAAAAGAGGGAAGTGAGGGGTCCAAGTTCCTTTTTGACTCATCAATCAATGCTGAAGTAGATTCAATTGGAGCTGACTATGTTGGAATATCCTCCTTGGCATCAGATGGGGGCCACTCCAAGGCAAAGGTCTCATCAGGGTCCTCATGGCTATGCTGAGCATCCACAGCCAAGTCCTTGGAATCATTTGAATCAGATTGTTGGGAATCAAAAGCAGCAAGAGGGTTGATGTTAGCCTTCTTTCCAAAGATTCCATTCATTTGAATGTAAGAAGGACAAATGGATTCCAACTTATCAACCACAGAGTTGATTCCTTTGGCTTTTTCAGAGTTGGTGATACCAAAGCCGGTGGAGATTGACATGGTGTGGGCATTTTTGTAGTTGGCTCAATAATTCTTGAATTTCTCCCTCATCTGTTTGGATGACAGATCCAGCCTACCTTTTTTTTTATTCTTGAGTTCATTGGCCATCAGGAGATAACCATTGACCTTGGAGGATGGAGGTTGGCCAATGCTTGTTTCATTGTTGGATTCAAAGAAAGCATTTTAGTTGGAGGGAATTTTGAGCCAGTTTACCAGGATCATGTGATCAGCTCTCTTGAGCTGACTTGAGCCTTTGGAAGCTGATGGGAGAGGATTGTTGGATGTTGAGTTCCTTGGGGATGTTTGCTTTTTTCCATTTGTTTTTTTAGTGGACTTGCGGGGGGAGGATTTTGAAGGGGCCATTTAAAAATAGTAAGAGGGATGAAGCAATGAAGCAATGAAGTGATGAAGGTATGTGATGAAAGTGGGGATGAGGGATGAAGGAATAAAGTGATGAAGGGATGTGATGAAAGCGGGGATGGGGGATGAAGCAATAAAGTGATGAAGGGATGTGATTAAAGCAGGGATGAGGGATGAAGCAATAAATTGATGAAGCAATGTGATGAAAGTGGGGATGAAGGATGAAGCAATAAAGTGATGAAGCAATGAAGAAATGAAGTGATAAAGGGATGTGATGAAAGCAGGGATGAAGCAATGAAGCAATGAGAGGATGGATGTGATGAAAGCAATAAAGTGATGAGAGTGATGAAGCAAGGTGAGATTGATGAAGTCATGAGGGGATGAGAGTGATGAAGTGATGAGAGCAATGAAAATCAAATTTTTTGGATGAGGTTGGAGGTAGAATTTTTCCAATGAGGCCAGAGGTTGAAACCAGGGGTGATGATGTGGAATGACATTGTTGAACTGGTGAAAGCCTTTATATACTTTATTTTAAAAAACCCATTTATTTCCAGGTAAATCTGACACTTCTTATCTGAAATAAGTGGTTTTTTTTGATTTTTAATGGCGGGTTTGAAATGGCGGATTTGGGTTGAAACCAGCCATTAAAAAATGGCGGGTTTGCTTAACTCCAATACGCCCTAATACTTCTTACTTATTTTTCCTCATCCAGTAGGTTTCATCCCAGCACAAAATACCCATAAACTATCCTGCTAGACTCATCTTGACTTTCCCCCTATTGTGTCACTTTTATAGGATTCAACATACCCCTTTCCTCAGATCTTTGTTCCTTGACTCCTCTTCTCATCCCATCTTCATATCTTTTATTTCCTCAATTATCATCCTTAGAATCTCATCCCATAATTCTGATTTATGCAAGCAGTAGTGCCTGTGCCAAATTTTTAATTGCAAATTAGTAGGAATTGGTACAAAAACTTTAAATTAATCTTGTTTTTATTTTACTGAAGGAGTGGTGCCTTAAACCTGGTGGCTAAGGGTTATATGGAATTAAAGTTGATCTTGATTTTTCCAGGGCATTAAAGAGAGCTTTTAATATTTATGAGTCAGAAATTCACAGGAACTCTTCCTGGTCTGGTTGCATTTCTTTCATGAGTGATGATTTTGGAAATATGAATATTAATGGCATTTTTGTTTTTCACCATTTCCCATTTTCAAAGAAATAATTTAAAAGTTATCTTAACTATCCCCTATTAATAAGAAAATGGAACTATTCTCCTCTGGATTAATTTCAGAAAGGTGGGGAAAAATCATCTTATTTAAAGGATCCATCTGCTTGGAATTTGAATTTGGCTCCCAGGGCAGTGATCCTACCTTGGCTGAAACTGCACATCCAGATAGGTACACCATGATTCATTCTATGAATTCAAAATTTTTGAATCAGCTTGTTAAGCCAGTTTTTGTTCACATATATTCTAAAATAAACAAAGATATTTGGTTTAAAAAATTTATTTAAAACCCTCCCCTCAAGATAATTTGAATGAGACACATATTTTATTTTACTTTTAAGGAAGATACCTAGCCACTTTACCTCTGAGGAAGAATTGAGAGAGTGAAAGCCTAGGGGGATAGTTTGAAACATTAGGGGTGACTTCTTAAAACAAACTAGTTGAGCCTTATTGATTTCAAAAATATCTTCCATCATCTCAGCCCATTTTAGGGACTAGATCCCTTCCTATTCAATCATAGTGGCCCAAGGGGCACTGATTTAGATTCAAATAGGTTTAATAAATTTCACACATAGCCTCTTGAAATTATTTCTTTTTTTGAGGAGATGATCTATTTAAGAAGGACCTTTTCATGAATTATTTAAATAATTACCTATAAGAGAAATCACTGATTGATTCCCATGTCTATTTTGAATTCCTGAGAAACATTTAAGTTTTCCAGCCAAACAGCTGTTGAAAATTCCTGGAGAAATCTTTCAATTAGGAGGAAAATTTATGTGGGGAACTTCTTCTTACAGAATTTAATCATCAGGAATTCTGGTTATACAGAATGGTAGAGAACCTTTACCTTGAGGAAGAGTGCAACCACCGCTTTCCCTTTATCCAAATTTTTCCTGTTGGTTTTTCCCACAGTAAGAGGTGTGTTTTCAGTCAACAATATATTTCTCCATGCTAGGAAGCCTTCATCCAGGAATCCAGAGCCTTTTTCTTATCTACTGAGGCACCAAATAATTATCAGTTCTAGGAACTTTCTTACTTTCCTCAGAAGAGCTATTGGATGGTAGGATACAGTATTTGTTTTATCTTCCTTGCCTGCTTTTTTTTGTGGTTTGTTTTCTTTTTGTTCCAATGAGGAGGTTAACTACTTGTTCTCAGTTCATTATTTCACAAGGAGGGTTTGGTGGGAAAGAGATACTGAGCAGAAAAACTTTGGAATTTGTTTTTAATTCTGTCTGCACTTCAGGCCTTACAAGGATTAGTTTTTTGTTGTGTTGAAAAGGTCTCTTCACCAACTATTGCTTAATCTACTTCAAAGCTTTTTGTTGGGGATTCCAGGATATAATAAAAATCTATTTTGGCCTGTGTTGGCACTGTAGCTGAAAAAAAGAGGCCCACTTTCTCCTCCTTATTATTGTTAAATGATACAGGCATTCTTTTCAGTTTCAAGAAGTCACCTCCAGATGCTCTCTTTGAGTTTTTCATGAATTTTTAAAGGGAATTTTTGGAAGCATCCTCCAGAATTTGGATCCAGTGTTTTTTCTTCATAAATTCCTCAGAAATTATTAAAAAAAAATATTCCAATATTGGTAGCAGGATTGGGCCACCTCTTAATTACCAAGAAAGAACCACCTCATAGCCCTTTGAAATGTTTTAGCAACCAGATCTAGAGTTCTTCTGCACTGCCAAAATTTTAATTTATTTGGGTTTGCTATAAATCTACAGATGTTTTTTTTTTTTTTTGAGTTCTTTGGGTGGTGTCACATGGTGGTATGTGACACCATAACAACTTCAAATGAACTGGTCTTTCATCCAGTTTCAAATTTTTTTGGTAAGACCTTGCCTCTCAATTGGTTTGCAGCTGTGTGAGGTATGACAGTAAACTGGCTAACCTTTTTGCAGTTCCAATTTTCAATCAGGAAAAGTTTTGTGTTTGGCTTGTTCCTGTTACAATTTTTGGGTTTTCTGCCTGTCAACAGCAAGACTCCCAAGTCTTGGTGGCTACTTATGGCGTTCAGGAATGTTTCTGAATATGGCTCCATGTTGCAAGTTCATGGTTTAGTGCCACCAGACATACAAACTTTGGGACAAAGTGCCCTTAGAACCGGGGTTACTGTCACACGGTGTGGATAAATTGGGAAGAAGAACTCCCAAAAGTTGTCCCTTGGTTACAAATTTGATGGTTCTAACCTCTGTAAGGTCTGAGAATTCTCCTTAGAGAGCACAAGAGAGTGAGAGAGAGATGATGATGAATTAATTCCTTTCCTCAATTCCGTTGTCTCTCCTTCTTCCCCCTCCTCCAAGCCAGCGTTGAGAGTGCGGAATTTTATGTCCTCTCTCTCAGCCCTAACCTAAGTACAAGCGCAATGACAGTCTAATAAAAAAATAAGAAAGAAACCCTAGAAACTGGAACCCTAGCCTAACCCTAACCCATTCCCATACTGCCAAACCCTCAAGCCCGCCTACCATTACACACACCCAGTTTGTCCTTCTCATGACACAGCCCTCCGCTGCGCCCTACTTAGAGGCCCCTGCATTGTCCATATCTTCCTGGCGCAAAAATTAATTCCCTTTCCATGCATGTTGGCCCGCACTTGTGCGCGTCCGCCCTGCTCATATAACCCCTGCAATTTCCCCACTGTAAGACTCCAAAAGGTGCTGAGCCATAGGCATTCTGTGGAGGGAAAAAGGTGCTGTTTAGGCTGCCGCCTGAGTGTTACAAAAATATTTAAGTGTAACCAGCAATCAAGATTCAGAAACTTGTAAATAAGGAATCAATGGAAAGGATGAATTTGATAGTAGTTGGTAGCAATGGAACAACACTATCTGAGGCAAGATGGTGCAGTAAAATACTTGAAAAAAAAGCCAAATTTTTTTCAGAGTTCAATAGAACAAGGTGTTGTTGTTTCCCTCTCATTTTGTAGTTATATATTTCCTTCCTTTTCTACTTGCTGTCATCTTCTATCTACTACGCTGTCATCTTCAAATTCCTCTGAGGATTCTGCAACCGCTCACCTCACTCCTGGTGCGGAATCCTCAAATGGAGAGAATCAGCTCACTTGGATCTCCCCTGATTTGGAGCCTGATCACCATCTCTTCTCTTCTTGACTCCCATCCTCATCTTTATTCACCTCAACATCCCTGCTTATCCTCACTTCCATCTCCATTGACTTGCTCCTCTCACTTTGAACTTGCCCTTCATCCTCCATCCATTCAACTCAACTTCCTGCTAACTGCTATTCCTCCAACCCTTTTTCCCAATCCCTCTCAACCATTCCTCACTCAGTCCAAAATTGAAAACTTGAACAATATCACTCTCCAATCAAATCAAACAGTAACCTCAGATCACTCAGGCTGATCAGATGTGAGATATCTATCTGCTACTCTTGTCATTTCTTGATTTCCTCCTTCTCATCTCTGTCTGCTTCTTTGTTTTTGCATATCCATTTCTTTCTTTATTGTTTCTTTTCATCATTCTTTTCCTTATCTTCCTTCCTGTAATCATCAGTCCTAACATTAGAGAAGGTGCCCTGCGTAAGGATCCTGTCAACTGTCTTTCTTTCATTGTCATTCTCCGCCATCAAAGTTGTTCACACAAATTTTTTGCTAGTTCATTGGTATTTGTAGATAATAAAATCTATTAACTTCTGATCAGCTTAACATGGTTAAAAGACAAAGGTTTTTGCGACTAAAACTGCCCAAGAAGCTCTTGACCATCAAATACCAATGGACCCCTTGCAATCTCTGCTCAAGACCCTGACGGACTCCATTCCCAATCTCAGTAATTCAAACTTCTCCCTGTGTTGGTCCAAGATCACCACCATCCTCTCCCTGAAGGCAATATCTCATTTGCTCAATTCCTCCAAACCCAATAAGTGTCCTCCAGAGGTGAATCTTGAAATAGTTGGATATATCCTTGCCAAGTTGGAAAATTGCACTTACATCAACTGCATCAAGGACCACCTTCTGACCAATGGAATTGAGCTATGGAAGTTGATCAACAAATACTACGCCTCTTCTCAGACTTCCAACCGCTCTAGAGTCTTCTTTAATCTCCTCAACCTTCAGTTTGACCCCAAGAGAGTTGAAAAATTCATCACTGATGCTCAATCATGCCTGCTCCAAATATCCAAGATTGGAATACAAATGGAAGACAACATAGCTGCCTACCTGCTTCTCTACAAATTCCCACCAGCACTTGAACACCTTAAAACAACAATCACCCATTCACTTGGAGGGACCAAAATCTATGCAAATCTTTTCCTGCAACACCTTAAACAAGTCAAAAACAAGGTTCTGGCCGGATCCTGTGCCTCAGCTCTGGTGACCAAGAACAATGCCATCAAATGCTGATCAACCTTGCATAACCCTCAGGCAGGCCAACCACAATAGAAGTAAATGTTGGTGGCTTTACCCTCACCTTTGACCCAACTATGGCAATCATCAGAGTGGCCCGGAATCAACACCTCCATACAACACTCCCCCAAATCCTCATAAATTGTCTTCAGCTCATCTTGCCTACATCTTTTCCATGATCTCATCACCCATCCTGAGTCCTAATCAATTAATTCTTGACTCTGGCGCCTCAAGCAGCATGTTCAACAATCCAAACTTCTTTCCCCATCTTCATCCCAATGAAACCAAAGTGCAAACGGGCAACCCAAATGCACCTATCTCCTCCCTTGAAAAAGTAATGGCCATCATGACAACAACCTCTGCCACCATCCATCTTCAGGACTCTCTCTACGTCCCCAATCTTGCCATAAATCTGGTGTTGCTCGGCCAACTTATTCAAAAAGGATGCTCCCTGACCCTTATATTGTTGAATCAGTTTGCCATTACCCTCAATGGCACGCAAATCATGTCTGGCATCATTGAGGAAAAAATTTTCTTCATCAACAAAGGTTTTAATATTCCAGCTCTTTCCTATTTGTTCATCTCCCTATCCACCATTCACAAACAATTTTGTCATCCCCATCTTGAAAAGACACGTCTCCTTTCCAAAGAATTCCCCAATCTCAAATATGATCAACTCAACTGCCTCTCCTGTGCAAAAGGAAAAATTCACCAACAACCCTTTCAAAATCAACTTCCTCCTAGTCAAGAATTGTTTTAACAGATTCAGGCTAATTTCTGTGGACCTATCAATCCACCGTTGCTCTCTGGATGTTGCCATTTTCTGCTGCTCACCAACAACTGGTAGAAATTCAAGACATGCATGCTAATCAGACTCAAATCTGGTGTACAGGACAAAGTGATGAAGTTCATCAAACTCCATTCTAATAAAAAAGGACAAATTTTAAAGATTTTCTAATCCAACAACGGTGGAAAATTTTTCAATCATTGTCTTTCCAACTTCTTCTCCAAAAATTGTATCAAACACTCCACTTCTGAACCCTATACTCCTCAACACAACCCGGTTGCCAAAAGGGGAAACCAAACTATTCTCAAAGCGGCACGGACCGCTATGATCAATATGAAAATCCCCGCATTCCTATGGGATGAAATATTGATCAGCTCTTGTTTAATTCTCAATCTCCTTCCATCTTTCAAGTCCAAAGGGTCAGCCTACAAACTCTGGATCAAAACTCCTCCCAAACTTCATCTTATCCGTGTCCTTGGTTCCAAGGCCATTGTTCTCAATCAAGCACACTCTACCAGCAAGTTGGAATAAAAAGGTCTAGAGGGTATTTTGACTGGATTTGACTTAGATCTTAACTCTTATCAAATCTATTTTCCATCCTCAAAGTCCATTTTTTTTTCCAAACATGTTAAAATCTTTGAAAATCTACCTCTCCCATCTTCTCTCTTGAATTAATACTCTAACTCCAACTCCCTCTTTGATTTGCTTCTTACCAATGATCCTCTCCTCATTGATGCTCTAAATTCCCACTGGTCTCCTATCTCTACCCCTAAATCCTACAATAATCCTTTATCTTCTTCCGCCAAAATAGTTCCCATTCAAAACTCCCCTCAGAACAAACTTACCCTAGACCATCCATCCTCTCCTCACTCTGACTCAAACTTCAAATCATTGAGGTCAAACTTTGAGGAAGACAACACTTTTGCTAAGGAACTACTTGTGCCATCTTCCCCAACTCTACGTGATCAAAGCACTCTCCAAAAACCTCAACAATATGGCTTCATGGTCTGATCTGTACCCAAACACTACTACAAAGCTACCCATTGCAAAGAAAGCACCAATTGGATCAAATCCATGAAATCAGAATTAACCAGAATTGAAGTCATGAAGGTGTGGGAATTATATCACTCACTTCCCAAAGGCAAGAACGGTCTGGGTCTACAGAATCAAGGACAGCCAAAGTGCTTTATGAACTGAATCAGGTGCCAAAAAGCTGGTACAAGACCCTCAAATCCCAGCTCCTAAACCAAGGCTTCACCACTTCCAGCACCAACCCGTGTCTCTAAATCAGCACAACCAGGCAGCTCTACGTGTTTGTCTATTTCAACAACCTGCTGATTTTCAGGAATTCTATCAAATTTCAAAGCAGTCTCAAGACCACATTCAAGATTTTGCAGGATGGACCCCTTTGAAAAATTCTTGGAAACAAACTGGTTGACACAAAAGACGGATACAGACTCCTCCAGAACAATAACATCAACACTGCACTCAGAGAACTTGGTCTCACTGAATGCAAACCAATCAGTACACCATTCACCCCAAACATTAAGCTCTCCGGCGCCTCCAATGACAAAAACAAAGACATCCTCAAGCTCCATATTAATTTTGGTCCTCCACTGGGTTTCTCAACTTCATCGCCAGCCAAACGCAACCCAACCTTTCCTATGCTGTATCTAATCTCTCCCGCTTCAATAACAAGCCTGGAACTCAACATGGGCTTGAATCAAAACATGCCTGGTGCTACCTTAACTCCACCAAAGAAATGGCCCTGTGCCTTCAAAAACCCACCTTTCAATACAACATAGAAGTTTACAGCAACTACAAAGGTGGAAATGATCCTGAATCACAACAAAGTCACACTGGATATCTAATCATGCTCTACGGCTGTCTGGTCTTGTGGCACAGCAAGCTCCAAGGATTTATTTCTCTATCATCCACCAAAGGCAAGCTCAAGGCTCTTGTTCTGGCCACACAAGAGAAAATTTGGCTTTCACAACTTCTCCAAGAAATGAATCCCTCCACCAATTAAGCCTATTGCTTGTTCATCAATAACAAAGCTTTGAACAATCTAGTCAATCAAAAATCTCACCATGGTGCCTTGAAAAATGTTGATATGCAAATCAAATTTCTACACAAACAACAAGAAAATCACTCACTCATCACTCATCTCATTCCATCCAATCAAATGCTTGCTGACTCCCTCACAAAGGCAGCTCTAAGATCCTCAGTTGCTAATCTTACCTCCGCTACTTTATCTCCTCACATCTGATCATGGCCGCGTGTTGTCATTTCCCTCTCATTTTGTAGTTATCCATTTCCTTCCTTTTCTACTTGCTGTCATCTTCTATCTAGTACGCTGTCATCTTTGAATTCCTCTGAGGATGCTGCAACCGCTCACCTCACTCCTGGTGTGGAATCCTCAAATGGAGAGAATCAGCTCACTTGGTTCTCCCCTGATTTGGAGCCTGATTACCATCTCTTCTCTTCTTGACTGCCATCCTCATCTTTATTCACCTCAAAATCCCCGCTTATCCTCACTTCCATCTTGATTGACTTGCTCCTCTCACTTTGAAATTGCCCTTCCTCCTCCATCCATTCAACTCAACTTCCCGCTACCTGCTATTCCTCCAACCCTTTTTCCCAATCACTCTCAATCATTCCTTGCTCAGCCCAAAATTGAAAACTTGAACAATATCACTCTCCAATCAAATCAAACAGTAACCTCAGATCACTCAGGCTGATCAGATGTGAGATATCTGTCTGCTACTCTTGTCATTTCTTGATTTCCTTCTTCTCATCTCTGTCTGCTTCTTTTTTGTCACAGATCCATTTCTTTATTTACTGTTTCTTTTCCTTATCTTGCTTCCTGTCATTTTCAGTCCTAACATTAGAGAAGGTGCCCTGGGTAAGGATCCTGTCAACTGTCTTTCTTTCATTGTCATGCTCCTTCATCAAAGTTGCTCACTCAAATTGTTTGCTAGCTCATTGGTCTTTGTAGATAATAAAAGCTAGTAACTTCTTATCAGCTTAACACAAGGCAGTTGTAAGTAACAACTACCACAAGCTAATAACTCTGGTTGTCAGCAGAAGATTAGGAAAGATCAACTCAATCCCAACCAACCTCCAGGTTCTCAATGAACCTGCCCAACTCTCCACAATCAAGCCCTTGAAGGGTACCAGATAACTTTTGGTGGCTATAAAAAACAAAGCAATTTGTTTTATGAATCTCTAGAAGCAAAGAAGTAACAAATTCAAACAAGAATAACACAGAACTTCTCAAGGGACTCAAGAATAGCGTGGCAGAATTTAACTTCAAAAAAATAAAGGGAGGTTTAAAACTCCAGGTTTCAAGCTTAAAGAAACCTTTCAGTCAAACGTGACTGGTTCCAGAAAGGCAATCAATTGAATGATCAAGACCAAACTGGTCAGGTAAAGGGATCAAAGGAGTGGCTTAACACACTCAAGAATTAAACTCAATGAATTCTTCTTCAACCAGCAAGGCTATTGGTTGGTGATAAGGATCAGGTCACAGTGGACGGTTTGATGGTCTTTTATAGATGTGAGTTGGAATTGACTGCGCGCTGTGTGCTCAGCAGTAGTGGCAGGCTCAGCAGGGTTAGCGCGCTCAGCAATGGGTGCGGCTTTGCTGCAGAAAGTCCCGCTGCGGGCTCAGAAGCAGTCAAATTGGGCTCAGCATCTGGAGACACAGTATGGATTGGATTGGATTGGACAGATTGCGTGTTGCAAGATGCAAATCAGATTGCGCAGATATATCTTGTATATCTGGAATGGCATGTTGGGCGGATGCGGACATGCGCAGGGGGCTTCAAGTTGGGCGCGGCACAAGGGCTGCATCATGAGAAGGACAAACCGGGTGGATGTAATGGCAGGTGGGCAATACAGGTGGATATGGGATATGGGACATGGGACATGGGATGTGGATTATTGGATGGGAAGGAAAGGGTTGGGGCTAGGGTTCTGTACTTAGGGGTTGTATTTCATTATTCTTGATTGTTTCTGGTTGTACTTAGGTTAGGGTTGAGGGGGAGGTTACTTAAGCCGCACCCTCAACCCGGATGGTTGGAGGAGCATCAGACATTGGATCAGGGAGGATAAAATTGGGTTGTCATAGGTTTTGGAAGGATCTTTACTCTAAATTCTCTATCTCTCAGTTGAAGGGTGAACAGTTGCACTCAGGGTTTACAGATGCAAGGGATCAATAGCTTCCAAAATTGGGAACCATTAAAGGAGAAGTCCTCTTCTGAATTCCACAACAGATAAGAGGATTTGAGTATGGAGGCTCAAAGATCAAGGGGAAATCAAAAGATATACCCAGGATAAGGATGCTCAGAAAGGGGAAGGGCCCCATGGATTGATTACTTAGATGATGATGATGATTTGATGATGGGGCAAAAAGGCAGGGGAGAGCCCCTCCCTTTATGGGAAAGAGACCCTGTTGACTATTTACAATTGATAAATACAAATGAGAGTGGATTTTTTTTCTTTTTTAAGAGAATCAAATGATGCAGGAAAATAGAAATGCAAACAACAAACAATAAAAAAAATTATTGGGAAATGTGAACAAAAAGATGAAAGGAGAGAGACTAGCCCGCTTCATGGATGACAGTGGGCAATGGATTAACATCCATGAGTTGGCAGATGAGCAGTAGGGGGGAATAAACATCCACTACAGCGGCTGCGGGGCCTTGAGAAGGAACCACAGCAACAGCGGTTGCCACAGGTGATCAGCATGGGGTCCTGAGGACTCTGATGGAGAGCTCAACAAGGGATGCTTGGGATGAGAGTGGATGGGAGGATGATTGGATTGGGGCATAGATCAATGGGGCGCTTGCAACAAATCCAACGATTGCAAGAAACAGCTTGTGGTCGGTTTGATGAGGAGGTCAATTGGTGGGTGGTGGCATTGCTTGGATGGTTGGCGGATGATGGCTTTCAATTGATGCAAGCAACCACGTGCAGGGCCTTCAGATTTCAAGGGAGTGACGGGTGTTGCCACGGGTGATTGGATGATTTTGATGGTTTGATGGATCTGGATGGTAGCCTTGAGTGGGTGATCAATTGAGTGGGAAATTGAGAAAGTTGGAGGAGGTGAGGCTGATTTTCACCATTGTTGTCTTGGTCATTGTCATGATCCATGATGCCTCTAGGTTGATGGTGATGATGATGGTTTGGTAGTTGGGAGGAAGATGATGAGAATAGCCTAGGATCATCCTCATTGGGTAGGATTTCATGATGATTGATTTGATTTGAATCTTGATTCAAGTAGAATAGAGGGCTTTGATTATTGGAGGATAGATTGGATGATCAAATGGGGATGACCGTCTGCGCGCTTGGCCAAAAAATTTGGGTGCCAAGTGCAACAAGGAGGAGTTGAACCAAGGATCTGGGGATTTGGACATGCTGGAGGACCCTTCCTGGACCGCTAGGACAGCAGGAAGTTGGGAGAAGGAAAGATAGATGGGTTACCATAATGATGGCGGCAAATATATATATATATATATATGATGAGATAAAAAACTAAGAAAAATTTAAATTTGGCCCCTTTTCTTGAGTTTTCCCAAAGTTTTCACCACAATGCTCTTACCTTTGCAAACTAACAGCCCCAAAAACCTGGTTGGGCTGTCTCCATTCCTAGGTCTGTAACACCCAAGTGGGTTGTAAGCCCTACCCACACCTGGTGTGCTGAGCCCCACAGCGCCTGCTGCTGAGCCAACAGCGGCCACTGCTGAGACCTCCCACACCCCAACTGCTGAGCCCCACCTATCTAATGCTGAGTTTGCAGGCTGCATTGTAGTTCCCAATCCAAGGCTATATAATGACACCACAACAGTTGTATGTGACACCATAACAAATGCAATATGGCCTGGTCTTTCAGCCAGTTTCATAGCCTTTTGGTAAGGCCTTGCCTCTCAATTGGCTTGCAGTTGTGCAAGGTATGACAGGTGAGCTGGAAAAATCTTTGTATTTTTTCTTTGGGAGGAATTTCAGGAGGCCAGTTGAATTTATGAAATTCCTTCTTGATCATCTGGACCTTTTTTCCACTTAGGGAGGTTTCCGTGATTAGAGTATAAATTTTTATTTATTTTTTGGGTGATCAGAGCTTGATGGTCCAAAAATAAAAATTATTGTAGACAGACACTTTTCCAAGAATTTTAGAAGCTAGGATGTTGGTCCACACATGGTCAATAGTTGTTCCAACTCCTTTATATTAGAATAGAGTGGGAACATGTTTTGGAGAAACAACCTGAGAGAAAACCATGAAAGAAATGGAACTTAGCAATGTGAAGGCCATGCCTTAATTTTTATGGCATCCTGGTGGTTTCCAGTGAGGGTTATGGAGATTGGAGTCTAAGCCAACTAAATATGGTTCTTTATTCAATTTGTAAATTTGCATCCTCCCAAAGTTAGAGACCATTTCAAAAGATAGAGTTTAATTGTATACTTTTTGCAATTATTGTTGATTTGTGTGCTGGAACCAAATTCATGGAAAACTGTTATTCAGAACAACAAAGGAGGAGTTTTTAAGAAGATGATGGTATTGCTCATAAAATGTAATTGTGCTGAAAATCCATTTTTTTTAAGTGTTTAAAATCAACAAGAGGGTTCCAGGCAGGATGGTCAAGGTTTTGGTTCAAAGGGAGTGAACCAAGTTGCTGCAGAGTAAGGATATTGTGTGGTGCATTTTTCAAAAAGTGATGAGTGACTGCCTTTGAAACATTTCAGTTAAGCTGAAAAAACTAGAGGGAGTCTTGGCACCTGGCCAGGATTGTGTCACAAGGGCTGCTGACATGCGAGCAGGTCTTGGCACAAATGGGAATCTACTCTCAGTAGGCTTGGGGTCAAGGATACTGTAAGATGCTACAAGGAGAAGAGTAGGACTGGATTGAAGATAAAGTGCTGATGACACTTACTGAGATGGATTTCCTAGTAAGAATTAGTAAACTGATTTCTTGGGGAACAACCAGGAAGGAGGGAGATGAGGCCAGTTTAAATAGACAAGGGCTAGAGCTACAACAGAGGTACAGTTTATTGGGGCTCAGACTACATATGTAATGACCAGGGAATAGTCTAGGCAACAATGAGGGCTGATAAGTTATGCTACTACATTAGGTTAGGCTTCTTCTACATTGGGACAAGGTTACAGGTCTGGGCTGTCTAAGTTGGGAGAGTACAGTTGAAGGATGTAAAGTGTACATGGAGTTCATGAAACAATGTACTAATTAGGGAGATTATGTAATACAATCTGCAAGAGGATGTACATAAGGATTCCCAAAGGATAAACCATGACAGATTATGGGTTAGACAGAGTTAATAAGGTTGGAGTATGTAAAGACCTGGGAGATCAAGTATGTGCAAACTTATGGAGTCTATCTGAATAATGTATGAGGTCAGACTATATGTAGATATGTACTGCATGAAGATCCTGAGGTATATAGTTACTTGAGATATACTGATATAAGTCTCCTGAGCCCTGAGGTTGAAGTTCCTTGGAAAGTATATTAGGCCTGAGGGTTAGACTGGGTTTTCTGAGGTTAGAATGAGTTAGGTGCCAGTATGACAGATTGAATCTATTGCCAATATTGGTCAGAAAAGGATAAACATGGGGGTGGGTTGGAGAGAGCTTCAGAGAGGGGGGATTATGGTTAGTAATGGGCCATTTGGTCAACAAGCTACACAGATTTTTCTATCATAAGCATCAAAGTGGTCATTTTTCTAGCAAGCTCCTGATGAATGGGCATGATAAGCTGAGAGGAGTGTGTTCAATGCTCTCCACACCATTGTTTTTTTGTGCAAGCCTTCTTCAAATAGTACACAGGAGGCCCCAGTACCCAGACCCTCAGATAATTCATTAGTTGGGCATTTTCCTCCATATTTTACAAATTTTGAGTCTCTTCACACCACTTGCCATAGTGGCTCATTCTTGGACACTGGTAGCACTTATGGGGGAAGGGGTTTAAAATTCTCTGTACAGTGGTAATTATAGTTCAGAAGCAGGCCTGATTGTTCAGTATGTACATGTATCCAGGTATTTTTTGGTGAATGGATCAATGATCATGCCTACTTCCTTTTTGTTTGGATAGTTGGATCCCATCCATCTAACCTAGGTGCTTGGAATTTTTTTTCTGAGGGCATCATCTTCAAATTATCATGATTTATGACATTGAAAGATTTTGGGATACCATGAGCCATGATTGAATATGTGCTTGGGGTTGCCTCAAGGTCCAGATGAACCTTCCTTGATCAGATATACTTGTTTTCCATGAGCCATTTTTGGTGTTGTTTATTGTTGGAATAGAAAGAAACATCACCTGATGGCATGAAACTCACCCCTCAAAATGTTGTCAATTCCCCATTTACAGACACATCCAGGGCAGCTAAAGCTTCATTTGCTTTTTGAACTATTGCTACAGGGAAAATTCCATTGAGAGTTGTATTGCTGGGGCTGGTATGAATGATCACACAGGGCCTTGATGGCCTAGTGGTAGCCATTACATGGAAGCTCAATGCCACCCCTGCAACAGTAGTGCAAGTCCGGTGTTTGAATCCCAGGAGACCCACCCCCTGGCCACTACCCTTTCTACCTTGGCCGGCCACGTCCACCCCTTTCATATTTCTAAACCCATTATTGGTTGGCCCTTTGGCACGTGGATGGAGTTTCAATTTCAATACCTGTTACCCAAATCAGAGTGAACCTCAGACATGGTCCAAAAAAACCAATAACATTTCTTCAATCCTAGTCAAAAAATTAACCTACACTATATACATTCCCTTGATGGTTATGCTTGTATCTAGGCCACCCACTCTTCCAATGACAGATCATAGTGCGACATGTGAAATCAATAGCACTTTGAAAAAAAAAAAAAAAGAATGATCACACATTTTGGTTTCAGACTGGCCAGAACGGGGGCTCTGGGTGGCCTCATTCTGGGCGGTAGGAGGGCTGCAGTTAAATGAGAATTTCTCGCTGCAGCTGATCAAGTAAAGGATTTGAGTGAGTGCAGCTTGGGGGGATCCATGATGGCTGTGAGGTGAGCTGATTGTTTCCTCGTATCTGTAAATTGTGAGGCCGATGGGTTGATTGTTGCAGTCAGGCGATCAGTGGGAGCTTCCATCCGAGATTGTGATTGGTCTGACTTTGTCAATAGTGCTAGTATCATCCTGGCCACAGCCGCGCTGAGTGAGAAGGAACCATCAGCATTGGATTCCCGGCAATGTAGTATGTAAATATGTACTTCACTGAGCAGTGCGTGTAGGTCAGAGGGTGGGGTCATACAGACGGGGCAGTTTTGGGGGAGTTGGGTCTCCAAGTTGATATCATCACCGTCCATATCCATAAAGGATATCGGGCGGCTTGGGCCTTGGTGGAGGGGGAGGGGGAGAGGGGGCATGGGGGCCTAGGGAAGAGGAAAGAAAAGCTTCTACTATGGGGTGGAAGGAAAGGATGTGAGTCAGACCAGGGCATCGACTTTGTGGTAGGGGAGAAGAAGCTGTGTAAATGTGCTTTCGATGTGTTCATGGGGACCACCGGAGATAAGCGATCACTCATCCTCATCGAAAGACTGAAACAAAATCTGTCGTGTTTTCCTTGCCTGCAACCCACTTGCGTCTCGTTGCGTCTCGTACTACCCTGATGTATCAAGTCGGCTGCCCACCCAGGCTGCTGCGATGAAATGAGTGTCTCACCATAAGACTGGATTCTAGCGTGAGAATGCCTCGGGTATGCACAAGGGACGATTTCTGAGCTGTGGGGACCTTCCTCCAGCAAACAGTCTCAGAGTATCTGGCAGCATAATCGGTTCCTCCAAGTTGGCAGCGTACGTACTGTACATACGATTCGTTTGGATAGTACCATGGTTGACCCCTGTCTTTGCCGTTGCCAAACCATACTCGCAAGCCTCCACTGCTGGGATCTATCAGAGGCCCCAACACTTATTCAAGGCTTCGTGCTTCATTGGCGAGATCCGTTGACTTTGTCATCCGGAGTGGTAACTGGCCTCAATCTTTGTGAATTCAACGATCGCATCACCTACAGCCTGAACTCGTCGGGGGGTGTGGATTCAGGAAGTTTGGCTATCGCCGAGGTGTGCGAAGCCAACCATAGCATCCTGTTAGTCTTGACTATCGAGTGTTGGCGTGTTTCGGGAGAAACAGATTCACAGGTGTGTTTTTACCCAGTGAGTCTCAATGGGTAGCCCAACCCTGAGTGGTGCTAGATGGCTGGATTGGAGGCAGGCTAACGACGCCTGGCTAGAGTGGTTGTTTTCGGGTTGGGGCGTTCCATCGATAGTGTCAAGGTGAGTGACACATTAATGAGTGCAGCATCAAGTGCCTTTTTCTTTAATTTAGCTCGGCCGGTTCGAGCTGCAACTGATCATCTGGGCTCTCTTCTTGTGCGTCCTTTCACATGTCCCAGGCTTCGGAATCATTGCTGCCCAGGGAGGGGAGCTGACCCCTCGGCCGCTTGCACAGACACAAACTGATCCAGTCTGATGGACGTTGGACATCGCACCGGCACCACCCACCTGCCAAGCTGGGTCGGATCGATGATGTCATGTGTTCTCAGGCAGATTATTATGTATACATCCCGACCCCACCTGTTTTCGGAATAGACCGGAATGGTCAAGATCTTTGAAATGAGAATCTTCACTATTAAGAAAAAAAATATATTTAAATATGTAGCTTTGTTCATTGTTCGGGGGTTGACTGGTGTGAGCTTAACCAGCGATAAGCCTTTCGGTAGTCGGGGTCGGCTAAACTTGAGATCACCCGGAACCTCGGTTGTCCTGTTGACCAGAGTTCGTCCACTCGGCGACGCCCGGGAACGCGTCATCCAGAGCCTCTGGGCTGCGCCGCGACACTTATCTGTGGCCTGCACCGCCTCCGCCACACTGACCGGGTTTATAAATACCTGCAGCCTCACCCGGGGTCCGTCGTCTCATCGCCCCTCTTGACCATCTACATCGCCTCATCCTTTTTCCTCTTAACCCAAAACCCCTCATCCCCCTTACTGTATTATTCCATCCGCCCCTTGTCTTCCTTCTCTCATCACCTAGGTTGTACTGTCTCCTTCTCCCGCCCCCCCATCTCTACCCAGCAACAAAGAATCCTCCCCATACATACCCTCATCGATTAGCCCCTTTCATCATGCAAATCTTCGTCAAGACGTGAGCTCATCGTATCTCGATTCTTATGTTGTCTCTCGTCCTTTGCTGCTTACGACCTATTCATTTCATCTCCCCGCAGTCTTACCGGCAAAACCATCACCTTGGAAGTTGAATCCTCTGACACTATCGATAACGTCAAGGCCAAGATTCAAGACAAGGAGGGTATCCCACCCGACCAACAACGCCTTATCTGTACGTATGGCTCTACTCTCGCCTGCTAAGCTCTCTTCGATTCCTCACCCCGCCTCTTGTCGCTTGATCCCAGTTGCTGGAAAGCAACTCGAAGATGGCCGCACCCTGGCTGATTACAACATCCAGAAGGAATCTACTCTCCACCTGGTTCTTCGTCTCAGAGGAGGAATGCAGATCTTTGTTAAGACGTGAGCCGTACCGATTCCCCTCTCACTCGCGCTCTTCTCATCATCGGGCTTGCTCTGACGCCAACCTGTCTGCGTTAGCCTGACCGGAAAGACCATTACCCTTGAGGTTGAGTCGTCCGACACAATCGACAACGTCAAGGCCAAGATTCAAGATAAGGAAGGTATCCCTCCTGACCAACAACGCTTGATCTTTGCTGGTAAGCAACTCGAAGACGGCCGCACCCTGGCCGATTACAACATCCAGAAGGAGTCCACCCTTCATCTGGTGCTTCGTCTTCGGGGTGGAATGCAAATCTTTGTCAAGACGTCAGTTTCTTTTTACCCTTGGTTAGCCGACTGCTGGCTGATTTGATGATCATGTCTCAGTCTTACTGGTAAAACGATCACGTTGGAAGTAGAGTCTTCTGACACTATCGACAACGTTAAAGCTAAGATCCAAGACAAGGAAGGCATCCCCCCTGATCAACAACGTTTGATTTTTGCCGGCAAGCAACTGGAGGATGGTCGAACCCTCGCCGACTACAACATTCAAAAGGAGTCTACCCTTCATTTGGTTCTTCGACTTCGTGGTGGGATGCAAATTTTTGTCAAGACGTAAGTGTGGTGTGTAGTCAGGGTCGATGGTACTGGAAGCTGAGGTCATGAAACTTGTGCAGGTTGACTGGAAAGACCATCACACTTGAGGTCGAATCCTCTGACACCATCGACAACGTCAAAGCCAAGATTCAAGACAAGGAAGGAATCCCTCCTGATCAGCAACGCCTGATTTTTGCCGGCAAACAACTTGAGGATGGACGTACCCTCGCTGATTACAATATTCAGAAGGAGTCTACCCTTCACTTGGTGCTTCGTCTTCGAGGAGGCATGCAGATCTTTGTAAAGACGTGAGCTCACACCCTTCGAATGAAGCCCCACTGATACGTTCAGCTAACATCCTGTTTTTCAGTCTCACTGGTAAAACCATTACCCTTGAAGTAGAATCTTCTGACACGATTGACAATGTCAAGGCGAAAATTCAAGACAAGGAGGGCATTCCCCCTGACCAGCAGCGCCTTATCTTTGCTGGGAAACAACTTGAAGACGGCCGTACTCTGGCCGATTACAATATCCAGAAAGAGTCTACACTTCACTTGGTATTGAGGCTTCGTGGGGGCATGCAGATTTTTGTTAAAACGTAAGTGTGACGATTGCGGATGTGTCGTCAATGAGATTCGTGGTGCTCAATCCCTTTGGTTTGCGTTCTCCCCTAGGTTAACTGGCAAAACTATTACCTTGGAAGTGGAGTCCTCTGACACGATTGATAACGTTAAGGCCAAGATTCAAGATAAGGAAGGAATCCCTCCTGACCAGCAGCGTCTAATTTTTGCTGGTAAGCAGCTTGAAGATGGTCGGACCCTAGCCGACTATAACATTCAGAAGGAGTCTACTCTTCATCTTGTTCTTCGTCTTCGTGGCGGAATGCAAATTTTTGTCAAAACGTACGTACACTTGTGAGCATTGCTTGTGAGCTGATGGCTTATTAAACCGGCTGGTTTTGATACCTCAACAGCCTGACGGGTAAGACCATCACCCTGGAGGTTGAATCTTCGGATACCATTGATAACGTCAAGGCCAAAATCCAAGACAAAGAAGGCATCCCCCCTGATCAACAGCGTCTAATTTTTGCCGGAAAACAGCTGGAAGATGGGCGTACTCTCGCTGACTACAACATTCAAAAAGAGTCAACTCTTCACTTGGTTCTTCGTCTCCGTGGGGGCTCAGAAGGTCATTGTTGAAGGAAGCTCTTGTCTTATTCAATGTCGTGTATATAATGATAACGCCCGTATGATCCTTTAGGATATGCTGTACTTACTGGAATCCAGTCACTTGTGTCTTTTGTCCATGTTGCATTTCGGGTCCCACGGATTGAGGTGCCTTCCCTCCCTCAGCGCAAGGATGCCACCACCTGAATACGCAACCCACTGAGCTTATCCTTACATTCCCGCCCGGCTTCCCTAAGTAAGGCAGACTTGACTTCGGTCGCAGATCTAATGAAGGCGTAACAAATGGCCAACTGCCCTTTTTATTCCAGGTTCAGCTGTATATTTTTGCATAAAGCCTAGGGGGCCTTCACGCATCCCGCTCCCTATGACACAATCCGATGTCAACCATGCATTCCGACAAAGGGCGGACGACAGCTTGGCCCAAGGGGCGCAAGAGCTGCCATCAGGCCCGCTTGCCCTATCGAATAAAGCCCGAAGGCTCGGCGCATCTTGGTCCATTGATATGACTTTGTCCAGCATTACAGTGGAAGAGCGGTCTATCCGTGAGCAAAATCGCTCTCGTCAGACATGGAATGTATCAAGCATGCTGTGTTCTCAGGGTGGACATCAAGGTCCTGGAATTTGAAGTTGATGGGAGAAAAATTGAACTGTTCGGAGATAATTCTTGCACCCGCTTAAGATATGAGGGGTTGGTTGGACTTTTATCTGCTGAGAGAAAGGGGCAATTCAAGATCTAATAATCTTGGCATGATTTTATTCAAGGGTGGCTTCAAGTGATGTCAAAGGATTGTTGTGGGGAAGAGGTGAAGGGGGGGGGCATCTTTCACTTTACCACACCAATGATCTCCCTTTTCCATCAATCTGAAATCACAAATACTATACCATGAATGAAAAACTCTTAACCATCCTCAAAATAAACACATTCAAAATTCTCTTTTTGAACATATTATCTTTATTTGCTCTTATTGTCAATTATCATTGCTGTCTTATTTCCTATCTTGCCTCCTTTACCTCTTTTCTTGATGTTTCAAAGCCAATCTATCCTTTTGAATGAGCCCTATAGCCCAGCTGATTAATGACCATCTATTCCCATCATGACTCCCAACCCAAATGATTTCCAACTTGAAAAGCTGTGAGGGTAGTCCTAAGGTTAACCCTATTAAATTCAATATAACAGGTCTTTTATTAACAGAATTACCAGTCTAGAAGAGAAGATTGGTCAACTTGAAAAGCACCTATCTGAGATTTCTTTTGTCTTGCTCTTGATTCTATGCATCCTCTCTCTTCCAGAAGCACTCCCAGTAAGATGGTAAGACCCTGAGGAGACTGGCCATCAAGATTTGTTTTTCTTGTTTTTTGGACTTGACTGGGTGATTCAAACAAACACACTATCTCATCTTCCTCATTCATCTCCATCTTCTTAACCCACTAATAATCCTCAATCCTTTGCAATGATCAAAAAATCTGTTCCTCATCCCCAATCTAGATCTGATCTACTCAACATCTGTATTCTCTTCATCATTCACACCCTATTCCTAAAAATGTTAAAATAGGTTTATCAATCAATTCAAACTTGGTCAAGTAACTATTTGAGCCAAGTTTGGTTTACCCACCACTTTTCACAACCTCAATTTTGCTGAAGTAGCCAAAAAAAATCAACTTAATCTTGTATTAAATTGATTAGATGTCAAAGATTTACCTGTCAGGATTAAGGTTGGTGTAGCCTCTGAATTCCTTTCTGGAAATATTGAGTTTTTTGCCCAGAATATGATTCTTGATAATGAAGACTGTTGTAATCATTTCACTGATCCTAACTATCACCAAACCCCCTAGTTTTCTGTCATTCTCCATCCTGCCTCATTAATCATGTTTCTGATCTTTGAATAAAAAATGATATAGATAGAACTGGGTGTCTATCAATCAAATGGCTTGGAAAGGCTATTTTCCACACAAGCCTCAGGCCAGCCTCATTCTTAATTTTTTTTTAAAAAAAATTAGCTCCTGAAATCAAAAATGGAAGGATTAACAATGATTATCATTTTATGAGACAAAATAAATATATTTTTGCCCCCAAGAAGTTTATCAAATGTTCACCAGTTGTTGAAATGATAGGACCAACAGAAAAGAGTGGTAAAGAAAGGTAGCATTAAGAGGATAGGATTGGGTTAAAGATTATGAGATGGAGGGATCTCAGGTGGCATTATGGTCCTAAAAGTACATGGCTTAGAGGGATGACCAGGAGTTATGAGAAGATAACCAAGCAATTGACTTTAGTTCCAGAGGTCAAGGTGCAATACCAGTATTCATAAAAATGTCAAAACCCAGAAACAGGTCCTTAGATAAAATGAAAAAATGGATAATTCAGTATCAATAATGGTATTCCTATAATAAAAAAACATTAATGAAACAATAAGATAATAGTATTTATAAGAAGAACAAAATATGGGATTGAAAAATGATCTATATGTATTCAGCCTAAGGGGATATAAGGTAATAATACATCCTATAGGGATCAATAAGAGGAGTTATGACTATGGGGCTAAACAATATTAAAAATCATATATGGATTTAGACACAAATGATAGATCATCTAAGGATCAGATATACAAAACAGGGCACCTATAGAGTCATAATGGTGTGGTGGAGGAGGTAAGGAAAAATTAAAACATTTGAATATGAGAAAATTAATATCAATATGGAAATACCAGTGAATGAGTTAGCCTGCAATTTTAAAAATCAATCTATGTGCCTCAAGTGTGGCATTTGCAATAATTTGGTTTAATTTCATCTAAATTTTATAGGCATAATTTTATTTAGATGTGTTAAAAAGCATGCAAGAATAAAGCCTCCTAAGAATATTTCTGAAGCTTCAATTTCTACACAAAACCAATAAAATATAAATACAATTCAAAGCTTGAAAAAATCATAATCATCATCAATAATTCTTGTACCCTGAATACTTTGGATTTCTTACTTTTTTTTTTTGATTTTGAATTTCTCAATAAAAAACAGGATAATCTTATTTTATTAATCAAAAAAACCTGTGCTTGCAATAATCCTCTTATTTGTTCAATTTCTAATGGATTTAATGGTATTGTTTGATTAAAAAGCATCAATCTTCATCTGGTAAAACCAGAAATGATATCTATGCAACCAAAATTATACCATCTAAACACCTTCAAATTTTAATTTTCCAAATAATCTCATTGTTTTTTTTCTGGTGAATATGAAAGTTTTGTTAAAATATGTATGCACTTACACATGTGCTATGTATAAATGTAATCAAGATGGGATGCACATATGGACCTCTCTGTCCCATTGGACACTCACACGGACCATACAGGCCTGTGTGTATGTCATGGATTTGGGGAAACTGGCCTCAAAACGCGTGAAACAGGCTCATTGGTACATGGGCCTTAACGGGTCCGGTGAGGTATATGGGCAAATACAGCCAAATGGGCTTGTATGGGAATAATTGGGCCCAAGGTTTATTTTGGACATACTTGGTCAGACGGGCTGGCCCGCCAAAGTATGTTTTACTTAGTTTTTGGGCTAGGGGCAGCCCATTGGGGGCCACTGCCCGTGTTGCAGCCCGGGTTGGGGTTTCCGCCCGTGTCATGGCCCGCTTGGGGCCACTGTTTTTGCCTATGGCCCATTTGCAGGGCCCAACGGCCCAGGCGGGGTGGCGGCCAGTTGTTGGGGCCAACAGCCCCGGCTCCTCCCCCTCCCCTTGCTCCCCATTGCAAGGGGGAGGGGCAAGGCTGGCTGGGTTGAACCAGTGAGCGACTGGTTGCAAGGAGCAACCGGTCATGGTGGGGGGGACTTGATCACCCCCCCACCAAAAGGTGTGGCTAGGCCGGTTGCATTGAGGCAACCGGCAGTGGGGGGGAATTGACCACCCCCCCACCAACAAAGGGGCGCTCTCCCCCCCCCCTTTACCAAGGGGGAGGAGCAACGGGCTGGAGGGGACCTGAACACCCCCCAGCCCACCTACCGTAGCAATGCCCTGGGGGTATTGACCCCCAGGGCCCCTGGTAGGGGGATTTGACTGCCCCCTCCAGGGACCTGTGAGAAAGAGGGGGGGGACAGCATGTCCACTGGTCACCCCCCCCCCAAGTGTGTCTGAGACCGGACCCAGGTGTGTCCTGGGTCCCTCCTGGCCATTTGTATGTCCAGGGGCTGGTTGCATGAGGCAAACAGCCAGCATGTGAGGTAACAGGCCAGTTGTAATAGACAACCAGCCAGAGTTTTGAACAGCTAAGGGGCTGGTTCAGCCCTGTTGAGGTGGAAACACCAGGAATAACTGGAATAGGCTGGCTGTAAGGGTACAGGGACTGATGCCATGTGGGCTGATGTAGCCCAAACCAAGTAACAAGGCCTGTAGAGCCTGTAGAGCTCTTTTGGGGCGGAAAATTTGCCTTTTGGCTTGTTGTATCATGGGCTCACAAGAGGGCAATCTTTTGTACTTAAGGAGCTCTTCTCCCTGCTGTTTTCCATCATCCATTCATAATCCAATCAAATTCATCAGTAATAACATCCAACGTGTTGCCACATTGTGAGAGCCCATCAAGCAATTATTGACACAAGGTGTCCAGCATTTCTTTTGCTTTAAATACTGCTCATTTGCCTAAGATAATTGCTGGCAATAATTATAACAAGTTTTTCATAAAATACAACTTGTTTTTTTCCATCTGAAGAATCCTCCCACTTCCTTCTAATTTTTTTCTTGATTCTCCATTCTTGGATTTACTCTCATCAATTGACTCCCATCCCATCTTGATATGTGTGGATTTCAATTTTAATCACAGACATTGGAAAACTGCAAGATACCATAAATCTCATCCTAGATTTTTTCCCCATCATTTGAATTTGTAATGCCAGATTCTCCTTCATTTCTTAACCAATCAAAATTCAAAGTTTTCCTAATTCTTTTGGTCATTCTAGCTTTATTTGAATAATTTTGTGAAATAATATTAGGGTAATGTTAAATTCACGGCTCATTGAGCCGTGTACACGGCTCAATGGGCCCTGTGGCACCCTACACAGCTCAAATAAGCCGTGTGGCATGCTACACAGCTCAAATGGGCTGTGTGGCAAGCTAAACACCTGAAATGGGCTGTGTGGCATGCTACACATCCCATTTGAGTTTTAAGGCACGCTAAACAACTAAAATCAGGTTGTGTAGCCTCCACTAAATAATAAATAATAAATAATAATAAATAATAAATCATATATAATAAATAATAAATAATAAATAATAAATAATAAATAATAAATAATAAATAATAATAGATAATAAATTATAAATTATAAATTATAAATTATACGGAGTAGTGTATGGGCCACCATGCTTTGAGGGGCCCTACACAACTTCCACAGGCCATGTGGAGCCCTACACGGCTCCCACAGGCCTGGAGCCGTGTACACTGCTCCCACATGACTGGAGCCGTGAATTTAACATCACCCATAATATTAATAGAAAGATGCTTTTTGAAAGTAAGATATTCCTTATTAATAATATTCCCTATTCATAATATTTCTGATCATCAAGTTATCATTTCTTCATTCAAATTTTCCCTAATCTTTTGAAAAAATTCTCCTTGTTCTCAAATTTGAGTTCTCTCAGAAATATTGATTTAAAAGAATCAAAGTTGTGAATTGATAATGATTTTGTCTATCCTTTTTCAGATATTGTTATTCATAAAATATCTTTAATCATAAAAAATAGAAATGAAGGTCAAGGTAAAACCATCATTATGAATTATTCTATGCTGAAAAAAGTTTTTCAGACAGAAATTTGTAACCCAATCATTAAAATAAAAGTATAAAACTTTCAAATGGTTCATTATTGATAAATTGCATCCTGATATTATTTTTGATCCTAAATGCTAATCAGATTGAAAAGTAAAGTAAAATTAATGGAGAGAAAATACTTGAGAGGTTAAGGTGAAAATATCATTCAATTCTACCAGACCAGAAGACATTCCAAAACAAAAAAAAAAACTCATCAAACTGCTCATTTATGAATCAAAAGTATTTTTACCCCCATTTTTTGATAAAATGTTTTATTTTGGTAATTATACTCAACCATGGAGTAAATCTATCATTTTTATTAACTAAAAAATATGAAAAAAGGACAATCATCATCTTAATTATCATTTTACTATTTCTTTTAATTCAATGAGTAAGATTTTTGGAAGAATTGTTAACAAAAGATTAGTTTACTTTATGCAAATTAATAAATCTGCAGCTTCTGGGCATATGGGGTCTTCTAAAGTTTTTAATATATTCAATAATCATTTTATTTTTAATTTTTTATCAAAAATGGGTCAAGAGATAAAAAGATAGTCTTGAATCTATTTTTAGATGTTCAATTTTCTTGGCATTCTGTTTTAAGAGATTTTTTATTCAAAATTAACTTCTGAAATTCTTCTCATTTATCTTACCAATACCATTCATTAATATTTTTGTGACCAACTCTTATGAGATTAGATATTTATATTTATTTCAGTATTGATATTTATATTTATTTCAGTTTTGATATTTAACACGGTCTTCCTCAAGGAACTCCTTGTTCATTTAATTTTTGTATAGTTCAAAATCCTCATCTTTGAATCCTAAATCCCCTTCATCTTCCTTTTAATTTTTTTTTTTGATTTCATAGTTCTGTCATAGTTCCCCTGAAATCTTCCAATTTTCTTTCTTTATTTTCTGCTAACTTCAGTAGTATTGCATCTTTATATATTGATTGAGAAAATACAAGCAGCCAAATTTCTATAAAAGACCAATAATGTTAGGGAAATGTTAAATTAACGGCTCATTGAGTTGTGTACACAACTCTGTACATGACTCTTTGAGTCATTTACACAGCTCAATGGGCCGTGTGGCATCCTACACAACTCAAATGAGCCGTGTGGCATCCTACACAACTCAAATGAGCCATGTGGCATGCTAAACAACTCAAATGAGCCGTGTGGCATGCTACATAACTCAAATGGGCCGTGTGGCAAGCTACACAACTCAAATGGGCCGTGTGGAAAGCTACACAACTCAAATGGGCTGTGTGGCATGCTACACGTCCCATTTTAGATGTGTGGCATGCTAAACAACTAAAATCAAGTTCTGTAGCCTCCACTAAATAATAAATAATAAATAATAAATAATAAATAATAAATAATAAATAATAAATAATAAATAATAAATAATAAATAATAAATAATAAATAATAAATAATAAATAATAAATAATAAATAATAAATAATAAATAATAAATAATAAATAATAAATAATAAATAATTATAAATCATAAATTATATGGAGTAGTGCATGGGCCCCACACATTGAGAGGCCCTACACAACTCCCACAAGTTGTGTGGGGCCCTACAAAAATCCCACAGGCTGTGTGGGGCCCTACATGGATCCCACATGACTGGAGCCATGAATTTAACATTACCCATAATGTTATTATGAAATTTAAAATTAGATCCTTCCTATAAATTTTCATTTCAAAAATAATTTAATTCAATCTTCTCAATAATATTGACTGGTTTGGTATTTATTGAGATCCTACATCAAACTACAAGAAATCATGAAAAACTACATTTACACTCCAAATTTGGGGATGCACCGTGTAAAAGCTTGATGGATAGGCAAGATCCTTGACCCTGGGTGAAGAGCTAAGATTTCAGACAAAAATACCGGCTAATCAACAGTTTTTCAAAAGGAGGTCAACATTGGTACTTACCAACCCTTGAAAAACCAGTATTTCAATAGGAGTAGATAATGAAAAATAATTTTGATTCTTACTTCAAAAAATTATATTTTACCAGAAAAGATAGTTTTGGTATCATCACAAACAAAGCCCAATAATTAATAGTATTTATCCAAAATAATCTCTTTTTTGATGATGGCCTCTGGTTAAATTTCAAAAATTTGAAAAGAATTTAAGGAAATATTAGATGAAATTCATTTTAATGCTGACAGGTTTATTAATTGCATGCTGTGGGAAAAAAATGTTTTCTCATAATGCTAAAAGGTTCAAATATAATTTCATGATCAAAAATAGAACATTAATCATAATGAAGATAATGAAAAGGGCAATGTTAAATTTGCAAACAATCTGAGTTGCAAATGGGCGTTTTGCAACCCATCTGAGTTGCAAACGGTTATATTATATGTAAGGGTGATGTTAAATTCACAGCTCCAGCCATGAGGTAGTTGTGTAGGGCCCTACACGGCTCAAATGAGCCGTGGGGGCCCCAAGAAAGCTACAAAGGGCCGTTCCAAACACGCACAACCCCGGGGGGGTTGTGTAGGAGCCGTGTAACCCCCGGAAGTTGTGCCAGAATTTTGCGCACCCCCTGGACCATGCTTGGGTTCTGTCAACCCAAATTTGGGATTAACGCATACTTTTTGGGACTTTTGTTCCACACCTAGCAATCCCAAAGAGACATTAAAGTGAAAACCAAGTGAAATTAAAGTGAAAACTCAAACCATAAATCACATAACAATCTGCAAAAAATTCTTTCTCAACTCAAAAGTGAGCCAAATTTGTTTGATCAATTGAAAGTTGCATTGAATACTGAAGTATACCATTGCATTTTTTTGCATGGGAAAAGTGGCAAGCCCTCCCTCTTCTGACATGGCTGCGTGGAAGGTCTACATTGATAGTGCCATCAACAAAGCTTTGGAAAAAGAAAACAAGGATTTGGGTAATGAAAAATTGGAAGCCCCAATTGCATCCTCATCAAGGGTGACAATTGAGGAACAAAATGATTCACAAATGGACATGACTGCTGGTGGTGAGTAACATTTTATGTTACTGGTCTTTGCAGTATTTAATTCAATTGATACTGATGGAGCGAATACCATCAATATAACTATGTACCTATGGCAGATCCACTTGACCCACCTCCCTTGAGAGCTTTTCCTACTAGGGAAGAGGCACAAAACTATTGTCAAACATGGGCAATGAAGCATGGTTACGCTTTAACAGTTTTCAACTCAAAGAATGACCAATATGTGGATTTAGCATGTGATAGAAATGGTTCCTATCCAGGAAATCTTCTTACCAAATGGTCTAGACAAAATGACACAAGGAAGGTTGGGTGCAAGTTTGTAATACATGCAAGTTGCACAAAGGCAGACCCCTTGTGGTGCCTATCCTACAAAGAAACCCAACATAACCATCAACCATCTGAACATTTCTCTGTGCATCCTCAATTGAGGAGAATCTTGGGGGTGGCCTTAGAAAATCTAGTAGAACGCATGAATGATGGGCTCAATACGTTACAACTGAAGAGAAAATTGAGCAAGATTGATGGGCAGGATTATGTTGATGACCAAACAATCTATAACACTAAGCAGAAGGTCACACTCACAGAACTAAAGGGAAAAAGTGTTATGGAGGTACTATATGAACAGCTTGAAGAAACAAGTTGGATTCACTGGTCAAAGTTCAGTGGAGAGGGTCACTTGGAGGCCCTGTACTTAGCACATACCGAGGCAGTAAAGCTTTCAAAACAATTCCATCATATTGCTATTTTGGATTGTACTTATAAGACAAATAAGTACAAAACCCCACTATTGCATGTTGTAGGAATGACAGACAATTGGAAAACTTTCACAAAAGCTCTTGTTTTTATAACAAAAGAAACATTTGAGTTCTACAGTTGGTCTGTAAATGCATTAAAGGAGTTGGCTTATGATCCTGAGAGACTTCCAAAAGTCTTTGTGACGGACTGTGAACAAGCTATGATTTGTGCTATGGAATCTAGTTTCCCTGATTCATAAAGAAAATGTTGAACTTGGCACTTGTCTCAAAAAATACAAGCAACCTGTAAAGTGTGCTTTGTTATTGACCTTGAAGGATGGAAAAGCTTTATGAATCTGTGGGAAAAGTATGGGGCCTCAAAGACCAAGGAGGAGGCGGAGGTCAATGATGCAGAACTTAGAGTAGGTCCAAATCACTGCTTCTTATTTTTTGTAGTTTTGGGTTCTGACCTTTTGACTTGTATAGTGTTTCTTGAAAGACTTTGAGGATGTACTTGAGTATATGGAAAATAACATTTTCCCTATCAAAGAGACATTAGTAACAACGTGGACTTGTATGAACCCAGATTTTGGAAACAAAATAACATCTTGGGTTGAAGGGGCCCATGCAAATCTCAAACAATTCCTTGCAAACTCTTTGGGAAACCTGTTGGATGTTTGGAAAAGCCTTGAAATAACAGTTTCAAATCAAATTAAATCAGTTCATGCATCACTTTATAACTATTGAATTAAGTTAGGGACAGTTCTTCCACCTGAACTGTTACCATTGGGTTACAAATTGTCTTTAGAGGCAATTCACCTTTTTAGGCAAAAATTCAAGAAGTTCAAACATGATCATTATGGCAAAGTCTGCACCAAGTCATATTTCAAGACTATGGGTTTGCCCTGTTCCCACCAAATGGGTGACCGTCTAGCATTCAGAGGATCTGTGTTACCCAAAGATGTTCATCCTTGGTGGAGGTCGGACTATGAACCTTGCAGTTCTAGTTCTGTAAGTTGGCTTAAGTTGGATTGTTCAAATCACTATGTGATTAATGATTTTTGATTAATGAATCATAATTCACTAATGGTTGATCCTTTTGAATTTTTCCAGTGCAATGTTGATGAAATGCTAAGCATTAATCAGTTATGTGAAAAATTCAATGCAATGATCTTGGAATCTCCAGATCATGAGCAAAGCAGCCTATTGAAGTATATCATTCAGAAGATTAAAAAATATTGATTGAAGCCAAGACTTTAACCTAAAGTGTTACAATCAAGTAGGGGCCAGCCAAAATTGACAGATACGTAGCAACAACCATCTTGGTTTGAGCTTTTTGAAAAAAAACTCAAGGGGGAAAAAAGAACTAGAAGGGCTCCAAACAAGAAAAGACAAAATATTGTAAGTCTTTTCTTTTGGGATATGTTCATTTTTTTAGTTTAATGAACTTAGTTACTAACTAATGATGAATTGTTAGTCAAAGTCAGCAGAATCTGAATATGGATTTCATAGTTCAGAGGAAGACACTGGATGGGATCAGGATCACTTAATTTGGAATCAGAATCCTCTTCAGAGGAAGAGAACATGCAGAAAAGCTCAACCAGAAGCTCATCCTTGGTTACTTTTCATTTCATTGATCAAATTAAAGAAATGAATAATAATTTAGTTTTAATGATAGGAACCAAACATGAAATAACTCAATCAAATACCCAAGAAATTCCATAAGTTCTTGGGTGAGGTTTGGGATCCAATTGGAGATGGGAATTGCGGATTTAGAGTCATTGCTAAATCTCTTGGTTATGAAGAACATGGTTGGTTTAAAGTTAGGAAGGAAATGATTAAAACATTAGAGAAACATAAAGCATGCTACATTAAGATCCTTGGTAGTTCAAAGGAGGTTGAAAAGATTAAAAAAAGACTTGATGTTGAATACATCAATGAAAATATTCCCTCCTAAAAATGGCTGGCTAAATTGGACATGGGTCAAATCATAGCAGAAACATATTCCAAACCTATATGTTTCATTTCATTGGAGTCATGTGATACTTATAATCCAAGGAAAAGTGGTGTTAATGATCAATCAGATCCAATTTTCATTTCCTTTGTAAACAATAACCACTGGGTTCTATTACTACTTGAGGGAGAAATGATTCCAATCTGACCCATTGGAGCAAAACCATGTTCCTTGATTTCTAAAAAAGCCTCTGGTTGGGTTGATCATCTCAAAGATCAACTGCAAATGTATTCTACATTGTAATAAACTTTGACTTAATTTCATCATTGGGTTTCATATAAGTTTTAATTCTAATGCAGCTAAGGAGTTCTATCAATATGAACAGTTATCACATTTTGAAAATCATTATATTGAGTGTTTTGAGTTAAAATCATTATATTGAGTGTTTTGAATGAGAGTTTAATGGTAAGTCAGTTCAACTTGTGTTGGGCTGATTACATCACAAGCTTAACTTATGTTAAGCTTGGGATGGGATCAGCTTAACACAAGTTGAACTTGTTTTTTTTGGGCACTTTTACTTTAGGGCTGATCAAAAGACTTCTTTAATTTTTGGGCCCTTTTACTTTAGGGCTAGTCAAGTTGAAATTACTTTAGGGCTTGTCAAGTTACTTGTCTTTTTTTTGGTGTTTTTACTTTAGGGCTTGTCTAGTTAATTGTCTTTTTTTGGTGTTTTTAGTTTAGGGCTAGTCCAGTTACCTGTGTCTTTTTTGGGTCTTTTTAATTTAGGGCTATTCCATTGGATAGTACTAGTTTTTTTGTTATTTATTTATTTATTTTTCTTTTTTTTTTAACCAAAAAATGAACATTCTTTGATTTTTTGGTTGATTTCTGTTTTTTTGGAAGGTTTATTTAGTTTAACCCTTGTGTTAGTACCCTTTCATTCCTTTTCCATTTTTTTTTTTGGCTCACCGCGGTCTGGTGCTGTGTGGGATGCCACACAACTAAATTTGGGCCGTGTACAACTTCACACGGCTCAAATGTAGTCGTGTGGAAGTCCACACGGCGGCGGACCAGGCTGGGTGGGCCGCAGGACTCCATAAGTTGTGCGGGGTTGAACATGGCCCAGATTGGACCATGTGGTGTGCCACACGGCCTGATTTGAACCGTGAGCATGGCTCAATGAGCCGTGAATTTAAAATTACCCTATATATAAATATACTTTTTTTCTAAAACTTTTTTTTAACTTCTTTTATCTATTGATTCTTTCTTTGATTTTAATGAAAGAATAAAAAATAAAAAAACAAATTAAAATTAAATTGATCAAATAAATTGAAAATATAAACATAAAAAATAAAATTAAAAAATATAAATAAATAAGTAAAAAAGAAATTAATTAATTAAATTAAAAATATAAATATAAAAAATATAAATAAATAAATCAAAATATAAATAAATAAAGCAAAATAAAATGAAATAAATAAATAAATGAATCAATATATAAAAAAATTAATTAATTAAATTAAAAATATAAATATAAAAAAATATAAATACAAAAAAAATATAAATAAATAAATCAAAATAAAATGAAATAAATAAATAAATAAATAAATAAATAAATATATATATATATAATTAATTAAATTAAAAATGAGGATATAATATATATATATAAATATATATATATATATGTATGAAATGATTATATTCTACAATTTTTTTTTTTATTTTTTTTTTTTTTTTATTTTTATTTATTTTTACTTTTATTTATTTTTATTTTTATTTATTTTTATTTTTATTTATTTTTATTTATTTTTATTTTTATTTTTATTTATTTTTATTTATTTTTATTTATTTTTATTTTTTTTTCCATTCACAACCCAAAATGGGTCGCGTGGCGCGGTTTGCAACCCAAAATGGGTCGCAAACTGCCATTCAAAACCAAAAATGGGTTGCAAATTGCGCCACAAAACCCTTTCTAGGTTGTGAAGAGGGGTTGCAACTTTGCAAATTTAACATTGCCCTAATGAAAATATTCCAATTGCATACCACAAATAATCAAGAATCTTATTTCTCTTACAATTTTTGGAGCTTCATAACTTTTAAAATTGCTATTAATGATTTAATTGAAATCATGATCTATCCAAATTTCAATATTGTCCTTATGAAATAATTTTTGCTATTTTCTTAGTTCCATTAATTTATAATTCTATTGTATTGAATAATATTTAAATCCATATTAATTAAACTTAAAGTATCATATGATGCCAAATTAATCCTGAATAATCTCTATACATAATGATTCTTTTGTCTGATGATTCTGTTATGAATAATCAAGGATTTCAAACAACAGATATACTAGGAAATGATATCCACTCTTTTGTTTTTTGTTTCTAAATTCTACAAGTTTTTACCTGTCTTTGAAAATGAAATCCTTTTTTTTTTTTTTTTTTTTTTTTTTTTTTTTTTTTTTTTTTTGGAATCAAGTTGGATCTTCAAGAGATAGATAGAAGATCTGTTACTAATATTCCCATTGGTAATCTCTAATTTTTGATAATATAAAAAAAATCTACAAAAATTCAAATCCTTCATATTTTCCGGAAATGGATACCTATAAATTGAATCTGTTGAAATTATCCCAAATTACTTGGAAAGATCAATTTGTTCACTTTAATTTAATATACACAAAGATATATATATATATATATATATAACTTAAGTAATTACTTTTGCATGAATACATTGCCAGACCACCTCTGAGGTATCCCAATCGGGATAAACTTCAGTAGTTGTGCAAGGTAGTTGCTTTGACCCAACCATGGCTCTGAGTTATCCTGATTGGGATGAACTTCAGTTGCTGAGCAGGGTAGTTGCTTCCATGCCAATACACCTGAGGCATCCAGATTGGGACCAATTGTGGCAGTAGGCTCTGCACCAAATTGTCCTCAGACCAACATAGTCCCAAGAACAAAGACATCAAAAAGAAAGACCTACACAGACTCAAGTTCCATCAAAATACAACTGTCAAGAGAAAGATAACTCAAGACTTACCACCCAAGAACCATCCAACCAACAATCAATCAAAAGATAAATTTAGAAACCCATCCTCTCTCCATCATTGTGGCAGCTTCCTAGACAGCCATTGCTAACTTCCTCTCTCCACCACCTGAATAGCTCCCTAGACCACTATTTCCGACATACCAAAAAAGGTTTGTTGCAAGTAGTCCCAGCTTGTAACTTGAAAGTCTTTCCAGGCCTGGTCAGATCTTTTTCTTATCAATTCAATCTTTCTTTGCCTTGACATGAAGATTTTTCTTGAATACACTCTAACCACAAATTTTAAACTTGCTCCATCTGTTGCTCAACGTTTTCTCTCCTATGTAAGTAAACTAGAAAAAACCAAGTTTAACTGTTGCTGGTTTCAGAAAGAGAAGTAAAAACAAAAAAAGGCCCTTAGGCACAAGAATTCAACAGAATAAATCAAAAATATTTAAGAATAAATAAGTTTTGTTTTTGAACTTTCCTGGTTTCCTGGTCACAATTATAATTAGGGTGTATAACAGTTGGAAAAACTGCCATTTTTTGGCTAAAAATGGCAGGCTTCTGAAGTACACATACCCTCTCAATGATTTATTTCAAAATTGCAGGTTTGATAGAAATGGTATGTTTCAAGCATCAAACCTTCCATTTATTCAAATAATCCATCATGAAAAAATGCCCCTCCACATCATCAATATACAAAAGCATCCTCCATAAAAAGCAAAATAAATTCTGTCCCACCTTTGCTTACTAATCCTGGTTTCCCCCTTATTTTAAGTCTTCCTGAAGTCCTAAATTAATTCAATGGCAGAGGTTTAGTCCGGCAATTTCCCAAATCTTCTGGCTCACACCTACCAATCTCAATTCCTGATTCTTCACCCATCCAATTTAACCTGGCGCATATGAGTACTAAGGATCCTCCTGCTCCACAACCACCACCATCAACACCAATCAGAGTAGGTTAAACAGGACTGGGTAGGAAAAAGAGGACAAGGATTCAAACTAAATCTCAGGATATCTACCAATTTTTGGCCAGTGCTACTGATGGTGGTGGTGCAAAGTCTACCACCAATAATTTTCAATCTACCAACCCTCACAATGAGCCAAATTTGTTGGAGTGAAGCAAGAAATTGGAAAATTGCCATAGCAGATGGGGAGTGAATAAAAGGGCGCAAGAACAGCAGTAAGTCTAAGCCCAGCTCCCCCCCCTGTTGAATCAGACATAACAAGGCACACACAAAAACCAGCTAACATGGGTTTCTTGATTCCCTTACACCTACAGAGACAGAGTACTAAAAACAAAAGTGAAGGCCACCAAAGACATCATCCATGGCAAGCACAACCCCTCAAAACAAGATGCAAGATGGGCAAGGGCAACCAACACCAACTGTTTCCTCACATGCTTCACAACCTGAATCTGACTGCTGCCTTCTTGATTTGTTTTTCTTCTCCTCACTCTTGTCCTCACCCACTTTTATAATCCTGGCCACCTCTTTCCAGCAATTGGACAGGCTGTTTCAAATAAGAAGAGCCTGTTTACCACTCATGATATTTGGGCATTCTTTTCCATCATCAAAGCAATTTCTTCAATACCTGTGTTCTGCCATTGCAAAGTAGTGTGAAAGCAAAAATAACTTTAAAAACCTAAATAGCCTGCTGCTCAACAAAACACTGAGTAGAGTGAATAAGCCCTAATTTTATCAGAATTCAAATTGAATTCTGAGCAAGACCCGTAAGAAATTGAAGGGTCTACAAGTTTTGAGACAAGAGGTGACCAAAAATGGTGGAAGAGTACCCAAGGTACCGAGTGGGCCTAGATTGAAAAAATTAGCAAAGAGTAATAGTGATCTTATCATCATAGACCAAGATCAATTAAAAAACAGCCTTCCAACCTTAGGAAGATTGGAACCCCTTAGTTTGTCTTTAACCTCTCTTCTCTCATAATTAATTATGAGTTAATTGAGACAAGAAAAACTCAAAGCAATTGCTTGAGTGAAGGAAATCACTACCAAGTTTGCAAACAATCATCTAAACTTGAGTTGATTCAAATGTCAAAATTCCTTGAAAAAACTCTTGAAGTTACTCTATGAACAAAACAAGAGCTGGAGGGTTTACTTCTTGATTGGTTTTTCTTGGTTTGAGATCCCTCCATCCCTTGTAATCATAAAATGCTCTGGAGAATTGCCAAAGCCCAGCAAGCACAGACATCAAGCTCAAACAAGCCAACTTGGTCCCAACCACTCCATGAGATGGAAGAACTCTCAAATTAACCAACATGATCCTAACCACTACGAGTGTCAGCAGCTTGTAAAACCAGTTCTGGGTCCGGGATATTTAAGACCATTGGTTTTGGATTGTTTCTCATTCATATTTCTCATCTTTTTTATCATCTCAGAAAACCTACCTCCCATTTTAAACCACCTTTGAATTTCATTGAATCCTGTGAAAATGTTGCTCCAAATCAGATAATACTTCCCAGAACAATATAAAAAATCCTCTCATCTTGCTCCAAATTATTCAGGGCTCATAGAAAGGGGGAGAAAGTGTATTTTATTTGTTCTTAAATTCAATGCATGGATCTTCAACCAGACAAGCTGGGGTAGTTTGATGAGAAAGAAGTTGCAATGGTTGAGGTTAGAGAATTGATTTTTGAATTGGATGACAAGATCAATGAGGATGGATTTCACTTGGACAATGAATGGTTTATGCCTGAAGTTGACGGGAGAGATGGATTGAGAGTACCAATTGAGGATGAATTGTTTGATGATGAATTGTTTGATGATGAATTGTTTGATGATCAATTGTTTGATGATCAATTTGTTGATTTGATGGAGTAATGGATCAATCAAGTTTCCATACTCCTGATTGGAGAGGATTGATCAATTTTAATGGTTCATGAGGAACTAACTGGGCTAGGGGAAAGTGGGAGATGGTTGATTGACCAAGCTGGAGGAGGAATGGGTGGTACATGGTGACATGTTGAAGCTAATATAACTCAAGACAAAGGGAGGGGTGAATGTGGGGCTTGGGGGGGGGATCAATTGGATGGGAAGGAGGGAAAGAGTAGATGGATGGGATCAAAAAAGAGGGGATGGATCAAAATTGAGGGAGGATGAGTGGTGATGATGAAGTAGAAATTGAAAGGATAAAGAGTTATATAGTATATTGTAAAAAACCCACTTATTTACAGTTAACTCTGACACACCTGATGTTAAATAGGTGGTTTTTTTGATTTTTTAATAGTGGTTTTGAAATGGCAGATTTGGGTTGAAAACTGCTATAAAAAAAATGGAGGATTTGCTTACTCTGATACTCTTTATTGGGAAGACTCCCTGAAGGCCCAAAAAAAATGAGATCAGGCCCTGATGAAGACATACATAAGTCAGGCCAAAGCCACACAAATCACTCTCCAAAATTTAATAAACAGGAAGGAGGTAGAAGAATACGTGAAGGGTTTGAAGCCATGAGATCAATTAGACCAATTGAGAGGGAAGAAAAAAAATGAAAGAGAAGGTCCTCCTCCCATCAGAAGCCCAAGAATCCCAGACATTGGCACAAAATAATTTAGTTTGATGTTAAATTCATGGCTCATTGAGCTGTGTACACAACTCTGTAAATGGCTCAATGGGCCGTGTGGCACCCTACACAACTCAAATGAGCCATGCGGCATGCTACACGGCTCAAATGGGTTGTGTGGCATGCTACACGACTCAAATGGGCTGTGCGGCATGCTACACATCCCATTTGAGTTGTACGGCACGCTAAACAACTAAAATCAAGTTGTGTAGGCTTCACTAAATAATAAATAATGAATAATAAATAATAAATAATAAATTATATATAATGAATAATAAATATTTAAAAATAAATAATATATAATTAAAAATAAATAAGAAATAATTAAAAATAAATAATAAATAATAAATAATAAATTATATATAATAAATAATAAATAATAAATTATATATAATAAATAATAAATAATAAATAATAAATAATAATAAATAAATAATAATAAATTATAAATTATATGGAGTAGTGTATGGGCCCTACACAACTCCCACAAGCCGTGTGGGGCCCTACACAACTCCCACAGGCCGTGTGGGGCCCTACACAACTCCCACAGGCCATGTGGGGCTCTAAATGGCTCCCACACGACTGGAGCTGTGTACACGGCTCCCACACGACTGGAGCTGTGTACATGGCTCCCACATGTTTGGAGCCGTTAATTTAAAATCACGCAATAATTTATCTAGCCCGTAAACAGAAGAATGTGTTAAATCAATTCAAAATGTCCCAATCTTCTCTTTATTTTCCAATGATGTTAAACATACCTTCAAAATCATTTGTAAAGAATTTGATGGCATTTATTACCAGTCAGATAAATTGAAATTTTTTAATTAAAAAATAAATAAAATTAACCTTTATCAAAGTAACTCTTTGAGGCATCAGAATATCTGTGAATCAGGTCTGAAAGAAAAAATTCAATACTTGAAAGAAGAAATGGAGATAAGAAAAAAAACTCAAGCCCAAAAATTTGAAAGGATGTTTTCCACCATACAGGAGGAAGTAATTATGTTCCTTAAAAATATCAAAAAAGAAATCAAAGAAATAATTGATAAATCCATTCAGCCCCTCCAAAATAAAATAAATCAAGCAAATGCAAGGTTGGATCTCCAACTTAATTTAATCAAAAATTATTTAAGATATCTAATTATCAGTCTGAAAAACCTTTATGGGAGTACCACAGAGGATCCAAAACCTCTCAGAAATACTAATACTCCTTATGACCACCCAGAAGTGGACTGCATAGAAGTGACACCTACAGTCCTAGTCCAACCACAGAAATGGAGCAAGCCTTAAGATTACTACTTCCTATCACTGAATGGTCCAAATTCTCTAGAGAAGGAGAATACAACCATATCAGTTTCATAAAATTTATTAATTATACCATTCCGTTCTATTTATAATCTGAATAAATTGCTGTAGTAAGACTACTCAGGTTCTCTGAAGGAGTGGCTCTAGATTGGCTTATCAGTAAAAGGGAACAAGTAGGTTCCATGTCTTTGGAATATTGGAAAAACCTCATCAAAGAACAATTTGGTTCCAGGATGTTGAGAGGAAAGATGATGAAGACATTTAGATCTTGTTTCTTTGATCCCTCAAAGGGCAAACCCCAAAAGTAGTGCCTCAAACATAAAAATAGATTGGAATGCATGTATCCATATTCTTATCCTGAAGAAATAAATCAGAGAATACTAAATTAATTTCCTGGAAATTTCAACTTCTCTGTCTGTTGAAAAACGGACATTGAATTTGATTTACCAAACGTGATTAATTTTTTAGAGGAAATCATAGATATGAACTGTATTTAAAAAAATTCCACTCCCAAACACAAGGAATATTTTCCCAAAACAAAATACCTTCCTTCCCACCATATGCTGAATGAGACCAAAAGGAAAGGAGCTGAATTTAAAGAAAGATAACTCGTTACCTGTTGGAACTTTAAAAAAAACTGTTGATTTAAGATAAGACTGTCCTTTACCAAGACAGAGAGTAATTGCAGTAATTTATAAGGAAGTTGAGACTGTATCTGAAACACAGTGTGCTGACCCAAAGGGATCTATATCAGAATATGGTTGAATGATAAAAAACCCTATTGATGTTATGAATAGTGAATTCAACCCTTTAGTAGAAATAAAAAAGATCCACGGGGAATCAAACTTGACCCAAAGATGAGAACCTAACATCATAATAAAAAATGTCTCTGAAGCTAAGAATCTGAACATATTTCCAAAATATGGCATCAGCCACACCACGGGAAGAACTTGCTATGCCACTGGTCTATACTTGAATCAAAATGTCAAATTATTATTGGAAAGTGAAGCCTTCTGTTCTTATGTCATTAGAAGTTACCTGGAAAAATGTTTCCAAAACTGGATTGACAAATTAATCCCTGTCCCTGCTGCCAAATTCAGAAGCTTTAAAACTAAAATAGACTGACTAGGAGTAATATCCCTGCCCCTAATACACCCCCACACTAAAGGGTTTTTAAGGAGAAAAGTGGCGTTTTTAGTGATCCTGAACAAACTTTGTGATTAATCTATCTTAGTAAATGACAATTTATGCCTATATGGTATTGATATTCTTTACAGTAAAGATAGTTTCTTTGTCATAGGAGGTAACTGGGAAAAGAAAATCAACATATGTCATAAAAAATTTACAACTCTCCCAAATAACTACCAAAAGAACTTAGATAAACAAGAATACTTCTATCAAGCTTCCCTGAATCCCTAGCTCAGATCAAAAGAAGGATATCTTAAGAGTCTTATTTGAGAACCAGAAATCTTTCTGTAACACAGAATAATCCATAGGGGATTCCAAAAGAAATTATATGTTATTGACCCTCACCATCCAAAATCTACCTACTAACCTCAGCAGACCTTCTTATCTATCTATTAAAAAATACAGAGTTGCCTTGGAAGAAAATATACCAGAATTTATAAACCTTCAGGTACTCAAAAAAGTAGAACATACAGAAAAAGTGTGATAGAATTAAGACTCTTGAATTTATTTCTAGAAGAGTGAAACCAGACTAAGATCAAAGTGTACATGATTCAATTTGTGTTTGACAGCACCAAAAAGATGAAAATAAGATATAGAAAAGATGTTCCTACCCCGGATGATTGGATGTTCAAGATGGAGAAGATACTGAGAATGGAAGCCTTAAGAAACTGGGATAAAGAAGAGATGGAAGAAGGCTATTTGAGATAAGTTAAGACAGTGCCAATGATAGACCTTGCGGAACTTTTCTTCCTCACCAAATGAACACACACAGCCAGCGGAAGTTGTTGAGGATTAACACAACAATGAAGGATGAAGAGCCACGTATTTGAGTTGAAGAGGTGTAATGACCTAGGAGGAAGGAATAATGCAACAATGAAGAATGAAGAGCCATGTATTCGAGTTGAAGAGGTGCAGTGACCTAGGAGGATTGACCAGGATGGAAAATTGCAGAAGTTGAGTTGACGGAGTGGGAGACATTGAATATGAGTGAGAACAAAAGGGAAGTAAGAGATGAAATGGAAAGTCTGGAGCAGAGTGATGTGGTTTGGGAGTCCAGAACCAGAGACAGGAAAAAGAGAGGAAGGAAAAGAAGGTGGGATGCATCACTCCAGAATTGGAGTTTTTGCAGGGGGATTCCTGAGTGACACGCGGACTGTGAAATGATGTTTCAACAAAGTGGACATCACAACTAATTTTATAATAGCTTGGAATAAATTTAAATCCAGAATGGTTGGTGAATTCAGTATGCTGAATAACTACACCCAAGCTGATTATTCTCCAAGAAAAAGTATTCAAAACTCCTTAAATTACATATCCAAAGCAAAATACATAACTACCATGGAAATTCTTAAAGGATTCCACAAGATAGCCATAAGTGCTGACAGCAGGAAATTAATGAAGTTAATCTGGCATCTAGGTATTTATGAATATATTAGGATAAACTTTGGAATCAAAAATGCTCCACTCCACTTCCAATGGATGATGGAAACTGTCCTAGGGGCCTATATCAGGCAAGGATAGATGATTGTATACATATATTATGTAATCATACCCTATTGTGACTGGGATCTCCATATGTAAAAGGTAAAAATGGTACTCAAAACTGTATAAGAAGTAGGGCTGAAATATTCTATGAAGAAGTGTAACTTTGTTTATGAAGAACTCAAATGCTTAGGACATATAGTCTCACAATTAAACTTACCTTCTGACCAAAACAAAAATGGCTTCTTGTATGAAAAGACCAAAGACTCAGAACAAAACAGAAATCCTATCCTTCATAATTTTATGCAGTTCTTACAGCCAGTACATACCAAATTTCGCCATATTAACCAAACATATCAATGTTATATGCAACAATAACACACTATTTGAGATGAACCATGAAATTTTCAAAAACTATGAAAAACTCAAAAGGCTATGTCATCCACCCCTCTACTAATACAACCAGATTACTCTAAGAAATTTTATAAGCTATACCTAGATGCTAGAAAAAATGGCCTAGGAGATGCTTTGCACCAAGTACTCATTGAGGTTGGACAAACAATAGAGAAAACTTTACTCTTTATATCCAGACAAATAAAGGACACAGAGAAAGGTTATGGAGATAGTCAAATGGAGTTCCTAGATCTAGTTTGGTCTCTGGCACTACCCCCATACTTAGATATACCTAATAAGTGTATTCATGGGTATATTTTTCTAGAATTTTTTTTATTTTTTTATCTTATTTTATTTTAGGGTAATGCTCAATTCAAGGCTCATTTAGCCGTGTAAACAACTCTGTACACGGCTCAATGGGCCATGTAGCACCCTAGAAGACTCAAATGAGCCGTGTGGCATGCTACAAAGCTCAAATGGGCTGTGTGGCATGCTACGAGCCTCAAATGGGCAAGAAAAAGAAAAGAAAAAGAAAGATAAAAAAAAGAAAAAAAAGAAAAAAACAGAAAAAAAAGAAAAAAGAAAGAAAAAAAAGAAAAAAAAGAAAAAAAAAGGGAAAAAAAGAAAATAGAAACAACAAGGAAAAAAAAGGGAAAAAAAGGAAAAAAAAAGGGAAAAAAAGAATAAAAAAGCAAAAAAGAAAAAAAAAAAAGCAAAAAAAAGAACAAAAAAGAAAAAAGAAGAAAAAATGAAAAGAATAAAAAAAATGAAAAAAAGCAAAGAAAGAAAAGAAAAATAAAAGAAAAAAACAATAAAAACAATAAAAAACAACAACAAAAAAAAGAGGAACAAAATAAACAAGGGAAAACAAGAAGAAAAAAAAAAGAAGAAAAAGAAGAAAAAAAGCAGAAAAAAAAAGAATAAAAAAAGAAAGGAGAAAAGGAAAAAAAAAGAAAAAAACAAAAAAAAGAGAAAAAACATAAAGAAAGAGGAAAAAAAAGAAAAAGAAAAAGAAAAAAGGAAATAAAAAGAAAAAAAGAAGAAAAAAAAAGAAAAAAGGAATAAAATAAAAAGAAAACAAAACAAAACAAAAAAAAAAGAAAAAAGAAAGAAAATAAAAAGAAAAAAAAACAAAAAAAAAGAACAAAAACAAAAAAAAGAAAATAAAAGGACAGAAAAAAACAAGTACACAAAAATACCCATGAATACACCCATTAGGTATACCTAAGTGGGGGGGGGGTAGTTTAATTCTGTTAGGAATCTCATCAACCTGAAGAATCCAAGCAGGCTTTTGCTGAGATGGCCAATAGATATACAACAGGACAGAGGTAAAATGACCCTAATTTTTAAAGCTTGAACCAAAAACCAGAATGCAGACAGCCCAAGCAGGAAAGCCACACCTGATGACCCCAGCAACCATGCTCATGATCCTGAAGACCATGACACATTCCCCATTCTGCGTATACATATTCTCAAATTGGAAGAACATAGCATGGTTATACACATTTTTTAACTAGACCAGTCCCTATTTGAATTCATCAAGGAGACTTAAAATCCTGATATGAAGACACTGATCTCCATCATGGAAAGAAAATCCCCCACCAAGTTAATCAATAGCTTACCTGAAACTCAGGTAAAAAATTATAAAGAAGGAAGGTTCACTAGGTGGGGTGGACTGATATACTACAGGTACCAAAAAACTGGTATTATAGTACAAAACAAAAAAGAGCACATTAAACAAATACTGGCCAAATTCTATGAAAGCTACTCTTCTGGGCACCTATCCTCAGATAGAACTCTGGAAAGATTCAATCAAAAAGCCTGGGGGATAAATTAGAGAGAGCTGACTATTAAATATGTCTCCAGCTGTGAAACTTTCCAGAAATCCAACAGGAATACTGGAAAAAGGTTTGGAATTTTACAAAAGATATCTGAAACCAGGAAAAGATGGGAAGTCATCAAAATGAAATTTTTGAATGGACTATCTCCTTGAGGGGCCTACTCTTATGAATCTGTCCTGGTGATACTAGGCAGGCTCTTCAAAAAGTCCAAGTTCCTAGCCAACTACAAAGAGGATACTGTAATTGAAGTTGCATTACTCTTCTGTAACAGGATTATTGCAGATGTAGGGGTACCTAAGAAAATAATAAGTGATACAGACCCAGAGTTCACCCCCAAGTTTTTTGACGCAAATTCATGATATTCTGGGGAATAATCTAGCCTTCTCCATTGCCTATCACCCCCAAAAAGATGGGTTAGCTGAAAGAATGAGCCAGACACTACCCCCAAAAAGATGGGTTAGTTGAAAGAATTATCCAGACACTAGAGGAGATACAAAGGAGATTCTACTTTTTAGGGTTAGAATAAAGGAATTAAGATTGATACTTCCATGAATGGGTAAGCCCAATAAATGCCCTATAAATGGCTAACAAAAGAAGGAAACATTATAATGCCAAGGAAGCACCCTATCTCTTAGAAAGAGGCTGAATCCATAAATTTTTCAGGGATAATATCAACAAAAAACTAGCCACTATACACCCAACATCTATGGACATCAAGAAAATTATAGAAATGGATAAAAAAAATTCTTCTAAATTTTTCCAAAAGGCTTTTGAATGAAACCAACAGAGATGGGACAAGAACCGCAAAGAACCTGAATTCAAATTAGGAGACAAAGTCTTAGTATCAAATACCAACTTTACCAACTTACCCAGAAACAAGAAACTCAGACCTGCCTTTGGAAGAACTTTCATGGTCAGGAAGCTACATGGAAAGAATTCTGTAGAAGTAATCCTAAGTGAAGAAATATAAATGAAATATGCAGTCTGCCCAATAACCTTGATCAAAAACTTCCACCCCAAGATTGGAGAAGAAGTTCCCAATACCACCATGTCTATGGAAACTGAAACCCAGAAATAAAAATGGAAAGTTATTAAGATTGTGAAAGGAAAAAATGAGATTATCCAAGGAAAAGATGTCACACTATACCTAGTTAAATTAAAAGGAGAATCAGCTGAAAAAGATGAATGGCTACCAGAAAACAACATCCCTAATGGTCCTGTGAACCTGAGAAACTACAGAGCTATTGAAAGAGAATAGGAAAATGTTTCACTGGGAATTTGTTTTCAGAAATCAAAATATATTTTAGTGTGGGAATTTCAGCCTGCTACTTCTTCAGAGATAGCTGAAAAAGTACCAAAAATATTAAAATAAATGATAAATATGAAAGAAATACAAAACTCACACAAAAAATGGTGAATCCTAAGAAATTATGTAAAAAGTGGATTACCCACCTCAAATTAGGTAGGGTCATCCACCAGAATCAACCCCAAATTCCAAATCCTTGAGCATTTAATTAAACGGGCCAAAATGAACACAGGACTAGATTTCCACTTTTTGGAAATTTTAACATTCCACATGAAAAATCACACATATTTTGCCTTACTAAAATTCAGTTGGAAATGGAGTGTGATGTATAGTTAAGGATTCATGGAAATATTTGTGTTTTTTCCAAATTCCTGCATGTAGCCATGTGCACCCATTAAACAAGCCTGATACACACAACCAGCCTTGTCCCTCAAAAATCCCATGAAAATAGGCATCAAAGCAAGGCAACAGCCATTATATAGGCTGAAAGCTGTACTACCAGCTGTTAGAGTCAGAATAAATCGCAAAAACCCCTGAAAGAGAGGTTAAAGCACATAAAAAAAAGATCCAAATATGTAATATCCATTTAAATCCATAAATCATGTCACATAACTCACAGATAATTCAAAATATGAGAGAAAAGACACACAACAACCCTCCAAAAGATGGTTTGACACTTTTGACCAGAATCACCAAAATTTCCAAAAATAACTTTCAAAGAATTATCAAGCTTGCACTAGTGAAACCTGCTTTAAATAAATAAGATAGAAATTTCCAGAAAATTATTTTAAATCAAATAGAATTCCACTGAAAATTACACAAATACAAATAGAACCACCAAAGAAATTTACAAATGTATTGCAGGCTCATTTCACCTGCCAAAATGATTCAATAAAAACTAAAAATAAAATATTTATTGACATGTGACAAGGAGATCCATCAAAAACCACCAAAAGAAGCCTGTGGGCCATGATTTCCTGCCCTTCGGGCCCCATAAAATGGTTTCTCCCCTCCATTTAAACTGATAAAACTCATGGTAAACCCTGATAAACCAAAAAGGGATAAATACATGTTTCTTTTCAGGAAATTCATCCTGCATCTATTCATTATCATACTCAAACAAAATGTGACTTACTTGAATAAAATACTTATTAAAGGATAATTAAGTGATTAATTTCTGTAGTATGAAATGTTTATTGAAAATTACACCCTTATAACTCACCCTTTGCAATTGTAATCCCACAAATAATCACAATAGGCGCACTGAAAACACTGAAGTCCAGTTATTGCAGGTAACCAGGCTTTAAAGCTCTGACAATTAAGTTGTTCCTCTTTGCTCTGGCTGGCTTTAGAGCCAAGCCCACCAATCCCATGTATTTTCCTGGATAGTAATCCCTTCTTTAACCCTGTAATAAGGTTTCAAAGTCCAAGGTGCATGTATTATAAGTTTGATCCATTGAAGAGAGGTGTTGAAGATCCCTGGTTTCAAATGTGGCCCCTAATTTTATTTTTCTTTAATAATTTATTTATTAATTCATTTACCATCAAACGATACCAAACCACATCCTTGAACTTTCTATATCCATATATTTATTGATCATTCCTGCATCAACTTGAATAATTTATTTATTCTAATTCTATCACCTTCAGGAGCTGAAGGATTGCAAGATTACTGGAATATGGTATGCTGAAACAGCTCCAAATGATAAATCATACACCATGTTTTGGTGTGTGGACATTTGCACACTAAAATTATTGATATTTGGAGTGCACACACCAAAAAAGGGGTGTATGGCTGGGAATTTAGTGGTTTCAAAATAACTTCAAAAAAAAATATTAAGGGAATGAATTTATCCCAGACAATGAATTTTGGGATATATTTGATAATTAAAATGTCATTCAACCCCAAAAAATCATACATCTGATGGAATATTTCCTTTTGGGAAAACATATTTACTTTTAAATAATCCAGATTTGAGAATTATCAGAGAGATATTCATCAATAAATTTTCAATTTGTATTTCAAACTTTGACTCTTTTTTCCTTTATTTTTTCCTTTATTTTTTCCTTTATTTTTTCCTTTATTTTTTCCTTTATTTTTTCCTTTATTTTTTCCTTTATTTTTTCCTTTATTTTTTCCTTTATTTTTTCCTTTATTTTTTCCTTTATTTTTTCCTTTATTTTTTCCTTTATTTTTTCCTTTATTTTTTCCTTTATTTTTTGTTTATTTTTTTTGTTTATTTTTTTTGTTTATTTTTTTTGTTTATTTTTTTTGTTTATTTTTTTGTTTATTTTTTTGTTTATTTTTTTGTTTATTTTTTTGTTTATTTTTTTGTTTGTTTTTTTGTATATTTTTTTGTATATTTTTTTGTTTATTTTTTTGTTTATTTTTTTGTTTATTTTTGTTTATTTTTTTGTTTATTTTTTTGTTTATTTTTTTGTTTATTTTTTCCTTTATTTTTTCCTTTATTTTTTCCTTTATTTTTTCCTTTATTTTTTCCTTTATTTTTTCCTTTATTTTTTCCTTTATTTTTTCCTTTATTTTTTCCTTTATTTTTTCCTTTATTTTTTCCTTTATTTTTTCCTTTATTTTTTCCTTTATTTTTTTGTTTATTTTTTTTGTTTATTTTTTTGTTTATTTTTCTGTTTATTTTTTTGTTTATTTTTTTGTATATTTTTTTTATATTTTTTTGTATATTTTTTTGTATATTTTTTTGTTTATTTTTTTGTTTATTTTTTTTTTTATTTTTTTGTTTATTTTTTTGTTTATTTTTTTGTTTATTTTTTTGTTTATTTTTTTGTTTATTTTTTTGTTTATTTTTTCCTTTATTTTTTCCTTTATTTTTCCTTTATTTTTTCCTTTGTTTTTTCCTTTATTTTTTCCTTTATTTTTTCTTTTATTTTTTCCTTTATTTTTTCCTTTATTTTTTCCTTTATTTTTTCCTTTATTTTTTCCTTTATTTTTTCCTTTATTTTTTCCTTTATTTTTTCCTTTATTTTTTCCTTTATTTTTTCCTTTATTTTTTCCTTTATTTTTTCCTTTATTTTTTCCTTTATTTTTTCCTTTATTTTTTCCTTTATTTTTTCCTTTATTTTTTCCTTTATTTTTTCCTTTATTTTTTCCTTTATTTTTTCCTTTATTTTTTCCTTTATTTTTTCCTTTATTTTTTCCTTTATTTTTTCCTTTATTTTTTCCTTTATTTTTTCCTTTATTTTTTCCTTTATTTTTTCCTTTATTTTTTCCTTTATTTTTTTGTTTATTTTTTTTGTTTATTTTTTTGTTTATTTTTTTGTTTATTTTTTTGTTTATTTTTTTGTTTATTTTTTTGTTTATTTTTTTGTTTGTTTTTTTGTATATTTTTTTTTATATTTTTTTGTATATTTTTTTGTTTATTTTTTTGTTTATTTTTTTGTTTATTTTTTTGTTTATTTTTTTGTTTATTTTTTTGTTTATTTTTTTGTTTATTTTTTTGTTTATTTTTTTGTTTATTTTTTTGTTTATTTTTTTGTTTATTTTTTCCTTTATTTTTTCCTTTATTTTTTCCTTTATTTTTTCCTTTATTTTTCCTTTATTTTTTCCTTTATTTTTTCCTTTATTTTTTCCTTTATTTTTTCCTTTATTTTTTCCTTTATTTTTTCCTTTATTTTTTCCTTTATTTTTTCCTTTATTTTTTCCTTTATTTTTTCCTTTATTTTTTCCTTTATTTTTTCCTTTATTTTTTCCTTTATTTTTTCCTTTATTTTTTCCTTTATTTTTTCCTTTATTTTTTCCTTTATTTTTTCCTTTATTTTTTCCTTTATTTTTTCCTTTATTTTTTCCTTTATTTTTTCCTTTATTTTTTCCTTTATTTTTTCCTTTATTTTTTCCTTTATTTTTTCCTTTATGTTTTTGTTTATTTTTTTTGTTTATTTTTTTTGTTTATTTTTTTTGTTTATTTTTTTTGTTTATTTTTTTGTTTGTTTTTTTGTATATTTTTTTGTATATTTTTTTGTATATTTTTTTGTATATTTTTTTGTATATTTTTTTGTTTATTTTTTTGTTTATTTTTTTGTTTATTTTTTTGTTTATTTTTTTGTTTATTTTTTTGTTTATTTTTTTGTTTATTTTTTTGTTTATTTTTTCCTTTATTTTTTCCTTTATTTTTTACTTTATTTTTTCCTTTATTTTTTCCTTTATTTTTTCCTTTATTTTTTCCTTTATTTTTTCCTTTATTTTTTCCTTTATTTTTTCCTTTATTTTTTCCTTTATTTTTTCCTTTATTTTTTCCTTTATTTTTTCCTTTATTTTTTCCTTTATTTTTTCCTTTATTTTTTCCTTTATTTTTTCCTTTATTTTTTCCTTTATTTTTTCCTTTATTTTTTCCTTTATTTTTTCCTTTATTTTTTCCTTTATTTTTCCATTTATTTTTCCCTTTATTTTTCCCTTTATTTTTCCCTTTATTTTTCCCTTTATTTTTCCCTTTATTTTTCCCTTTATTTTTCCCTTTATTTTCCACTTTATTTTCCCCTTTATTTTTCCCTTTATTTTTGAATTTTTTGTATGGTTTGGAAGAAAATTGTTAGACTGCATTGAATTCAAAAAATTTAATGTTAAAAGCCTTCAAATTTAGCTCAAAAAAAACAATTTCAAGCATATTCTAAGGAATGAAAGATTATTAATTCAATAGCATGAATAATTATCATGAAGCTACTCAAAAATATCTTAATTTATCAGCTTAAAAGTAATCTTTTGGACTTTTGAGGTTCATACAAAGATTTCAAAATCAATCCAATCTTACATTTTTGGTATTTTTAAACTCAAAGAAAAAATCTAAATTGGGTTCAATCTGGTGGATTTAGGTGTTATTTAAATGTATTTGATCCTGAAATCATCAAAAATCTGATTGAATTGAAGATTTTTTTGTATCTTTGCATGATCAAAAACTAGAATGATACTAATTTGTGGATTTTAATTCTTACTTTGAAACCAAAATACATTATAATAAATAATTCTAAATTCAATATTCACATAAATTCAGATGAGAAGTAAAGTGATGATCTCAAATGTGAAACTTGAAAGATCATGTCATAACCAAAGTTCTGAAACTCCTTCAACCAAACCAATCCAACCTTCTCATGAGCTTCACCATCATATCAAACCAAAATCCAATTACTCCTGTAACTTCCACTGGATAGTACTCATGCATACCTTGCAGTCTCCATCCTCTTCTACCAGGTTAACCATCTCCCTGTATGGTATATCTCTATGTCCATTTACACCTTACCATTGTGTTGTGTGATTCAGTCAAACTTCTCTGGATCTCTCCCTCTCTCCATGGCTTGGTGCATCCTCAATCTATCCTCAACCCAATTGGTATACAAGTTTGTACATATTACACTTAGAACATACATAGTACATACTCTCCACTGTCTGTTCAGCCTATACCCCCAGGACTCCAGATCAGTACATTTCAAACCTTCCTGGACAGGCCCATCAACCAATCAGTCAACTAAAGCCTCAAGCACAATCAGTCAACTAAAGCCTCAAGCCCAATTAGTCAACTAAAGCCTCAAGCCCAATCAGTCAAAATGTAATATCTTGGGAAATTAAACCTGCAACACTAGTCACTCATCCCTCAAGGCCTCCTTCTCAGTTGTCACATATACTGGCCTCTCCTTCCCTCCTGGAATTATTCCCCCAATGAATTAGTATAATCCTTCTTACTGGTGAGTCCCTCTGCCATTAGGTGTCATCTCAGCAGAAGAAATCCTTCACCCAACCTGCTTAGCTCATATCACCTTGTTCTTTACAGGTTTTACTCTTATAGGATTCAAAAACTTCTTCTTCAAAAAATACTTCTTCAAAAAATACTTCTTCAAAAAATCTCCTCTTGGACTTCTCTTCCCCTCCTTTCATTTATTCATCACTTTTGATCCTCCTGTACCCTTCTTCCTTGAAATCCAAATCAATCATCCTTGAGTTCTATGAGTAGTAGTGCCTGTGCCTTCAGCCCCTTGCATTCCCGGGGCAGTTGTTACAGATCACCTTTCAGTAATTTTTTAAATTTTCTAAAACTTATAAATTATTCAAATTGAGCCCCATTTTTTTCATTTTTTGTTCCATTAAAACTAAAATCAAAAATATGGTGCACCTGTAAAAATTTAAAGCCAACCAAATTCCATACCACAGATTTAAACTTCAGCCTCAGTCAAATCCAATTTCTCAAGATCTCATCAAACCTCAATCTCCACCCCTGAATAATCCTGGTTCCACCTCCTGTGCATCTCCCCTGAATGCCTGCAGGCTCTAAGGTCCTCTCCCAGGCTTCCTCACTCTCTGTCTGGATCAATGTCCTCCTACTCTCTTCTCAATTTAAAGTTACATTTGCATCATCCAAATTTCCCCAAAATTAAAGATCATTACACATCAGCCACCATGGGCAAGCTCATTACTCCGGGATCTAAAAAAAAGCCCCTAACACACTGAATATGCATTAAAACTCCCTTGGAAATCTCTCTTCCTACCTGGATCAATCATCCTAAATTCCTGCTCATAAATCCAAACATATAATGGCCTCTATTTCTCTCTTGGAATTATTCCCCCAAAGGAGTTAGTATGCTACTTCTTACTTGTTACTCCTCATCCAGTAGGTGTAATATTGGCACAAGAAAAGCATAAAACCAGCCTGCTAGACTAATCTCACCTTTCCCATTTGGTGTTACTGCTATAGTATAAAATATAGATTCCTAAGAGCTTCAATTATGGACTACTATTCTCATCCTTCAACCTGATCTATTTTATTCTTCCAATAATTATGATTGAAATCTTAAACCTCTTTCAAAAATTTCTGTGATCAGTAGTGCCTGTGCAAATTTTTCCTTGAATTTTAATAGCATTTGAAAAAACAAAAAACTCTTCCTCAATGCTCATATTCATGTAATATAAATACCAAGAATATCCAAAAACCACAGGAATTTGAGAGAATAATAAAAGTCCAAATATATCAATTGATCAATTTAAAAGTGTGACAGCACCACCTAGCAATCAAATTACCCACCCATCAAAAAAAATCCTCTAATGATCAAAATTCCCAACAAAATACTCAGTAATGTCATCTTCAAAGTCTCCTTTACTATTTGTGTTTTTTGTTGAAGGTAAAAACCTCCAACTATTGGACAAAATATACAATTGCTATCTCCATTTCCTATTCCAAACCCTTAATTATGCCTCAGTAATGATCAATGAAAGCTTCTTCAATATTCTACCATGGTAATTCAGGTAAATCCATACACCATTCCAGACTACTTTCTTGCAGATATCCCAGCTTCTTTGAATCACAAGCTAGTGAAAAATCCTATATATTGCACCAATAATTATAATTTTATCTCATGAATTTATTTAAACAAGCATGCACAACCCAGGAATTCCCTTTTTAACTAGGTTCAAGTAAAATCAATTTTGAGTCACTTGTACATATTACAGTTCTTCTGTTTAAATTTAGTTACTGTTACCTTGGTAATTTTTGCTCCTTCAATAATTAATTTTCATGTGACTCTGCTTTCAAATCCTCCCATTTTTCAAATATTTAAATATTCAAACTTTTATTTTTATTTTTTTCCCTTAGAAATCAATTATCATGCACCAAAATAATTTTATTTTACTTGCTAGCACCTGAAATAAAATTTTTCATGGTGATGTATTCTGAAATTTTGAAAGTCTTCCCAAATTTAACTCTTTAAAAACTTCCACACTCCAATTAAATTTTGTGTTAGATTTTTTGAGAAAATTACCAGCCTGAAAACCTGAGGATTACCTCAAAATACTTGAATCCTCAAATTAGTATGGATTTGTTGTTTTAACGTATAATTAATCTCTCAATGATTCCTAGTTCTGCTCCCATTCTCAGATTCTAATCAAAATCCAAAAAATGATCTTCCTTTTACTCCCTTTCCTTTTAGAGAAATTGTTTGACCCATGGGCACCCATGTTAGATTTATTCCTTTTTCTGGCGGCTTTAAAACTCCCCAAGTCAATCCCCCAAGTTCCATATTTTCTTCATTCACTCAACATTAGTGATTGCAGCAAAGCCAATCCCTATTCTAGCACCCATTCCCACTCTGTATTGCAGAATAGTTCCAAAAGCTCCTCTGACAAGGCTGATTTCACACTTGAACTTAAGTCACTTGTTCAGAGAAGCTAAAGAAACCCCCAGTGTTGCATGAATTCTCTTCTCTTGAAGCTCACAAAAATAGTAGTCAAAAATACACCAATGACCCTAGAATCATGAAATCCAGTATGCAAAAATTGAAAAGTTGAAAGTTTTGAATTACCTGAACCAACAGATTCTGAGGAGAGAAGAATTAAACAAGGTTTTAAAAGCAGCGTGATGAAGGAGAGAAAGAACAGTGAATAGGTTTCTCACTCTGAGGGACAAAGGATGAGAAGAGTTTAGATGACAAGGGACAAAAGATGACAGCAGACAAAGACAGTCTAAGAGCGCAGAGACACATTGGTTTTGAATAGTTAGAGGTGGAAAAAATCTCACAGATGAACAAGTATAGAAGGAAATCACAAGTTGATTGTTGGTTGATTCAGTAGAGTGATGTTGACAAGGTGATGATGAAGTTGGAAAGCAAAGTTGAGAGGATCAGAGCAAGAGTTGAGTTAATAGGTAGGTGGAGTAAGGCGGAGTTGGTGATGAAGCGGAGAGGAGACAATGAGCGGAGATGAGAGGAGGGAAGCAAGGCTGATAATAGGGCGGATGGAGGCAGATCATGGAACGAAGGAGATGGAGCGCAGAGATTGTGGAGTGAAGAATCCAACCAAGGGAGCAAAATTATTCAGAGAGAGAGTACGTGGAGATGGAGGAATTGCAATAGGATCTGTGACAGGTGTGTGATACTGGGAAGACGTGCGGATGACAAGGTACTTGAGGGATTTCCTTCCAACAGGCTGCTGTGTTCAGGTGAGAGATTGCATGATGGAGGATGTTAGTTTGATCACCAAGGGTTTGATGGCCGGCTTTGTTAGAGAATCAGCCAGCATAGCTTTGGAGTTCACAAGATCTGTGACAAGTATGTTTGAGGATTTTTTCTCTCAACGCCATTTAAGCTGGATTTCAACGTGCTTAAGTGCGCTGTGGTGGGATTCTAGGTTAGCAAGGTTGTTCAGGGATTTGTTGTCAATGTGAGAGCAGTGTGTAAGGGAAATTGAGGGGTTTAGGTCTTTTAGAAGATTGAGGATCCAAATCTTTTCTTGTGTCGCCAGAACTAGGGACTTGAGTTTGCCTTCAGTTGACAAAAGTGAGACTCCTGGTTGGAGTTTTCTGTACCACGAGACAGCGCAGCCATAAAGCAGGATGATGTACCCGCTGTGACTCCTTCTGGTGATTGGGTTGTTTCCCCCGTCGGAATTGCTCCAGACTTCAAGGTCATAGTTAAAGAGATTGTTCTTGAGACAAAGAACTAGGTTGCAAGTTGTCTTGATGTATCGCCAGGCATGCTTTGCTTCCATCCAGTGAGTGAGACAAGGCTTGGCATTAAATCAAGATAGGGAGGAGACAGCGTACGAGAGATTGGTTTGGGTTCTGGTTTCAATGAAGTTAAGATAACCGGAAGATGATTGGTAATTTATGTTGAGTTCAGAAAAGTTGGACGCATCTTTGTCAGTAGCGGGTTTGAGTATGATGTTTGGTGTGAGCGGAGTTTGGATGGGTTTTGATTTGGTGAGTCCTAGTTCTGATAGGGCGGTGTCTATGTGAGCAGGTTGATGAAGACAGGGTCCAGACGGTGAATCTACTATGTAATTTCCCAGGATTTTAGATAGAGGTCCTTCATGTGGGATTGAGAAGCATGATTTGAGTTCTTGACGGAAGTTGATTGAATCGCCAATAACAACAAGGTTTTCAACGTAGCAGAAGATAAAGATTTGGGAAGTTGGATTGATAAAAAGACATGGATCGGCTGAGGAGGTGCTGAATCCTTGACTAAGAATCCATTTCTTGAGGGTATCAAACCAGGTTTTTGGGGCTTGTTTCAGTCCATATAATGCTCTGTTCAACTTAAGGTAGGGAAATGATGTTTTGTAGCCAGGGGGTGATTTGATGTAGATATCTTTGTCCAGTTTTGCGTGTAGAAAGGCGGATATTATGTCCATTTGAGTAATGGGGAGGTTGTGATGATAAGCATTTACCAGAAGCGTTCAAAGAGTGGTTATTTGTCCGGTTGGGGCATAGGTCTCACCGTAGTCCAGGAATTCTTGTTGCCGGAATCCTTGCACGCAAAGTCTTGCCTTGAAGATGAGGCCATTGCCGTTGGATTCAGTTTTCAAGCGGAAGACCCAGACAGTTGATAGAGCTGTCTTTCCTTCAGGAAGACAGTGGCATCCAGTCCACACATTCATTGATTTGATGCCGTCAAGTTCCCTTTTTATTCCCGTCATCCAATTTTGGCAGTTGGTGATCTCTTCATCTCTTCATAACTTCGGGGCACTGTTCTGGATAGGAAACCGTATTGTTGTGGTCGTTGGATAGTTGATCAATCTTGCAAGTTTTGGTTCGACGGAGCCAGTTGGTTTGCAACGTCTTTATTGTCTCATTCATAGGATGATTGTTTGGATTCTGATGAGTTATCCAATGGTTTGGGATTGGCGTTTTTATTCTGATGTTGTTGAGATTCAGGAATTGGGGAGGTGATCGCGTTTTTTGGTTCCACGGGGAGGTTTTTGTGATTGATTGATGAAAGGGTATCAAGTAGGTCGTAATCCAAGTCAAGGAAGGGTTTAAAAGGAGATTCAGATGAGGAAGAGGAGTCAGTTAATTTTACTCCTTCAAAGATTTTGACATGCTTGGAGCTTATAGTTTTGCCAAGTTCAGGGACATAGACTCGGTAGGAGTTGAGATGCAGATTGTGGCCTACAAGTATACCTTCCCATCCTTTCTTTTTGAACTTCGCAAGACTATGGCGCAGGTTAAGAACAATTGTTTTTGAACCAAGCGTTCGGATCAGGCTGAGTTTGGGCTTCACTCCATGCCACATTTCTGATGGGCTCAACTTTAAATTCTTGGAGGGAAAAAGATTGAGAGTTTCGGTGCATCCAACTAGGACTTCATCCCACAGATGGTTTGGAATAGAAATGTCTATGAGAGTTGTTCTAGTCGCTCCAACCAGTGTTTGATTACCTCGCTTAGCTATTGGATTATGATGAGGGGTATATGGTTTGGATGTGGTGTGTTCAATGCCTTGATCTGCAAGGAATGTGGACAGTTTTGAGTTCAGGAATTCTCCGCCATTGTCCGAGTGGAATTTCTTGAGTTGATAGCCAAATTTTTTGAAGTTGAGCTTGATGAAATTCATCACTTTGTCTGTGACGTTGGATTTATGCTTAATTGGGAGGCAGGTTTTGAACCAAGAGTATTCATCGGTGAGGAGGAGGAAGTAGCGGTTACCAAATTTTGAGATGGGATTGATTGGGCCGCACACATCAGCGTGGACACAACTGAAAGGTTTGGAATGTGAAGTAATATGATTGTTGAAGGACGAGCGGTGGATCTTTCCGAGAGCACACAACTGACAAGGAGAGTCTTTCCACTTGATTCAAGGGAAATCTTTAGACAATAGTTTGGTTTGGTCGGAGTTGATGTGTCCAAATTGTTTATGGATAGTTGAGAGACTGATGAAAGTGTGTGCCAGCTTGGATTGCGGGAGCACAAAGTCTTTGATGACCAGAAGATTGTCCTTGATTTGGCCAAAGAGAATGGTTTTGCCCTCAAAGTTCACAACAAAGTCATTGTATCCTGACCGGTGAAGAGAGCATCCTTTGTTCAGTAGCTGTCCTAGCGAGACCAGATTCACTGCAAGTTGAGGAACCAACAGCGATTGGTTGAGTAAAAATGTGCATCCGTCTGATATTATCTTAGCAGTCCCGATCCCTTCCGCAGTCAGTAAGGTACTTTCTTTTCCAGTTTGGATTGCGGTATCATCTTCCTTAAGATTGTTGAAGAAATCAAGAGAGTTGAACATAGATTGGGAGGCTCCTGAGTCTAAGATGAGGCTGTCTTTTGTCAATTGTCGGGAGTTGGTCATTGCAAAGGTGTAGGAAATATTGGCGGTAGCAGTTTTGGGGTTGGACGACTTGGCAGAATTGTTGCTGTTGCTTGAGCTTTGGTTTTGTCCTGGTCTCAAGTGAGGATAAAACCACCAGCACGAGCTCTTTGGATGAGAGGATTGGGGATTGTGCCAGCTGGGTCTGCATTTGATGACTTCTTTTCCGTTTGTCTTGCTCATCAGGGCTGATGCATAGGTGCCGGCCGCGATTTCATTTTTGATTTGGTTCAAGTGTTGAAGCACTAGGTTGCCGTCAATCTTGGATTCCCCCAGTGAATGTGTGATGATGGTTTTGAGATGTTCAAGTTGGGGAGGAAATTTATAAAGAATTAGGTATGCCACAATGTTGTCATCTATCTGAATTCCTATTTCAGAGATCTGGATCAGGCAGGCCTTCAGTTTGGTGATGAATTTGTCAACAAACTTGGGGTCAAGTTGGAGATTCAGGAAATTGAAGAAGACACGTGAACAGTTGGCCGTTTGGGAGGAGGCATAGAATTTGTTGATGGACTTCCATAGTTCAATGCCATTAGTCAGATGGTGGTCCTTGACACAGTTGATGTAAGTCCTGTTGTCCAATTTGGCAAGAATTTATCCGACAAGCTCAAGATTCACTTCAACTGGGCATTTATCGGGATCCAAACTGTGGATCCATTTGGCTATTCCTTTGAGTGCAAAGATTGTCAAGAGTTTCAAACGCCAGAGCAAAAATTTGGATTCAGTTAAGGTTGGTATGGAGTCAGTGAGGGTCTTGAGAAGTGACGGGTTCAAATCTGCTGGTCCAGGTGGCGGGTCCATTGGTAATTTGTTGTCGGTCCGAGCGCTTTTTTTTTCGGCTTTTAACCGTGAAAATTTGAAAGGTTTGAATTACCTGAACCAACATATTTTGAGGAGAGAAGAATTCAACAAGGTTGTAAAAGCAGCGTGATGAAGGAGAGAAAGAACAGGGAATAGGTTTCTCACTCTGAGGGACAAAGGATGAGAAGAGTTTAGATGACAAGGGACAAAAGATGACAGCGGACAAAGACAGTCTAAGAGCGCAGAGACACGTGAGCAATTGGTTTTGAAGAGTTAGAGGTGGAAACAATCTCACAGATGAACAAGTATAGAAGGAAATCACGAGTTGATTGTTGGTTGATTCAGTAGAGTGATGTTGACAAGGTGATGATGAAGTTGGAAAGCAAAGTTGAGAGGATCAGAGCAAGAGTTGAGTTAATCGGTAGTTGGAGTAAGGCGGAGTTGGTGATGAAGCAGAGAGGAGACAATGAGCGGAGATGAGAGGAGGGAAGCGAGGCTGATAATAGGGCGGATGGAGGCGGATCATGGAACAGAGGAGATGGAGCGCAGAGATCGTGGAGTGAAGGATCCAACCAAGCGAGCGGAATGATTCAGAGAGCAAGTACATGGAGATGGAGGAATTTTGATAGGATCTGTGACAGGTGTGTGATACTGGGAAGACATGCGGATGACCAGGTACTTGAGGGATTTCCTTCCAACAAAAATCTTATAAATTTGATGGAAAAAATCCCAAATATTTTGAGCTTTCATCCATAACTTTAAAACTCTTTTCTGTAACAATATACCTTCCTTGAAAAAAAATAAATATGAGGTTCTGCATGCTGATACATATATTTTGGGTTAATCCAGTGTCTTTTTTGAGCCATAATTTAATAATAATGAGTCAAAAACTCCCAAAAACCATTGCAAAAATTTTTTTCTATCTGAATAACCGCGCTTTACCCTGTTTTGCAACCAGAAAAATAAAAGAACTTCAGAAAAAAGCTCAAAAAATTTTAAATGAAGGATATTGGCTGTTCCTTGAATTGAATATCCCAAATTTTATCTCTTCAATCTCAAATTGACTGGAACAAACCCCCCATGGTCTATACAATTACAAAAAAGTTAGCCCCTCAAATTTAAAATTCACTCTACCTTCACCAAAAGCCAACCACAAAAAATTAACAACTGATCAATAAAAAAATGGATCTTGAATGCACTCACCAAGAAAGCTCACATTGAAGAATATTGAGAAAAAAACAGGAGAAAAAAATTGAATCAAGATAAATCCAATTGTTCCATCTTGAATTAAGAATCAAGTGCTTAACCCAGAAAGAAAGAAAAATCCAACTGCCCCCCAAATAATTTACCCTCAAACTCAAAGCAGTCTTGAAAAATGGAATCTTGAATAATGAGAAAAAACTTTGATCCAAAAAGCAAGAATTTTTATTTATTTTGGTTGAAATAATTCAATTTATGATTCTAGAAAGGGTAAGGAGAAGTCAAAGAAATAGATTGTATTTTTCTTGTGGCAAAAGAAAGCTAACTCATTTTACAAGTAAAAATTGTTTCCTCTACTGATTTCTCTGAGCCCCAGAGCCGCATGTGATTTTTGACACTCTCTTTGGAAAAACCTTGTCCCTCTTCTGTTTTTCTTGACTTAGTTGCATCTATTTCTTTGATTTTTAAGTCATGAACAGACCAACAAAAGTTTTTTTCTTTTAAACCACCACATCTCTCTATTTAACTTGTATTTTTCCCACAATTTTTACTTCCATTAGGATTGTCTGGGAATTTCACTTTCATAATTCCCCAGCCTTTGAATGGGAGCTCCTAATTTTGGAGTAACCTAGCATGTAAAAAATAATCCTAGGCTTTGATTTCATTTTTTGTGAATCATTTTATTCACTTGTTTAAGGTCCTGAGCAAAGCTCATCAAAATTGAGATAAAAGTTCAGTTCCCTTGTTCCCATCAGACCAGGCTATAATACATAAAAAGGTTTTCACAGACTATCTCTGGATATCTGTTTTTCCCACTTTAGCTTTCATATATTTTCTGGAACATTCTAGTAAATTCAAAGATTACCTCAAAGCATGTGGGCGCCTTGTGAGATATTTGGTACACTTGGCACTGAAACTTTACAATTGAAAGCATTCTCCCCTTTATAAATTAAATAAGCAAAAAAAAAACTTTATAAGAGATGAAAAACACTTAAAAGCCCTCAACACAAGTAACTTGCTTTATTTTGAAAAAAATGGCTGTTGAACTTTCTCCTTCAAGACCATGAAAACACAAGATAGAAATTATTGGAGATTCTTCTCCAAAGGGCCTATTTTTCACTCTATTGCACCATTAATCCATAGTGTTTCATGAATAATTCAAACAGAATGTAGCTAAAGGTTTTAATTCATCCAGTCATTCATCAACTGGTTTTCCATCAATTCTATTTCCTAATACAGATGGAAGTATTCAATGATGAGCTAACTACTGAATTCTCAAAAATTTAAATCATAAATAAACCTATCCAATTTCACCTAATGGAACCTTCTGAAATGTTTCAATTGTGATAAGTTGTTTAGAAAGATTGATCTTTGAGATGACTATAAAATTATTTCATTTTCTGAAGTTCATGAATGGCTAACTGCAATGAGGACTAGGTTTCACAGGTATTATTATATTTTAAATGCTTTCAGCCTCTGCAATTATCCCTTGAATTTAAAGCCTTTTTCCAATCATCACCTCTATGTCCTTTTTTAAAAAATACATGGTAGTATATCTCAATGGTATTCTAATTTTCCCCCCAAACTTAGAAAAACACATAGATAATTTTTGAACAATGCTTCAGCAATTAAAAAATAAAATATTTTATGCTAAGGCTTGAAAATTTGATTTACAAACCACCTCATTGAATTTATTTGTATATGTGGTTTTCACTAGTAGTTTGAAAATGGAGCTTTCAAAAGTCTCAAATAATTTTAATTTGTCACTATCATGGACCCTTACAAAAATTCAGCAATTTTGTGAATTTTATAAATTCTATGTGAGGATTATTGCTGTTTTTTAATGCTTAAATGTTTCGGTTAATTCATTAAAACAAAAGGATATCCCTTTGAATATTACTGATTCAAAAAAAACCGTTTTATGCACTTAAAAAAGAATTTACCACCAACCTTACTTCAGCTCACTTTGATCAACTTGCAGAAACAACTTTCAAAACTGATGAAAATTATTGTGCCCTTGCAAGGTTAATCAAAAAGAAGAACATTGAAATTTGTTTTTCAAGCCTGTATAATTTGAATAAAATAAATTATTATGCTGAGAGACAAAAAAAAAGATGAATGAAAAGCAATTTCTTTCCATTGTAAACTTCATACTTAATAAGAATGCTTTCGTTTTCAGTTTTTTTGTATCAATTCTCCATCCTTTATTACCATTGCACTCTTAAGCAATTAATTTATTCTCATTTCTCACTTCATTCCAGATTTTATGGGCCAAGGTTCTTTCTGAATTCATTTTTTTTATTTCCTACTGTTCTGTTAAATAGGCGGTTATTCCAAATATACTCTCCCATAAAGACAAAATTTAACCTACTGCAGTGGGGGCTTTGTTGAAAAAAAGCCTGATAAGGTTGAAAGGGTTTTGATAATTGATGTTTATTAAGTTTTGATTCTTTACCCAAAAGTTTGAGAACCCTCCCAATAAATAAGTCAGTCCATCAAAGAACTTAAGCTCACAGAAAAAATTTGTTCAGCACAAATTCAGACAAATGCATAGGTGTTTTGAGTCAATATAAATATATTGCTCAATTTTGGGAAATAAATATTCATGCTCAACAAAAAAAACTGAAACTCTGGATCCTTGAATATTAGAAAAAATCACCTCATTGTGGAAATTTTAGACATAATAATAGTTCCAAATTATTGCCTGAGACTTAAATTGGCCCTAAATGGCTTTAGATTTTCAAACATTTATAGAAGATCTTTTCAAATTTGAAAAAAATAAGTCAACTTGAAATTAGAAAGAAATAATTCTTCAACCTCTTCCTATTACAGAAGGTCCTTGGATTCCTTTTTCTATTGACCAAATGAACTAAAACTTTTTTTCTTTTTCCTGTGAATTTATAAGTTAAGTTGTAGATAGACATTCTAAAATTTCCTTTTTTTCTAAGCGCACCACTACTTAAAGTTCCAAAGTGGTTTTTTTTTCTTGAATTTTTGTTTTGTAAACATGGTCTCACTACTGATGGTTTTTGAAATAGAGGATCTCTTTTTGTATTCATTTCCTGGAGCTATCTTTGTAAATTCCTCAAAATTTTACAAAACCTCTCCACAGAATATCATCCCAAATCAAATGGCCAATCTGAATAATTTGACCATTTAAGCAAGAAATATTTTGAACTGAAAATAAAATAAAAGCAAGATGATTGGGAAAATTGAACAATGCTTTTTGATTTTGCCAATATCAATTAATTTCATTCTCCTACTCACCAAAAACAATTCCAATTTATCAATGCACACAACCCCCAATTTTAATCTTGTGAAAATGAAACCAATTACCCATCTGAAAACAACCTTGATAAATTCAAAGAAATACAAATTAAACTTGAAGAAAACCTTGAAAATGCAGCCAAAAATTAACAAAATTAATTGGATTAGAATCAAACTTTCCATCCTACTTTCAAACCAACGGATGGAGTCTGGCTATAATCTAGTAACTTTCAAATTATTCAAAACTCAAAGCAACTCTCTGTAAAAATTTCAGGAAAATTCATAAGGGAAATGTTAAATTCATGGCTCATTGAGCCGGGAACACAGTTCAAAAGGGGCCATGTGGCACTCCACACGGTCCAATCCAAGCCGTGTTAAACCCCCCATGGCTCAAAGAGTTGTGGGGCCAAGCCAGCGTGGTCTTCCAGCGTTTTGGATTCCACACGACTACATTCAAGCCATGTGGAGTTGTACACGGCTCAAATGTAGTCGTGTGGCATCCCACACGCCACCGGACCGCAGTGAGCCAAAAGAAAATTAATGAAAGGGTACTAACATAACCCATAAAATAGATAAACCTTCTTAAAAAACAGAAATCAACCAAAAAATCAAAGAATGTTCATTTTTTGGTAAAAAAAAACAAATAAATAAAAAAATAAATAAAAAACATAAAACTGGGACTATCCAATGGAATAGCCCTAAAGTAAAAAGAACCAAAAAAAAACACAAGTAACTGGACAAGCCCTAAACTAAAAACACCAAGAAAAAGACAAGTCTTTTGAAAAGCCCTAAAGTAAAAACACCAAAAAAAATACAAGTAACTTGAAAAGCCCTAAAGTAAGTTGAACTTGACTAGCCCTAAAGTAAAAGGGCCCAAAAATTAAAGAAGTCTTTTGACCAGCCCTAAAGTAAAAGTGCCAAAATAATACAAGTCTTTTGACCAGCCCTAAAGTAAAAAAACAACAAAAAAACAAGTTCAACTTGTGTTAAGCTGATTCCATCCCAAGCTTAACATAAGTTAAGCTTGTGATGGAATCAGCCTAACACAAGTTGAACCAACTTACCATGAAAATATCATTGAAAACACTCAATATAATGATTTTGACTCAAAACACTCAACATAATGATGTTCAAAATGTGATAACCCTTTATATTAATAGAATTGAAATATCAGCATGTTAGACCCAACCCAAACGATGAAAATAATCTATAAGTTAGAATAAAACTCAAGTTGATCTTTGGGGTGATCAACCCAACCAGAGGCTTTTTTAGAAATCAAGGAATGTGTGAACATTGGATCTGAATTTTTATTGGAGTATAAGTATCACATCACTGCAATGAAATGAAACATATAGGTCTGGAATATGTGTCTGCTATGATTTGACCCATATCTAATTTAGCCAGCCATTTTGAGGAGGGAATATTTTCATTGATGTCTTCAACATCAAGTCTTTGTTTACTCTTTTCAACCTCCTTTGCACCACCAAGCATATTAATGTAGCACTGCTTTCTGTTTCTCTCATATTTCAATCATTTCCTTCCTTACTTTAAACCAACCATTTTCTTCATAACAAAGAGATTCAGAAATGATTCTAAATCCACAATTCCCATATCAAATTGGATCCAAAATCTCACCCAAGAACTTATGGAATTTCTTGGGTATTTGATTGAGGTATTTCACATTTGGTTCCTATCATGAAAACTAACTTAGTATTCATTTCTTTAGTCAGATCAATGAAATGAATACTCACCAAAGATGAGCTTCTGGTTGAACTTTGCTGCACGTTCTCTTCCTCTGAAGAGGATCCTGATTGAAAATTAATTGACCCCAATTCACTTTCAGTCTCTTACTCTGAACTATGATATTCAGATTCAGATTCTGCCAACTTTGACTAAGAATTCATCATTACTTAGTAACTAATTTCATTAAACCAAAAAAATGAACATATCACAAAAGAAAAGACTTACAATCTTTTGTCTTTTATTATTTGAAGCCCTTCTAGTCTTTTGTTCCCCCTTGAGTTTTTCTTCAAAATGCTCAAACCAAGACGGTTCTTGCCACTTATCTGTCAATTTTGGCCTTCCCCTACTTGATTGTAAGACTTTACTTTCAAGTCTTGGCTTTGATCAATATTTTGTAACTTCTCAATGATATAATTCAATAGGCCCCTTTGCTCATGATCTGGAGATTCCAAGATCATTGAATTCACTTTTTCACTTAACTGAGGAATGATTAGAATTTCATTGACATTGCAATTGAAAAACTCCAAAGGATCAAACATTAGTGAATTAGGAATCATTACTCAAAAAGCATTAATCACATAGTGATTTGAACAATCCAACTTAAGCCAACTTACAGAACTAGAACTGCAAGGTTCATAGTCCAACCTGCACTGAGGATGAACATTTTTGGGTACCACGGATCCTCTGAATGCTAGATGTTCACCTATTTGGTGGGAACAGGGCAAACCCATAGTCTTGGAATATGGCTTGGTGCACACTTTGCCATCATGATAATGTTTGAAATTCTTGAATTGTTCCCTAATGAGATGAATTGCCTCTAAAGACAATTTTTAAACCAATGGTAACAGTTCAGGTGGAAGAACTGTCCCTAACTTAATTTGAGAGCTATAAAGTGACGCATGAACCGATTTAATTTGATTCAAAACTGTTCCTTCAAGGCTTTTCCAAACATCCAACATGTTTCCCAAAGAGTTTGCAAGGAATTTTTTGAGAGTTGCATGGGTCCCTTCAACCCAATTTGTTGTTTTGTTTCCAAAATCTGGGTTTATAAAAGTCCACACTGTTACAAATGTCTCTTTGATAGGGAAAATGTTATTTTCCATATACTCCAGTACATCCTCATAGTCTCTCAAGAAACAATATACAAGTCAAAAGGTCAGAACCAAAAACTAGGAAGAATAAGAAGCAGTTATTTGGAACTACTCTGAGTTCCGCATCATTGAACTCCGCCTCCTCATTGGTCTTCAAGGCCGCATAGTTTGCCCACATAGTCATAAAGCTTCTCCATCCTTCAACGTCAATAACAAAGCATGCTTTACAGTTTGCTTGTATATTTTTAGACAAGTTCCAGGTGCAACATTGTCTTGATGACTCAGGGAAACTAGATTCAATAGCAAAAATCAGAGCCTTCTCATGGTCTTTCACAAAGACTTTTGGAAGTCTCTCAGGATCATAAGCCAACTCCTTTAATGAATTTTCAGACAAACTGTAGAACTCAAACATTTCTTTTGTTATAAAAACAAGAGCTTTTGTGAAAGTTTTCCAATTGGCTGTCATTCCTACAACATGCAATAGTGGGGTTTTGTACTTATTTGTCTTATAAGTACAATCCAACATAGCAATATGGTTGAATTGTTTTGAAAGCTTTACTGCCTCATGATGTGCTAAGTACAGGGCCTCCAAGTGACTCTCTCCACTTTGACTGGTGAATCCAAATTTTTTCTTCAAGCTTTTCATAGAGTACCTCCATAAAACTTTTACCCTTCAGTTTGGAAAGCGTTACCTTCTACTTAGCGGTATAGATTGTTTGGTCATCAAAATAATCCCGCCCATCAATCTTGCTCAATTTTCTCTTAAGTTGTGATGTATTGAGCCCATCTTTCATGCATTCCTTAATTAGATCCAAGGCTTTCCCAGAGATTCTTCTCAGTTGAGGATGCACAGAGGCATTTTCAGATGGTTGATGGTTATGTTGCATTCATTTATAGGAGATTTTCCACAAGGGGTCTGCCTTTGTGCGACTTGCATAGATTGAAAACTTGCACCCAACCTTCCTTGTGTGAGTTTGTCTAGACAGTTTTGGAAGAAGCTTTCCTGAATAGGAATCATGTCTATCACATTCTAAATCCAAATATTGGTCACTATTTGAGTTGAAAACTGTTAAAGCGTAACCATGCTTCATTTCCCATGTTTGACAATAGTTTTGTGCCTCTTCCCTAGTAGGAAAATCTCTCACAGGAGGTGGGTCAAGTGCATCTGGCACCAATTCAATGATTAGTTTTTGTAGTTTCATAGTTACATTCAACAATTAGTTTCAATCAAATTAAATCCAGAAAAGGCCTCAGTAACATAAAATGTTACTCACAACCAGAGGTCAAATCCCACTGTGAAACATTTTTTTCCTCAATTTTCACCCTTGATGAGGAGGCAATTGGGGCTTCCAATGTTTCATTACCCGAGTCCTTTTTTCATTTTCCAAAGCTTTGTTGATGGCAATATCAATGTAGACCTTCCAAGCAGCCATTTCAAAAGAAGGAGGGCCTGCCACTCTTCCCATGCAAAAAATGCAATGGTATACTTCAGTATTCAATCCAACTTTCAATTGAACAAACAAAGTTTGCTCACTTTTGAGTTGAGAAAGAATTGTTTGTAGATTTTTATATGATTTCAATTTTCACTTAACTTTCACTTTGGTTTCACTTTATAGTCACTTTAGTTTCACTTTAAAGTCACTTTGTAATTGCTAGGTGTGGAACAACAGTTCCAAAATTTGGGTTGACAGAACCCAAGTGTGGTCTAGGGGGTGCCCAAAATTCTAGCATGACTTCCGGGGGGTGGTTCATTCCCAAACACTGCGGTTTTGAGCCATGTAAGGGGGTAAATGGCTTCAATTTGCCATGTTTGGGGGGTCAAAGGCTCCTACAAAACCCCCTGGGGGTTGCGCGTGTTTGAAATGGCCCTTTGTAGTTTTTTATGGGCCCCAATTGAGTTGTGTAGGGCCCTACACAGCTAACTTATTTTTCATCCTCTAATTATTCATTTTTTTCTCCTTCCTGATCCCAAATCTTCCCCTCTGTCACAAGGGCTGCGGAAATGAAAGCAGAGATTGGCACAAAGGGGACTCTACTCTAAGTAGGCTTGGGGGAAAGGATACTGGAAAGTGCTACAAGGAGCAGAGTAGGACTGAATTAAAGATAAGGTGCTGTTGACACTTGCTGCAATAGATTTTCTAGTAAGAAGTAGTAAACTGATTTCTTTGGGAAAAAGCAGGGAGGAGGAAGAGGAGGAAATTTTGAATATACAAGAGGTTGGAACTACAACAGAGGTACAAGTGATTGGGGCTCAGACTACATATGTAATGACAAGGGAATAGCCTAGGTAGCAGAGAGGGCTGATCAGGTATCCTACTACATTAGGTTAGACTGCTTCTACATTGGGGCAAGGTTACAGGTCTGGGCTTTCTAAGTTGGGAGAGTAAAGTTGAAGGATGTAAATTGTACATGGAGGTCATGAAAATATGCAATAAGTAGAGAGAGTATGTAATACAATCTGCAAGAGGATGTACATAAGGATTCCCAAAGGATAAACCATGACAGAGTATGGGTTGGACAGAGTTAATAAGGTTATAGTATGTAAAGACCTTGGAGATTAAGCATGTGCAAGCCATGGAGTCTATCTGCATAATTTATGAGGTTAGACTATATGTAGATATGTACTGCATGAAGATCCTGAGGTATATAGTTACTGGAGACATATTGATAGAAATCTCCTCAGCCTTGAGGTTGAAGCTCCTTGGAAAGTAGATTGAGCCTGAGGGTTAGATTGGGTTTTCTGAGGTTAGATGCTGAGGTTAGACTGAGTTATGTGTCAGTATGACAGTTCCCCCTGGTGAAAATAAGGGAATCTCCTGATGACCATAAAAGAAGAGGTTGAAGGGGCCATCCAGTTTGTTCCTTCAGCCATGTCTAACTTGAGCTTCCCTTCCCCCTACCCACAACCTTCACCACCATCCACCCCATTACCATTCTTATCCTGCTAAAACAGATCACCTACACCAACTATACCATTGAGAAAACCAACAACTACCATCCAGTTAAACAATATTTTCCAAGCTTTGAAAGATGTATCAAGATGGAGAGAATCTGTACCAATAGTATCAAGCACAATTCTTCCAAGTGTGAAAGCTGTAGGCAATATGGAAGGATCTGTGAAATGGACAAGCAACACAGAAAGGCATTGGGGCCAACTCTGTGGGTCCTAGAGAAGAGTAAACCCTTTGAAGTGAAAGAGGCCCCAGATGATGATGCTATGACCCTGGGCTATTCATCCAGGCTGGATGAATCTTCATGTAAGTCTTTCTAGATTGCTTTGTTGGGTATGATTGATTTTCTGATATGGGGTTTGTAGTTGGATTGATGCAGGAAAGGCTTCCAAAAGTGCAGGAGAAAATAGATAACTTGTGTCAAAAAAGGCCTTTCAAAATAGACAGTACATTGAAGTGTTGAGAAGCATTTATAAGATGGGGAACCTGTCACGTAGATTTGAATGAAAATTTTTTCAAGGTTCTGTCAAAGAGGCTTAAGAATAGGGATGCAATAGAACCCCTTGAACCCGTCAAAGGGGGTCATTGAAACATTGAGGAAATTGAAGAAAACAGTTTGTTTGACTGGTCAAAGTGTCAAAGCAGTCAATCAAAGCATCAAAGGTAATGTTGTCAAACCGTTGAAGGGGTTTGTCAAAGTGTCAAAGCTCAAACTGTTGAACTTCAACTTCAAACTGTTGAAGGAAGTTTGCCAAGTATCAAAGGTTGAAACATCAAAAATTTGTGTCAAAGCATTGAAAGAAGTTGTTGAAGCGTCAGAAAAGATGAAGATGCCAAGGGAAGTTTGGAGATGGAGTTGAGCAATATGGGAGAGGATAGAGAAATACAAAATAGTGTAGGGAAAGGAAAGGAGAAGGAGGCCATTGTCAAAGAGGGGGGAACATCAGATTAATCTCTGTGGTTGGAAGATTTCAGGAATAAGATGAAAGAATTGGAAGTGAAGATGGAGGTTGTGGAAGATAGAGGAAATAAGAAGAAAGGAATTGAAAGGAGTAATTCTTCAGAGGTTTGGTTGGAAAAATAGAAAATGGAGAAAGTTTGTTTGAGATGATGGAGGAAAATAGGTTTAGAGAAGATTAAATTTTGAATGAATATCAGGTAAATCAATCTTTTGAAGTTTATAATAGAAATTCTAGGAATTTAAATTCTAATGAACAGGAGGGTCTAAAGAAGGGATGGGGTATTGAAATAAGGAAAGAAAAATATGGATTTTTAGAGGCTAGAAAGAAAAATTGTTTAGAAATAAAGAAGGGATTATCTGATATTTTAGCTTTAGCTGGTCATACTCTTGAAGTGGGGACTACTTTAAGAGAATCTATTTCTTATCAAGTTAAAAAATTGAAGCTAGTAAATTCATGGATGTCTATAATAAAAGAGTTAGAGGAATTGATGTGTGAAGCTATTTGAAGATTTGGTTTATATGAGTTTTATTATATATTTTTTATTTTTCTTCCTTTGATTTTTTATTTTATTTTATTTTTTTGAGAAGTGGATCTGGTTTATTTATTTTAAGGATTTTTTTGTTTTAAAGAATAGAGTTTATGGAAATCTTGAAGTAAGGCAGGGCAGTTGGTAAGGTTAGAGAGAGGTTCCCAAGTGGTGCATTCCTCATCAATTTGAAAGCCTTTCCATTCAACTAAGTAAATTAATTTCCCCCTCTTAAGTCTGGAGTCAATTATCTGAGACACTTCCCATTCTTCTTCCCCATTGATTTTGACTGGTTCAGTTGGTGGTTGGTGCCTGGAGGATAGTGAGTTTTCCAAATATGGCTTGAGTAGTGAGTAGTGGAACACAGGGTGGATAGTGGACCATTCTTGAGGAAGTTGAAGCTTAAATGAATTTTCTCCAATCCATTATTTGATAAAAAAGGGACCTTACCATCTCTCTGAAAGCTTATGAGTTGGAGGATTAGTTTTTATATTTTTTGAAGAGAGAAAAACTTTGTTTCTAACAGAAAATGAGGCAGGGAAATCACTTCTTTTTAGGTCAGCATATCTCTTATAGGTTTTAATTAAATTTTACAATTCAAATCCTAGTTGTTTCTGATTCTGGTGAATCTGAGTTATTTAGTGACTAGGAGGTTGGTTTTTCACTAAATGGAGGCTGTCAAAGTTGGGGGGTCAACCATAAATGGTTAAGAATGGAGATTTCTTAGTACAAGTATGAGTGGAATTTTTTTAGGCAAATTCAGCAAGAGGTATCCAGGTATCCCAGTTGTCTTGGTAATGACTGACATAAATCCTAAGAAATTTTTCTAGGATATGATTTACCAGTTCAGTTTGACCATCTTTCTCAGGGCTTGTAAGCTGTGGAGAGATTTAATTTGATCTTTAATTTTTCACATACATCTTTCCAGAAGGAGGAAAAAAATAAAGATCCTCTGTCACTGAAAATGTCAGTTGGTAGTCCATGTTTAGTAAAGAAATGAGAGATTAGAAGGTTAGGCAAATAAACAGAGGAGATTTCAATTCTGGTTGTAATAAAGAGAGAAATTTTTGAAAAACAATCAACTACCACAAGGATTGAGTAAAATCCAGTGGATAGTGGAAGTTGGGAGATAAAGTCTATAGAGAGTGAGTTCCAGGGAGAATCTGGAACTTGTAGAGGTTGGAGGAGTCCAAAATTCTTGTGTTGACTGGGTTTGTTTCTGCTGCAAAGGTAACAAGAAGAAACATAATCCTTGATAAAGGGAGTCATATTTTCACAATGGAAGTCTATTTTGACTAGATCAATTTTTTTGTCTTGTACAAGGTGACCAGAGAGAGGGGAGTTGTGTTTCTGTCAAAGTATTTCAAGTTGGAGTTGTTCATCTTCTTTGGGGATTGCTATTCTATTTTGGAAGATAAGAAGGCTATTTTCTGGATCTATGAGGTAAATGTTAACTGGTTCCTTTTTATGTAACTTCTGAATAATCTGTTGGATTGATTTGTTGGAGATCTGAGATTGAACTAAGCTGTCTAAGTGTCCATCAACCTGTTTGGTAGAAATAAAGAAAATTCTAGAAGTTTCAAATTCAGTCTGTTTCAAGATTTTTTTGAAATTTTCTGGTTTCTTTTCTGCATAGGGCATCCCCCCCTTGGGATAAAAATTGTCTCCACGTGACAAGACACTGGCACTATAGAGTGCTTTCCAGTTCTTTAGACTATATTAAAGTTAAATTCAGATAGAAACTCAGCCTAAAGGCCTTGGCAACAACTCAAGACTTTAGAGGTCAAAAAATATTCCAGAGAAAAATGATCAGTGAGAACTTCAAAGGGAGATGTAAGGCTGAGGAGATAAGCTCTCCAGATCTTGATAGCTCATAAAATGGCTACAAGTTCTTTATTGTGGATTTCATAGTTCAGTTCAGCACTACCAAATTTTCTTCTGTAAAAGGCAATTGGGTGCTTGGATCCTTGAGGAGAGACCTGGGTGAGGACAGCCCCTAGGGCATAGTCACTAGAATCAGTCTCCAGAAACTTTTGCAAAGAAATATCAAAATTTCTGAGAATAGGAGCCTTGGTAAAGGCCAGTTTGAGGTACTCAAACTGCTTCAGGGCCCCTGGGGACAAAGAAAAGATGGGATCTGAACCAGTGAGAGCAGTGAGGAGGTGGACCTTCCTGGAATAGTTAATGATAAACCTGCAATAAAAATTGGAAAAACCCAAAAACTGTTGCAAGTAATTTTTGTTTGTTGGTGCTTGCCAATCCAAGATCTTTTGGACCTTGGAGTTTTCCATTTCAATGCCATCCCTGAAGATAATGTAGCCTATGTAGTCCACAGAGGAGGCATGAAATTCACACTGAGAAGCTTTTGCATATAATTTGTTCTTCCAAATTCTGCTTAAGACTTCATACACATGAGCTGTATTTTCTGTTAAGTTTTTGGAAAAAATAAGAATTTCATCAAGGTATACCACCACACAGATGTTTAGGAGGTCTGAAAAAATTTCATTAAAAAGACATTGGAAAGATGAAGGAGCATTGGTCAGTCCAAAGGGAATGAAAAAGTATTCAAAACTTCCAAACTGAGTTCTGAATGCTGTAAGATGTTCATCCCCTTCTTTGATTCAAAGAAGATTATAAGCACCCCTGAGGGCAATTTTGGAGAAGATGATAGAACTGGAGAAGACTGTTAATAAGAGAGTCATGGGAGGAATAGGATACCTATTCTTTTGAGTAACAGCATTAAGCTTGCAATAGTCAACACACAATTGCAAACCACGATCCTTCTTTTTCACAAAGAGGACAGGCGCACCAGTGCTTGAAGTGCTGGGGCAAATGAAAAATTTCTCTATATTTTTGCTATATAGGCTTTTAGGGCCTCCTTCTCAGGATGAATGAAGGATTAGATGGGCCCAACTGGAGGCAAAGGACATCACAATTTGATATGGTGGTTGTCAGCACGGTGAGGAGGGAGTTGATTAGCTTTCACCTTGGAAAAAACATCTAAAAAGGCATGATAAGCTTCTGGAACTCTCTCCATCACAGTTTCAATTTAATCAGTTTCCTCATCTTCATCCAGGCCTTCTGCAGTAGTCTGCTTTGTGCCAGAGTCAGAAGTGGGAATAATCATACACAGCATTTGAATGGATAGATAATCCTCTATATCCTCCAAGAATTTTAGAGAATTTCCAAAGAATATCCTGTGCACAGAAGTGGTTGTTGAAATAAAAGGGAAGTGTTGTGAGTGCATAGATTCTGAAAGGGGAGCAGGAGCAGTGACCTGCAGATTCAATGGCCAAAGTTTAGTAGTGGCCAAAAAGAGTTTAACAGAAGGGGAATGGTCCAAAGTTGGTTGGTGCCTTGAAATGATAAATTCCCATTGCCAATTTACCTCTGGGTTCCAGAAATGGAGGAAGTCAATAACTAGAATAATATCTTCTTTTGGGAGAGTATCAACAACCAAGAAATCCCATTCTAAGTTGGGAAAGGAAGGTAAGGAAAACTTGAAGGAAACCTTGTGATTGATTTCCTGGGAAGGTAAGTTAGAAGGACTAAAGGTAAACAAGAAAATGGGAGTGTTCAGAGTTTTGGGAGAAAGGGAAAAATTTGGAACCATAGATTTGGAAATAACAGATTGAGTTTCTCCAGAGTCAACAAGTACACTATAAGCCTGATTATTGAGCAAACAAATGAAACATAAGTCTTTTGTAGGAAGTTTTGGTTCTTTCCCTTCCAGATTATGTACTCAAATATTTGAGGGGTGATGGTAATGAATTACCACATTTCCATCACCTAGTCTTTTCCCTGTTTGGGCTTAGAAGGAATGGGTTTCTGACCAGATTTTAAATCTGGATGTTTCATGCAGAGGCTAAATTTTTGAGCACCTCCAAAGTAGTTACACAAACCCTCTTTTTCCCTTCTAGCCTTTTCATCAGCCTTGAGGTTTCCATCTTCTCCTACGTTGGGATTGGGATGGTAGGTTGGAGTAGGATTAGTAAGGGGAGCCTTTGCTTTTCCCTTGAACCTACCTGGGTGGCTGGGCTTTTGAGGTTTGGGAGGATTTGGGAAACTGGGCCCAGGTCTTGAAGACTGGTGGGAGTTGAAAGACTTCTCCCAGATCCTTTCATGGTATTAAGTATCATACTTAAGGATAATGTGCATGAGTTTTTAGTAAAGTTTCTTGCGGTCTGTTATAACCTGCTAATTGGTCCAATATTCTGGCTGGAAGTCCCTGACTAAAATTGAAGACAAAGGCTTTGTAACCCCAGCCAGAGACTTTAGCCATAAGGGTTCTGAACTCAGTGATATATTTAGTTGCATAACCAGTATCTTTCATTTTAAGGAGGGTTAACCCTTTTTCAGCAAATTGAATTTCAGGACAATCCCCCAAAACGGTACGCAGTTTCTGAGTGAAACAAAACCAAGAGTTGAGTAAGAAGTTTGGTTCATGATTACCAATGTGAGCCAGATAGGGCTGGATAAATCAATTGGCATTCCCGGTAAGGTTAGAGAATGTAAAAAATACTTTCTTTCTCTGATTAGCAAAAAACTTTTCATCATTAGAAAAGATGAGTTCACAAGCTTGGAGGAAGTGTCTGAGCTTGGTTGGGTTTGTTGCATCAAACTTGTCTGGGGCATTAATGGATGGAGACTTAAAATTAGTTGAAGGTTGATGGTCAGCAGGTTTAGAGATATGGGTCATTGCAGTGTTCATTTTCTGAATAATGGCCAGCAGAGCAGGGTCAGTTGAAGGGCTCTGAGAAGTGGGAGGAAGGTAAGTAGCTGGGTAAGGTGAAGGGATTTCTGTTGCATTAGAGGTTGGGCTGGGATTACCCTCTGGGGAGGATGAATCCAAGCCACTCAAGATTCTGGACTCAAATCCTGAGTACTCATCCTCATCATCTTCTTCATCTTTTTATGGAAATGGGACAAAGCTGGAATCATAAGCAGGAGAGTCCAAACCATGGTGGCCTGGGCTTGGAAACTTAACTGTAACTCTATGGAGGCTAGCATTGTCAGCAGAAGGAATGGTAGAAAGAGATAATTGGGGGATAGGATCCAATAATCCAGTATCCATTGGAGTAGAGGTAGTAGCCAATGGGAATATTAAATTAGAAATAGTCCTACCTATCTCATGAGCTCTGGGCGTAGAAGTATCAGTAGGTTCAGTTATGCCCCTGCTGCTGGAGCTATGGGTAACAGCCGGGCTAGAGATGTGAGAAAAATGAGCACGTCTTGGAGGGATTCTTATTATTAAGAATAAATAGTTAACCAAAGGATTTATTCACCTAGACCAAGAAAAAAAATGATTGAAAAAATTATACCAAAAATTACCTTAATTATTGGTTGAATTATCCCTCAAAGAACCTTGTCAAAGTTTTGAAGAAAGGCATCAAAACTGGAGTCAAAGCTTCAAAGTAAATATTTTGAGGTAACATAGCGTCAAAGCAAGGTGCTGAAGGCATCAAAGCAGGGGTTAGACAATGGATTTTTGGGTTTTTGAAAGGGTTTATGGAACAACAAGGGGTAAAATGAAAATGGCCACAAATTCAATAGTCAATTCAAGGTTGGGGAAGGATAATTGAAGCAAACAAAAAATTGACACAACTCAATAGCAAGATTTTGATGCTGCAAATAGGGTAAGGATTGTTGGTGGTGAAGAGGGGCTATTGGCAAAGAAATCAGTTTAATGTCACTAGGGCTCCTGAAATGCAAGCAGGGCTTGGCAAAAAGGGGACTCTACTCTCAGTAGGCTTGGGGGAAAGGATACTGGAAAGTGATACAACAAGCAGAGTAGGACTGAATTAAAGATAAGGTGCTGTTGACACTTGCTGGGATTAATTTTATAGTAAAAAGTGGTAAACTGATTTCTTGGGGAAAAATCAGGGAGGAGGAAGAGGAGGAAAGTTTAAATAGACAAGAGGTTGGAACTACAACAGAGGTACAAGTGATTGGGGATCAGACTACATATTTAATAACAAGGGAATAGCCTAGGTAGCAGAGAGGGCTGATCAGGTATTCTACTAAATTAGGTTGGACTGATTCTAAATTGGGGCAAGGTTACAGGTCTGGGATGTCTAAGTTGGGAGATTACAGTTGAATGATGTACATTGTACATGGAGATCATGACACTATGTACTAAGTAGAGAGAGTATGTAATAAGATATGTGTCAGCTTGCTACTATATACAGAGCAAAACTGTCAAATAGTAACACAAACTATGAAAAATAAGAATACCTCAATAAACAAAGTAAAGAGTGAGAAATCCATAAATATTATTAAAGGAATGGATTCATCACCCAAAATTAGGTAGGGTCACTAACTGACCCCACCCTTGAATTCCAAGTCCTTATTTTTTTAAAATAATTAAAAAGGAAAGTACTAAAAATTATGACACCTGTATGGCACTTTTTGGTCATTCTAATATTTCACACATATTTTCACGTATAGGGTTTACACCTAAAATTCACTCAGAATTGAGGTTTTGTGTATATTTTAGGAGTTACACATGGAAATGTGTTATTTCACAATTCCCGCACGCAGCCCCGCATCATTACATAACCCTACGTACTAGTAGCAGCAGGTTCACGCGTACTAGAGACCCGCGCGCAGCTGATTCTGCCACGCACGCAGTGGATCCTACCCCGCGCGCATCTGCACTAACTGATCCCCACGCCTGGATCAGTTGTGACTAATCTGACAACCAGGTACCGCTCAGAAGAGCTACAACCTAGTTAGGGTTGCCTAGTATATGTAACAAACGGACATATGCATTTCTAATGATCTAAAAAGATCAAAAATCAAATAAAATTAATGAAAATTAACTTTTAAACATTTTTTAATAATAAATCAAAGATCAAGGACTACCATGTACATCACTGATCTTGATCTTTGAAGACCACAAAACACTACAAGAAGTGTTCATAAAAATTATTAAAAATTATCTACATGATTAGCAGATAATGGAAAATCAGTAAAAATCCACATCTGCACGCTTTAAAGCAATATCAATAGTACAAATGAAGGATGAGTACATAATGATCAAATTTACGCTATAACAGATTAACAGATCCTGTGGCTAAAGTAGTACAGAAATCCAGCAGATCTAAGGACAGCTGATTGACAGCACCAAGTGGACGTGCTAATCCTTCCCTGACTAGCTTGCCAGCCTCAGCCCAAAAGAAGAACCCTCTCTACGTGCCCTGAGAAGACCAAAATCCCCCAAAAGGGTATTTATACAGACCTCTTTGGATCCATTATTCCATCTTCAGTTACCAGGAATTATTTATTATCATTCAGAAACCGTTTCATTGTTAAACAAGTGCTTATATGAAGATAAGCAAGTTATTTATGACTTAGTCTGTAGTAGTATTATTTACCTTTATTAACCAATCAACCATTGAAGTTTAGTCAAGAAATCTACCCCATCTGCTCTGAAACCCTTCCAATTATTCCAGGATTTTCGTGGTAAATTGCTCAGAGTGAGTGTTACCCTTCCTGTCTAGGTCATTTGTGCTTTTAAGCCCGGCCATTAGTGGAATAAGTCCTTTCTAAGGCACCCATATTTATTCCAAGGTTCTTAAACTGCCTAAGGAGGCCCCTTGAAGAGAGGTTGCTAGTCTGTAAAGATCCCCAGTAGTATAATACTGTGGCCCCTCTTTTATATTATATTGAAAAACATTTACTACCAAACCAATTAAACCTTGCAACTGCTCTTATTGAATCATTTATTTGAGCTTCTAAGCGTTTATTATTGGAATAATAATAATCATTATCATTCCAGAATTTTTATCACTCTCTGTAGCTAAAGGACTGCAAGGTTCCTGGCATCAGAGAGCTGACAATATGCAAGAGGATGTACATAAGGATTCCCAAAGCATAAACCATGACAGAGTATGGGTTAGACAGAGTTAATAAGGTTAGAGTATATAAAGACCTGGGAGATTAAGTATGTGCAAGCCGTGGAGTCTATCTGCATAATGTATGAGGTTAGACTATGTGTAGATATGTACTTCATAAAGATCCTGAGGTATATAGTTACTGGAGACATATTGATATAAGTCTCCTGAGACTGGAGGTTGAAGTTCCTTGGACAGTAGATAAGGCCTGAGGTTTAGATTGGGTTTGCTGAGATTAGACGCTGAGGTTAGACTGAGTTAGGTGTCAGTATGACACCCTCTCCTTCTTCTTCAGCCTCCTGTTCCACTTGTCACTATTTTCCCTTTTCTTTCTATAAATTAATTTCTGATTCTCTGCTCAAATTTGGTTTTTCAATTTAAAAAATATTCCACTTATTTGAATGTTTTTAAAATTCCTCTTTGGATTTATGACTTGAAGCATCTTTTAAAACTTCTTCAATAGATATTTTAATTTTTTCAAAACCTTTGGTAACAAAATTTCTATCAGATATTGTTTCACATTCATTCAAATCAGTTTTTAAATTATTGAAAAAAATAATTCTTAGACTTACCAACACTTGGAAATTCTTCCTTTCCCAAGCTCACATTGATCTTTTCTTCCAATATTTATTTCTCTTCAGGAATAAACCAAGGCATTCCCCCAGGACTTGCAACTGCATCACGTGCAACACAGAGCCACTGGAAGTACTTACACCTTTAGTGAGGGCCCAAATTTTTACTAGACTTGGATAAAATTAATTGTTGATTTTTGACAGCACAACATGGATTCAGATATTTCTGGGTTGAAATTTAGCCATAAATATGGCTGAAAATTTGCAAAGAAGAAACTTGTCCAGTAAATATTTTCAGTTTATTAGGATACATGATTTTCTGATTTTGAAATTAAGTAAAGGTATATGATATAAGCAGTCCAATGAATTGAATGGAAATGATCAGAAAGTGAAGTACTATGCAGGAAATTTTCAATAATTATCAACTGTGTATCTGTTACTGGTAAAAAATAAAATCCCAGTTAAAACTTCATCAAGAAAAAAAATGAAGCTCTGTCAATCAAAATGTTTGCCCAAATTCTCAGTAAAACTTTACATCCACAAATTCTTTTTCACTCTTTGTGGGTTTCCTCAAAGTAAGAACCTCTGTGTATCCACCAAAATCTTCCCTTTTTATGTCTATCTCCTATTCCAAATTCTTAAATTCTACCTCAGGAATATTTCATCCAGTCTTCTGCACTGGTTTACTATTTTGCTTTAATTAAATACATACTCAACTCTGGACTACTCTCTTGAAGATATTCAAGCTTCTTTGAATTATAGGCTAGTGCAAACATAATCCATATTGAACTAGTTAATCTGCTGTTCCAAAAGGAATTCATTCACCCAAGCATGCACAGTATAGTTGCTCCCCTTTGGAACTAGTTTCAATTAACATCATTTTCAAGTCACATGTAGATAGTAAAGTTATATTTTATAAATTTGGTGAAATCAGCAACATTTTCTCATTCAATACTTAATTTTCATTTGCACCTATTCATTTTGATCATCCCTTTTTTTACTATTTAAAGAGTCTGAATTTGCTTTCAAATTTGATTACTTAGAAATTAATTATCAAATATTATAAAATTTGGAAATTCTGCCCAACTTGACCACTTTTTGAAAGTCCATACTCCAATTAACTTTTGTTTTGGATTGTTTGAGACCAGTCAAATCCTGACCACCCAAGAATTCCCTGACTTTCTCAAGATTTCTCAAAGATAAGCTTATATTTCTTGAGGTTTTTTTGATTTCTATCACTCTTTGTTATTCCGCCAGAAAGGAGAAGGCTTTTTCTTGTGACAGAATTCTAAAATGGCACAAGGTCCCATTTTTTTATTTCAGTCTGAAGTCTTCCTGGAATAAATCAATCATCTTTTCCTCCCCCAATCAATAAATATTTTCCCTTTAATCCCATCTCCAGCTCCACTCCTCATGGATTTATAAGAAATTTCCCCAATCTCTTGATCAGACCTTATAACTGGTCCTATGATTTTAACACCATCAAAATTTTATCTTACAGTGGTGTCAAACCAATTAAAACACATTTTAATTCTATCTGGATTTTATCAAGTGGCAGGTCCAACTGGAAAACCTCTTACCTCACAATTTGGCCTTCACCCCCCCTAAAAAAACAAAAATGCACCCAAACCCTCCCATTTTCATTTTCTTACCAACTACCTTGAGCAATTCCCCTCAAATTCCATATATGCCAAGCTTATCCTCAAGATTTGATAAAAATATCTAATAACGGAATTTTGAGTGATTATGCTTTCCAGAATCCATTTTCATCCCAAAGTTGATGCAATTGATCCAATAAGAATTCAATGGTGCATGGGGAGGAGCTTTCAGAATAATTTGGAACATTTAAAAAAGGTTCCCAGTACAAACAAAGGAAAAAGATCACCTAACTTAATTTCTGGAAACAAAAAAAAAAGGGTTAAAAAACCATCCATTTCACCTTCAGCAAAATATTTATAGATAAAATAAAAAAATTTCTCTTTAAGGAATGAAGGATGTGATGTTAGATTAGAATACCCTTTTTTTATTGAACAGGAAAGGATTTATCAGAAACAACAGCTTGGTAGAATTCTTATAAATCATTATCAACAAAAATAATTTAAATTCAGTTTGTACATGGGGAAGCTTATCAAATCAATAATTTTATTTCAGGATTCTAATAAAATGAACCAAATATCAGAATTTCTTCTTAATGTTGGGAGTGATGAATTTTCAATATGAGCTAAAAAGTGAGCCAAATTGAAGATTGTTGAATCTTTCTGCTTTTATATTTTTTTTGTTTGAAGTTCAGGATGAAAAAAAAACTGGCTACATGCAGATCTTGGAGGTCATGGTGGATGCAGGACTTGTGGCACTAAAAATTGTTACCAACTTCCCTCCACACCAAATTTTTGTTGGATTTTGTTTCACTTTCATTCTGGAAACATGTCCTTTATACTTATAGAAATGGCCGTTCAAACTAATTTAATCATAATAATTCTTTTTTGATAAAATACCAAGGATACAAATGAATCTGTATATTCCAAATTTTGGCAATTTTCAAAGTAAGGGAGTTTTCATTCCTGGAATAGATCTTATATGACACCCTTTTTTTTTTCTTGAAATTTTTTAGAATTGAATATTATAATTTTGTTTTTTTTTTGAAACACCCCTCCCTTTCTGAATTCAGGTTGATTTCATCTAGTGAAAAAATTTTTTTCTTGAATTATTTGAACCCAAGCAATTCCTTCAAGCTATCTCTGGAAAAGATTTGTGTAGATTTACTTTTACGTAGAGGCTGGATCAAGGGGGTGTGATAAATTCACAATCAATTTGATTTATGAAAAGGGGTTCACAACTAAAACAGTTGTGAACACAAATGTTCACAACATGCAAAATCTTCTGGGGCTTGTGTATTAATGGTTCAAAATTCTTTGAGTTGTTAACAAGTTTTCAAATTTCTTATTTTTCATTATTCATAGGGCCATTTCATGGCCCTGGATTTTTTAAATATTCACAATTTTCTTTTAATTTCCTTTAATTTGTATTAATTTTATTTTTTAAAGTTTCTTTCAATTTTTTTGAATTTTTCTGGTTTTTGGTTATTTCATTTTTTTTATTTTATTTTAATTTAATTTAATGTATTTTTTTCTCAAAACCCTGGAGTTGTGAAGAAGTTGTGAATGGCACACCAAAACTCCAAAGGGTTGTGTGGCACAGCTCAAGACCCATCTTAGTCGTGAATGGCCCTTCACAACTGATCTGTGGGTTGTGTGTGGGTTGTGTAGGGTTTTCAATTTATTGCAAGCCTGCATAAAAATGTAAAATTTGGCATGAACTGAATATTTTCACATCCAAGTTTTTAACAATGAAATTTCTTTGCATGGCCAGAACTATTAGTTGTTAGAATAAATTTCTCATGGTTTGTTCTGAATATTTTCATTTCATTTATTCCAGCAATACAGGTGAAAATTCTGAGAAAGGAAGGAGAAACTGGTGCAAAATTCAAACCATAGAAAAGTGAAATTCTCAACAAATCAGTGTTATAGGCTTGGTAATTCCATTTCACTGAAAAACCTTCCATAAAACTTCAGCAATAATAGCAGGGGTTTGTGAAAATCACAGCCAATGGAAGATTCTGCTCAGGGGCTATCTCTGATAAGTGAAATTTATGGCTCCTACATATTTTAATAATAGAAAATAATATTTTTAAATGTGGAAAAATAAATTGAATCCACTGAAATTTTTATACAGACTACTGTGCATAAACCAAGGATAAGTTAGCTGTTTTACACTGGTGTATTAAGATGTATCAGATTTAGCGCACCCACCATTTTATTAATTGCAGGTTTAAGAAAAATACCCCAATTTCTAACAAACCATTAAAAATAAAAAAACACAGCTAATTTCACATCAGATGTGTCAGAGATACCTGAAAATAAATGGTTTTTTTCAGATAGAGTATTTGAAGTTTTTTGCAACCTCAACCACACATTGGGATTGGTCCATGTCAAAAAACCTGGTTCCCCACCTCCATCTATCTCCAACTTAATTGGAAATAATACATAACTCTCATCAATTCCTCACTCTCATCACTTCCTCACTCTCATAAATTTATTGCTCTCATCACTTCCTCACTGTCATCACCTTATCTCTCTCATCACTTTATCACCCTCATCACTTCATCAATCTCATAACTTCAACGCTCTTATCACTTATTGCTCTCAACAATTCATCAATCTCATCACTTTAACCCTCTCATCACTTATTGATTTTTTCACTTCCTAACTCTCATGAGTTATTTCTCTCATCACTTCCTAACTCTCATTGCTTCATCCCTTCATCCCTCTTACTCATTTCAGATGGCCCCTCAGCAAAGCTCCCCCAGAAATTCCACACAAAAATTCAATGCACCAAATAAAACATCCCCCAGGAACTCTAAAACAAACAATCCTCCCTCATCATCTTCAAAAATGCTCAAGTCAGATCAAGAGCGATGATCATGTCATCCTGGTAAACTGGCTCAAAATTCCCTTCAACTATGATGATTTCTTTGGATCTGACCATGAAAAACAAGTTGGCCAACCTCCATCCTCTAAGGTTAATGGTTATCTCCTGATGGCCAATGAACTAAAGAATAAAACAAGAGCTAGTCTGGATCTTTCCTCCAAACAGATGAGGGAGATATTCAAGAAATATTGAGAAAAGTAAAAAAAGGCCCACTCAATGTCAATCTCCACTGCCTTTGGTATCACAAACTATGATAAAGCCAAGAAAATAAACTCAGTGTATGATAATTTGGAACTGATATTTCCTTTCTATATTCAAATGGATAAAATATTTGGAAAGAAGGCCAAAATTTAGGCTTTAGTATATTTTGATTCCCAAAAAAACAACTCCATTAATTCTGAGGACTTGGCAGTAGATTCTCATCCAAGCAAAAATGATCATGATGAAACCTTGGAGTGGCCCCAATCCAATGTGGAGGAGGATATTCAAATATAACCAGCTCCAATCATGTCCACATTGGAATTGATCAAACCTTCCAACCCTTTCTTCAATTCCTCACTTGTTTCTTTTGATTTTTCCCTTCCTGGGGTGGAAGAACTGGAAAACTTGGCCAATGAGGAGCAAGATATTCCAGTTCCGCCATAAAAATCAACATCAGTTGAATTAAGAAAGAAATTTATTTTCTTTTCTGGTTAATCCTGACTGATTTAGAATTTGAAAAAACAGATTCATCCTTTCTGGAATGGCCAAAAAATCAAGCCAATGGGGCCTCCCACATCACCTTCAAATAAGATTGATGAAACTACCACACAAACCATCTCTGAAAAGGGACAGCAAAAGGCCTCCAATTCCATCAACATCAACCCAAATAGCCATCAAAAGAGTAGAAACATTTCTAATTTTTCAGGCTTTGAAGATATCAAGGAGAAGAAACATTCAGGTAAGTGCATTGATGGAATATCCTTGAATTTAAAATAAAGGTCATTGATATTATGCTACAAAAAACTGTGAAATTACAAATTTAATCAGAAAAACTTGAATTTGAAAAGAAAAGGAGGGATCATAGACTGAATATTGATGGTCAAAGTCAGAAATCTGAGAGTCAAAAAAAATTGGATGCCAAGTGGAGATTGAAAGAGGCTTAGTTAGAGTTTCAAAAATAAGAAAAGGAGAAGGATTGACAGGAAGATTGACAGGAAAAGGAGAGGGATTGACTGGGCATGGAAAAAAAAGATCAGTTATCTTTTGCCATGGCATGTACTAGTAGCAGTAGAACAGTGGAAGAAATACAGAAAATTACTCAATTTCTTGCCTTGTAAAAATATTTACTTGAATAAAAGTTTTGAAGAGATTTTTTTTTTGATTAAAACAATAGGGTGTATCAGAGTTAGCAAACCAGCCATTTTTTTTACCCAACCCCCTTTTTTAATGGCAGGGTTCTGAAATAAAAATACCCCCTTACTGGTGTATTTCAAAATGACAGGTTTCATGAAAATGGCAGATTTCAAACATAAAACCCGCCATTTATGCACCATCATCCATCCACCATCAGTCCCATGCAAAACACCCATCCACACCTCCACCTCAGCGAATCCATACCAATTCCATCTCCATTGCATCACACACATCTCATCTCCATTGCTTCACATCTCCATCACTTCACATCTCCATCACATTGCACACATACCATCATCATCTCATCACGTTAAATTGCATCACCATCTTTCTCAAAATTTCCAATCAAACTTCCCTGCAGCAAGTTGAAAACATAAAAAAGCTTACCAAATTTTTTTATTATTTGACTCTGATTCATACTCCAATTTTTAATCCACTCGGTTAGCTTTGAATTCTCTATTGGAAAAGCAATGCATTGTTCCAAGAAGACAGACTGTCCACAAACCTATGTATGAAAGGCAAAAGCTTCATCTCCTCCACAACTTAAGCTTCCAGAAACTGTTCCAAAATTTATTGCCTTCATTCATGGAGCTTTTGGAGATTATTGAAGACCACCAAATCTTCCAGAACAATTTTCGGAATCAGCAACAAAATACAGCTACCCAATTGGTTGTTTCTCTTTGTAGATTGGGATCAAATGGAAATGGAGCAGCAATTCATCAATTATAAAATCTATTCTCAGTTGGTTATGGAAACATTGAATTATACACCAAAATAGTCATGATTGCTATCCTATCTTTCCATTTCTCAGTCCTTTGTTTGCCAACAAAAGAAGAATGGAAGGAGATATCTCAAGTAATGGAGACTGAAGGCTTTCCCATTTTCATTGGTTTTGTTTATGGAAACAATATCCCCTTGAGTCAAGAACCCAAGCTAGATTGAAATCACTATTTTGCTTGGAAAAAAGGAAATAAATTCATTTCCTTTCAAAAGCCTTTGATAAAACCTTTGATAAAACACTGACCAAATATGTTTTATCTGTTTGTTACAGACTCTATGTAACTTAAACTGGTGTGTGATAAAAACAAGAAGTTAATATACATCCATGCCGGCCTTCCACATGCTTGTCATGATTCATATGTTTTCATTGGGATAAGGATTGCTCAAAAACCAGATAACTACTTTAAACAAGATCAATAAATTCTAGCCAATTCAGCTTATGCTAGCGTAAAATATGTGGTTCCAGAATAATGAAATGTTTCATCCAATGATCAAGCCAAAACTGATTTCAACTATCATCTTGCCAAATCATGAGTTTGGATTGAGCATTCCATAGGAATCCTGAAAGGTAGATGGGACAGCTTATGGGAGATGCAAAACCAGCTTCAAAATTACAAGGGAACAAAGATCTCCATTAACTGAATTATTAGTTGTGTAATCCTGCACAACCTTCTTGCAAACATCAAAGATGAATGGGAAAAAATATTCAAACAAGATATTCCTAATCCTCCTCAAGTCATCCCGGTCTCATCTTCTACCTCATCTTTGGCCATGAGAGAGTGCATTCTAACCCTCTCACTTGCTCACTTTGATGATTAGCATTTGGTTTTTAAATAGGTGAAATATCAAATCACTGAATTTATTTTGGTTTTGGCTGTTCAACCAAGAATCCTAGGCTGAGAAACATGGCTGATGATTGTTTTTTATTTTATTTTGCTTTTTTTTTTGGATTCCATGCAATGAAACACTGCTTTTGACTCCTTGTTATTTCTATGCCCGCCCTTTTTCTGCATGTCCTATGCTTCTCTCATGGTCCTCAAAATGCTAAACAACAAATAAAATCATGTCTTGATCTTCAGCCTAAGCAAAGTAGTGGCATGGGAGGGAAAAAGATGGAAGGAGATGTGTTGAAAAATGTAAAGAGAGGTGGAAAGCAGAGGACTCTTTGTCAAGAGAGGGCTCAAATGAGAGATTCTGAAATATATTTGGAAGTGGCTGAAGAGGGGTTTGATGAAAATATTCTATGCTCTAGACAAAAACTGCAAACTTTGGATTTGTACCCTGCTATTGCTTCCAAAAAGAAAAAGAAAAATTTAAAACCCTCCTCTGAGGAGATTAAAAAGGCCAAACAGAAGATCAAACAGTTCCATTTCTTCACTTCTGGAAAAGTGGCAGTTCTTGACCAATCCAATTTTGACTCTCTGGTTGCAAAAATTAAATTTTTCCCTTTGAATGAACTCTCTGAGAAAGATGAGAAGGATATCAACTTTGTGACAAATCTCCTTCACTAATAAAAAAAATTTTTCAACACTGTTGGTCTCAAGATCTTGGGGTATAAAAATATGGGAAATTTGATGTAAAAAATTGATGCACCCCTCCAAATTATTTGGACAATATTCGCAGAAAGCTGCCATTCACTCTTTCCCTCAAGAGTAGAATTTTCTCAACATTAGATTGGACAAAGCCTCTCACGTCCTAGGACAAATTTTTGAAAAATTAGCCAGACTGGCACATGATTTCAACATGAAACAATGATGGAAAACAACATGCCCTCTTTCTCTTCATTGTAATTTGGATCCCAGCTCACTACTTTTGACTGTTCCCCCCACATCACCTTCACTTTAAATTCCTTCTACAATTCTCCCCACATTGACAAAGGTGACATCTCTTCCTATTCCTTTCTGCTGGTGGTTCCAACCAAAAAATTGAATGGCAAAATTGTTGAAAACAAGGAAAAATATCAAGTATCTGATGGCCAATTTTTTTCCCAACTTGGGTTTTGGAATTTACTTCAAAAAAGAAGGTATTGTAAAAATTGTTTGGGAAGAAAAAAAGTAAAAGCACTGTGATTTTCCTGCTGTGGAGACTGCCACACATACAAGAATGGCAATGTCAACGCAAATAAAAAAAAAACACTTAAAACACTTGCAGGGACTTGAAAATTGGAAAAATATATTCTAGAAAAAACAATCTAAATAAAGATAAAAAATTATTGGTGGTGTTAAGAATAGGCTCAAACATTGCTGTATTTGAATTTTTTTTTTTAATTTTTAAATTTTTTATCATAGTCAATATTTTACAATCCAAGCAATTGAGTAGTTTCCTTTATTTCTTCCACATTTCTACCTCTACCAATAAATGCCATGGCTATGGTTAACCTATATTTTTTTTTTTTGGTTTCCACTCATTCACTCTCCTTTTCCAGTCTCTCTTCCTTTCAATCCTCCTCCTTTTCCTCCTTTTTGAAACTCCTGCTCTGCCTGTTTCAATTTCCACTCAGCATCCAATTTCTGTTGATTAGCAAAAATATTGGATTTCTGCTTTTGAAAATTGATATCCAGTTGACAATCCCACTTCTCCTTTTCAAATTGAAGTTTTTCAGATTAAATTTGTGACTTCACTGTTTCTTTGGAGGGGAATAGGTATGAGCTTGATTTCAAAAGTGAGCAGATTCAATTGATTAACTTAATTTAATCTTGCTTCTCCATGATATCTTCAAAGCCTGAAAAATTGGAAGTGTTTCTTCTCTTTTGATGGCTATTGGGGTTGATGTTGATGGAATTGGAGGCCTTTTGCTTTTCCTTTGCAGAGGAGGTTTGTGTGGGAACATCATCAATCTCATTTGAAGGCAATGTGGGATGCCCCATTGGCTTGAGTGTCCAGCCATTCAGAAATGGATGTTGCTTTTTTTTACAATCTAAGTCAGTCAGGATTAACGGGAATCACAAGAAAAAAACTTGGTTCCTTACTTTAAAAGATGATGATTGTAATGAAGATAGTGGAATAAATTTATCTTCATTGGCCAAGTTGTTAATTTCTTCCACCACAGGAAGATAGTCATCCAAAGAAAGAAGTGAGAGGTCCAAGGAAGGATTTGAATAATTGATCAATGCTGATTTAGAAGTGATTGGAGCTTGTTGTTTTGATTTTGGAATATCCTCCTCCACATTATATTGGGGCCACTCATAGGTTTTGTTGGGATCATCATGGCTAGTCTGAGAAGCCACAAGCAAGTCCTAGGAATCTACTGAATTGGATTGTTGGGAATCAAAGGCAGCTAAGGGGTTGATCATGGCCTTCTTCCCAAAGATTTTATCAATATGAATATAATAAGGAAAACTTGAGTCCAACTTATCAACCACCAAGTTGATCCCCTTGGATTTATTGTATTTGGTCATATCAAAGCTAGTGGAGATCAACATTGAGTGGGATTTTTGGTACTTGGCTCAAAAGTTTGTGAATTTCTACTGCGTCTGTTTGGATGAAACATACAAACTACCTTTGGTTTTGTTCTTCAGTTAATTGGGCATAATGAGATAACCATCAACCTTAGAGGATGGAGGAGCAAACTTGTGCTTCATTTTCAGATCCAAAGCATGCATGATAGTTGGAGGGAATTTATAGCCAGTTTACCAGAACAATGTGATCACCTCTCTTGAGCTGACTTGTTATAATTATGTCCAGCAATTAGCTTAGGAAAATGAATTAAGGCAAAAAAATGCTGGACACCTTTTTTCAATAATTGCTAATGGGGTCTCACAATTGGGAAATATGTTGGATGATATTGTTGATGAATTGAATTGGATGTAAATGAAATGATGTAAAACAGCAGGTAGAAGAGCTCCTTAAGTAAAAAAGATTAGCCTCTTGTGAGCCCATGATAAAACATGCCAAAAGGCAAATTTTCCGCCCTAAAAGAGCTTTACAGGCTCTACAGGACTTGTTACTTGGTTTGGGCTCCATAAGCCCACATGGAATCAGTCCCTGTACCCTCATGACCAGCCTATTAAGGTCATTTCTGGTGTTTCCACCATTACGGGGCTGAACCAGCCCCTTTGCTGTTCAATCCCCTGGCTGTTTTTCTGTTAAAACTGGCCCTGTTACCTCACATGCTTGATGGTTGCCTCATGCAACTAGCCCCTGGCCATACAAATGGCCAGGTGGGACCCAGGACACACCTGGGTCCATTCTCAGGCACACTTGGGGGGGGGGGGTTGACCGGCGGACATGCTGTCCCCCCCTCTTTCTCATAAATCCCTGGAGGGGGCGGTCAAATCCCCCCACCAGGGCCCTTGAGGTCAATACCCCCAGGGCGGCATCAAAGGTAAGTGGGATGGGGGGTGGTCAGATCCCCCTCAGTCCGTCACTCCTCCCCTTTGGTAGAGGGGGGGGGGAGATCCCCCCTTGCACTTTTCTGATGGGTGGGCAATCAGGTCCCCACCACCACCGGTTGCCTTGTTGCAATGGGCCCAGCCACTCCATCTGGGTGGGAGGGTGATGAAGTCCCCCCCACCCTGACCAGTTGCTGGCTGGTTCAACCCAGCCAGCCATCCCCTTCCCCCTTGCAATGGCAAGGAGCCGGGGCCATTGGCCCAAGCTCCCGTAGCTCCAACCATCAGCCGCACCCAACAGCCCAGTGCAGCTTTACCCCATGCGGGGTCCCTTGGCCACTTCAGCGGCCCCAAGTGGGCTGCAACATGGGCAGCAGCCCCAAATTGGATGCAAGACGGGTGGAAGCACCAATGGGCCCCCCAAAGCCCAAAACATAAATCAATCATACTTTAGCGGGCAAGCCTGTCTGTCCAAGTATGTCCAAAAGAACACTTGGGCCCAATAATACCCATAAAAGCCCATCTGGCTGTATTTTCCCATACACCCCACCGGGCCTGGTAGGGCCCACGTACCAATAAGCTTGATTCACATGTTTTGAGGCTAGTTTCCACAAATCCATGACATCCAAACAGGCCTGTATGGTCCGTGTGAGTGTCCAATGGGCCAAAGAGGCCCATATTTGCATCCAATTTAGATTACAGTTATACATAGAACACACGTGAGTGTGTACGTATTTTAACATGACTTGAGCCTTTAGGAGCTGATGGGGGAGGATTTTTGGATGTTGAGTTCCTGGGGATGTTTTCTTGGGTCCATTGGATTGTTTAGTGGACTTGCAGGGTGGGGGGAGGTTTGTTGAGGGTCCATTTAACAAGAGTAAGAGCAATGAAGGGATGAAGGGATCAAGCAATGAAGCAATTAAGTGATTGAGGGGTTTGATCAAAGCGGGAAGAAGGGATGAAGCAATGAAGCAATGAATAAATGAGAGTTAGGAGGTGATGAAAGTGGGGATTGTGAAAATTATGGCCAGAAATCAGCTTATTGGCATGAGGAGCAGTAATTATAGAAAAAGAAATTATGGAAACCCTGTGTCTATAATAACTAATGGGCTCTCACAATGGGGAAATATGTTGGACAATTGATTAGATGAATTTGAATGGATATGGATGGAAAACAGCAGGAAGAAGAGCTCCTTAAGTACAAAAGATTGAACTCTTGTGGGAACATGATACAACAAGAGAAAATCAAAATTTCCGCCACAAAAGATATCTACAGACTCTACAGACCTTGTGAACTGGTTTGGGGTACATCAGCCCACATGGAATTTTCCCCTGAACCCTTTCAACCGGCCAGTTCTGGTCAAATTTTGTGTTTCCACCCTCATGGGGCTGAACCAGCCCTCTTGCTGTTCAAAACACTGGCTGGTTGTCCATTAAAACCAGCCCTGTTACCCTCATGACCTCACTTACTGGATGGTTGCCTTGTGCAACCAGCCCCTGGCCCCTAACATGGACCAGGTGGGACCCATAACTCATCTGGGTCTGGTATCAAGCTCACAGGGGGGGGGGGTGTAACTGAGGGACATGCCACCCCCCTTTCTTTCCTACCTAGGTGGCCAGCAGGGGTGCTTGAATCCCTTTCTGGTTGCCTGGGATGCAATTTTCCCCAGACAGATCATCAAGAAAGGTGGTGGGCTGGAGGGGGATCAGGTCCCCCCGGCCCTTGGCACCTCCCCCTTGGTAACGGGGGGGAGGGGGGGGGGGGGGGGGGGGGGGAGAGAGCTCCCCACTTGCTGGTGGGAGGGTGGTGAGATCCCCCCCAATTCTTTGTTCTTTCCACCACCAACAGGTGGGAGGTTGATGAGGTCCCCACCACCCTGACTGGTTGCAAAATGCAACCTGTTGCTAGCCGGTTCTAACTGGCCAGCCTCTTTCTCACCCACTTGCCCCTTTGCAATAGCCAGCAAGGGGAGGGGAGGGAGCAGGGGCAGTCAGACCCAGCTCCTGCATCCCTAACCGCCGGCCATTGGCTAGCGCAGCGGCTGTGACCAGGGTGGGGGGACTCCATTTGGAGTCCTTCTGCTCCCTACAAAACCCCATGTGGGTTGCTGGGCCCAGAAATGGGCAAAACACAAGAAACAGCGGCCCCAAGCAGGAGGCAACACTGGTGACGGCCCCAACGGGCCCTCCCAGCCCAAAACCACAAAATTATAACTTTTGAAAGCCAGCCCGGCTGGCCAAGTATGTCAAAAATGTGCCTTGGATCCAATGATGCTCATAGAAGCCCATTTGGCTGGGGTGGCACATCCATTCCAATGGGCCTGTGATTCCCAGTGAACCAAATGACTTATTTCACCTTTTTTGAGGCCAGATTTTGCCAAATCTGTGAAATCCACACAGGCCCATTTAGTCTTTGTTGTTTTCCAATGGGCCCTAAAATCCCATATGTGCATCCCATTTGGATTACACCTATACGCTTCACACACGTAAGTGCCTATGTATTTTAAAACACCCCCTGAATCCAAAAGGGGTGAAATCTGCATATTAGATACAAAGCTATGATGATTTTTCCTTTCTAATTCCTTAGTCATGATATCTGAAATAATTTCTCCAGTAGGCATGTACGTCAACACTATCTTTTTGCACTGAACTGCATCACTTATAAAGTTATAGTGAAAATCAATATGTTTAGTTCTTTAATGGAAAACTTGGTTTTTGGCCAATGCAATGGAACTCTGGTTATCAGAATACAAAAAAACAAACCCTTGTGGCTTATGTGTATCCTCTAAGACCTTTCTCAACCACTTTTCTTCCTGTGAAGCCACTAAGTAAGCTCTATACTCAGCCTCTGTTGAAAAAAGAAATATTTCTGAAACCTACTTGGAAATCCACAACACTATGTTCTTAACTAAAAAGAATACCAAACCACTTGTTGATTCTCTAGTGTTAACATCTTCCCAACTTGCATTGGAATAAACAACCAAATCAAATTTTGTTGAATTTGAAAACTTTAGCCCCAGATTATTTGTTCCTTTAAGATATCTCACAAACCTATTAAACCCTACCCAGTGCCTCATGCATAGTTTTTCCAAGTGTTGTGATAAGATCCCAATTGAAAACAAAATATATGTTCTTGTACACTTTCCTAAATAATTCAGCAACCCAATAGCCAACCTATAATCATTCCCTGACTGAAAAAACTCCAGATTCTCTTCATCTGTGGACTTCTTCACACGGATTTTTGACTGCGTTTGAGTACCAACTTCCTTTGCATCTTCTAAGCCATACTGCTTAAGAAGTTCCAAAACATAATTTCTCTAATCCAATTGGATTCCATTATTGCACTTACTAACATTCATCCCTAGCACTTGTTGTGCAAGACCAAGATATTTTATCTTAAACTCTTTCTTGAGTGTCTCCATGAATTTATCCTTACCATTCCCAATAATAATAATGTCATCTACCAAAGAAAAATGGTATAGCATCCTTTCTAACAAGTAGACATGGATCAGACTCACTAATTTTGAAACCTATCTCTACAAGTATCTGACTCATGTTGTTATACCATGAACTAGCTGACTGCTTCAATTTGTACAGGGATCTCTTCAGCTTGAGGAAATACTCTCATTTATCTGCAGATAAGAAACTTCTTATGCAGATTTTCTTCATGGTTTCTGGTTTGATGTCAACCAGCCACTCTCTAAAACCATCAGGAATTGCCATATACACAGTCTCCTCCCCCTTGATTTTTTCATACAAGTATGCTGTTACAAAATAGGCTTGTCTGATCTCTTCACCCAACTCCACTGCAAGAGCAATGATATACCTGAAGGTGGACAACATTCCAGTTGGAGAAAAATTTTATTTGTAATCTATACCCTCTCTCTGTTTGAAGCCTTGTGCAACACATCTTGCCTTGAATCTCTTCAAAAATCCATTAGTGTCAAAACTCTTATTCAACACTAATCTAGAACCAAAAATGGTCTTTCCTTTTGGAACTAAATCCCACTTAACCACATCAAAAACAATATTATTCTCCAAAGAATCAAAATATTCATAAATAGCTTTCTTCCAGCTGGCTCTCTCATCAGAATTCACAGCTTAGGCATAGCTATTTGGGTTAACACTGCTACCCATCTCTGAACTCAACTACAGAATTTCATTAAGCATACATTTTTCCCTGAATGTATCTTCCTCATATTCTTCAGAAGCATAATGGGATTCCATTCCCCATACCTATCAACTGGTACTCTCATTCTACAACTCCTTCTAACAGGAGTTGGAGGCTCATCAGGTTCTGAATCAACAGACTCCTCTGAAGCAAGTACTGAACCCTCTGGTGGCACTTCCACAATCTCCTCATCATCTGGAACTACATTTTCCTCAGCCTTTGCTGTTGAAATAGACTCTAATGCTATCTCTTTTTGTGATATATCAACAGCAAAATCTTCACTCCTCTTGAGTGGAAAGGTACTTTCCTCAAATTTTACATCCCTACTACGGATAACCTTTCTAGATTCTGGACAATATATCCTATATGACTTACTTATGAAATCATAACCAACAAGCAACCCTGTTCTTGCTCTAGGATCCAATTTTCCAATCACCTTAGTATGGTGAACACTATAATACACAAAAAAACCAATTTTTCTCAGGTGTGACATTTTGGGCTCTTGCTTCCAAAAAAAATAAAGGGGACTCTTCCCATTAAAACCCACAATATTATGCAACATACAAACATTAAACAGCAATTCAGCCCATAAGAACTTTGGTAGACCAGATTGAGCCATAATATTTCTGACTTTATCCAACAAAGTACTATTCATTCTCTCAACTATTCCATTATTTTGTGGAGTACTTTCAGTTTAAAAAATATGAGTTATACCATAATCACTTCACAACTTCTCAAATTCCTTACTCAAAAACTCACCCCCTCCATCAGTGATTACCCTCTTGATCTCCTTCATCAGACCATTCTGCTTCCAGAACTTCAAGATTGCAGAAATCTCCTCTGTGCTTTGATCCTTTGATCTTATTGGTTTCACTCATAGAAAATTGTTGCTGTATCAACTAAATTGATGAAATAATTTGCCCCTCCAAGAGAAATTAGGTTGAATGGCCCTGCCAAATCAATGGAAAATTCATCTCTAGGAATCATAGTTCTTTATCTACTCTTTTAGAATAATTTTCTAGTGTTGGCCCCTATGGTACAACTCTCACAGTTGTTTTTGTTTACCTCATGACCACTTCTACAGTGAGCCACTGTGCTCAGATCTGAAATCTTAAATAAATCTGCACAAAGAAATTTATTCCAAACTTGTTCACAAAGAAAAGTTCTCCATTTCAAATCATCAAAAACAAACCTTTATCTTCTTTAAGATAATGGATCTTTACTTCAAAGCTGCTGGAAATCAATCAAGTAAATTACTTAATCCTCTCATAAATTAACTCTTTCATTGGGGACATATTCCTACAATCATGAGTCCTTCCAAAATTACTGGACTTGCTTTGTTAGATTGAAAAATCAAAAACCTATACCCTCAGAGCCACATCTCCATAGCAAGATTGACCTTATTGTTTTCTTCCATGGAACCCAAATTCATTGCTTACCATCACTCACATAGTGACCCTTCTTATGGATCAAATATACAACATAATTCACCTTCAGCATCTCCATAATATACTAATTATCTTCTCTTCTTCCAACCAGAGTATCTGCAACCTATCCTACATGATCCTCACTCAAGTGCCTCAAAAATAAGATGGTAAGACTTTTTCTTTAGCTCAGAACAGATCTGAATTTTCATCATTCCTCAAAAATGACCAAAAAATTTTTTTCAACCTTAATATCCAGAAGAATTGTCCAAAAATTAAACATCTAACTTATTCAGAATAATTTCGGCATAGCTGGATTCTTGAATGAAACATATCTTCTCCAAAGGTTTTAGGTACTAAAAAGAATCCAGAATTAAAACAGACCCACATGGATTCCAGCAGTGGATCCAATAAATCCTGGTACTGATAATGTGTGAAAATCATGTCCAGAAATTAGCTTAGTGGCAGGAGGAGCAGTAATTAAAGAAAAGGAAATGCTGGACACCTTGTGTCTATAATAACTAATGGGCTCTCACAATGGGGTAATATGTGTGACAATTGATTGGATATATTCAAATGGATATGGATGGAAAAAAGAAGGGAGAAGGGCTCCTTAAGTACAAAAGATTGAACTCTTGTGGGCACATGATACAACAAGAGAAAGGGAAAAATTTCCCCCCCAAATAAGCTCTACAGGCTCTACAGGCCTTGTTAAACGGTTTAGGCTACATCAGCCCACATGGCATTTGCCCCTGAACCCTTTCAACCGGCCTGTTCTGGTCAAATTTGGTGCTTCCACCCTGATGGGGCTGAACCAGCCCTCTTGCTGTTCAAAAACCTTGCTGGTTGTCCGTTACAACCAGCCCTTTTACCCTCATGACCTCACTTACCGGCTTGTTGCCTCATGCAACCAGCCCCCTGTTCCTAACATGGACCAGGTGGGACCCAGAATTCATCTGGGTCTGGTATCAAGCTCACAGGGGGGGGGGGGGGGGTGTAACTGACAGACATGCCATCCCCCCCTCTTTCCTACCTACGTGACCATCAGGGGTGATTAAATCCCCCGCTGGTTGCCTTGGATGTGATTGGCCCCAGGAAGACCATCAAAAAAGGTGGTGGGCTGTACAAGGGATCAGGCCCCCCAGCCCTTGGCGTCTCCCCCTTGATAACAGGGGGGGGGGGGAGGGCACCCTGCCTGCTTTTGGGAGGGTGGTCAGATCCCCCCACTGCTTTGTTCCTTCCACCACCAACAGGTGGGAGGGACATGAGGTCCCCCCCCTGACCAGTTGCTGCCTGGTTCTAACCAGCCAGCCTCTTTCTCTCCCCCTTGCCCCTTTGCAATACCAAGCAAGGGGAGGGGGGCAGCCAGGGCCCTCAGCCCCAGCCCCTGCGGCCCTAACCACCGGCTGCAAATTTCCTGTCAGCCGCAACCGGGCTGGGGGGACTCCATTTGGAGTCCCTCTGCTCCTTACAATGACCCCACATGAGTCATTGGGCCCAGAAATGGGCCAAATGCAAGAATCAGCGGCCCCAAGCAGAAACAAATCTTTTTTATTTTAATTTTTTCCCTATAACAGTATATTTTTACACTGATCAAGTCCCTGAAAGTGTTCCAAGTTGTTTTGTTGATTTTCATAGACATGGCCATTCTTGTATGAGTGGCAGTCTCCAAAGCAAGAAACGTACAGTGCTTGTACTTATTTTCTTCCAAAATCATTTTAACCACACAACTTTTTTTGAAACCAATACCAAAAACCAATTCAGGAAATAAAAATTGGCAGTCAGATACTTGCTATTTTTCCTTGCTTTCAATGATTTTTCAATTGGATTTTTTTGTTGAAACCACCAGTAAAAACAAATAGGAAGAACCATTGCCATAGTAAATGTGAGGAGAGTTTTGGAAGGAATTGGATGTGAATTTGATATGTGGGGAACACTCAAAAGTAGTAAGGGGGAATCCAAATTTGAAAGAGGAGAAGGAGGGGATACTTATTTCCATCATTGAATCATGCTTTGATTCAAAGGCAATTCAGGCTAATTCTTGGATAATTTGGCCTATAATTTGAGAGACCTTGTCATAATTAAGTTTCAGAAAAGTAAATTATTGAGGGGAATATTGAATGGCTGCTTTATTCATATATTTTTCAAAAAATTCAGAAGGGTGCATCTCTTTTTGCCATCCGATTGGCCACATTTTTTCACCCCAAGAACTTGAGGGACCAACAGTGTTGACACATTTTTTTGATTGGTGAAGAAAAGTTGTGAAAAAGTTGATGTCCTTCTTGTCTTTCTCAGAGAGTTTATTCAAAGGGAAAAACTCAATTACTGAAACAGGAGACTTTTGATTTTATTCATCAAGAAAAATTACATTTCCAGAGTGGAAGAAATGGACTTGTTTGATCTTCTCTTTGGCTTGTTCAAACTCTTTGGGAGAGGGCTTATGATTGTCATTTTTATTTTGGGAAACAATGGTGGGATACAGACCCAAATGTTTTAATCTTGGTCCAGACTACAAAAACTGTTCATCAAGCCCTTCCTCTGCTACTTCAAAAGATATTTCAGAATCTCTATTTTGGTACCTCTTTTTCTGAAAAGCCCTATTATTTCCACCTCTCTGTATATTTTTCAAATCAACTCCTCCCATCCACATAATTTGATTGGGGTGAGGATCAAGAAGTTATTCAAATTTTTGTGTAAAATTTTGATGGTTGTGGGAGAAGAATGGGTGTTCCAGAAAAAGGGCTGGTGTAGAAGGAACAAGGGCCAAAAAGTGTGTTGCATTGCATAGAATCAACAAAAAAAAGCAAAAAAAACATCATTGGTCATGTTATAATCAAGGTGGATGATCAAAAACATATAAAAAATACAAGTCAATGATACCAACCACAAATAAAAAAAAAAGTTCAGTCAGATTTTTTAATTGTGAGTATCATGGATTACAGAGGAGGAGGAGGAGAAGGGAGGGGAAAAAAACTTGGATTTCCTAATGATTGATTGAGGATTAATGGGGGGGGCTAAAAAAAATGAATCAATCAATTGATAAGGAGGAGAAGCAGGAAGAGAAGCTAAAAAATTGATTGATTTGAAAGGAGGAGGAGGAAGAGTGGAAAAATGGCAAGCAAATAATTGATCAATCAAGCCCAAATTTATAAAGCAATCAATTGATTTATTTGCAATTGACCGCTCAATAAATTTAAAATTGATGGATTGATTGATTTAAAATCAAGTGATCCATTGATTTTCAATCAATCAAGCAATTGGTTTGCATTTGAATGAGAAATCAATTGAAAATTTATCAATCAATTGATTTGAATTCAATTGAGCAATCAATTGAAAATTTATCAATCCATTGATTTACATTCAATTGGGAAATCAAATTCAAATTGATCAATAAATAAGGCAATCAAATGTGAATAAATCAATCAATCAGGAGAGAGGGAGGGAGGGGAACGGGAGGAGGAGGAGGAAGGGGGGGAATTACCTGAGAGAATGGAGGAGGAGGAGTAACTATTGATCAATTGAGGATGAGGAGTAGGAGGAGGAGGTTTCAGTCATTTGATTGATTGAAGGAAAGAGGGGAAGGAGGAGGAGGAGTAACTATTGATCAATGGAGGATGAGGATGAGGAGGAGGAGGTTTCAGTCATTTGATTGATTGAAGAAAAGAGGGGAAGGAGGAGGGGGGACTTATGGGGATGATTGATTGACCAATGGCAAGCAGAAGCAGGAGGAGGAGGACAGGGGGGGACTTTGAGGTGGAGGTGGTTGGTGAGGAGGAGGAAGGAGTGCACTGGTGGTTTTGTGAGGAGGAGGAAGGAGTGGAAAAGTGAGTGAGTGGGGTGAGGTGGGTTGTTTGGATTTTTTTTTCTAAGTCCACCAAAAAAAAAAAACCATGAGTCAGCCTAGGTTTTGGGGTTGATCAACCAAAACCAAAAAAATACTGTGATGTTATTTGTTTTCCTATTTCAAAACTGAATTTTACTCATCAAAGTGAGCAATTTTAAGGGGTTAGATCCACTCTCCCATGGAAAAAGATGAGGGAAAAGATGAGACAGTTATGAGTTGAGAAGGATTGGGAATATCATCTTCAAATATGTTTTCCCATTCATATTTGATGTTGGCCAAAAGGTTGTGAAGGCTTACACAACTGATAATCCAGTTGATGAGGATATTCATGTCTTTGGGGATTTGAAGCTGGTTTTTTTTTCCCTTAAGCTGTACCAGCCTTCTTTCAGCACATCTATTGCATTATCAATCCGGAAGTGTGATTGAGCAAGATGATAGTTGAATTTGGCTTTTTGTAGATCATTGGAAGAAATATCCTGATAAGCTGGTACAATATATTTCCCACTAGCATAAGCTGAATTGGTCAGATGTTTTTGGTCTTGGTAAAATTAGCCCTCTGGTTTTTGGGCAATCCACATCCAATTGAAAAAATATCAATTGTCACAAGAACCCAGAAGGCCATCATGGAGGGATATGAACTTTTTTTTATCACAAAAAAGTTTCTGTGCCACAAAGTATATAAAAAAAAGATAAAAATTATTTTGTCAATGTTTTACAAAAGCTTTTACCAAAGGCTTAAGAAAAGAAATGAATATTTTGCCTTTTTTTCCAATAAAAATAATGGTTGTAATCTAGCTTGGGTTTTCTACTTAAGGCAATAGTGGTTCTATCAACAAAAAAAATGAAACCACAAAAGCCTTCAGTCTCCATTACTTGAGATATCTCCTTGAATTCTTCTTTGTTTGGCCAACAAAGTAATGAGAAATGGAAAGATAGGAAAGAAATCATGACTCTTTTTGTGTATAAGTCAGTGGTTCCATAACCAACTGAGAATAGATTTTCTAATCAATTAATGGCTGCACCATTTCCAGTTGATCCCAATCTAAAAATAGAAATGCCCCGTTGGATAGCTGGAATGCATTGAGGATCCCAAGAATTGTTCCAGAAGATGTGGTGGTCTTCAATCATCTCCAAAAGTTTCATGAATGAAGGAAACAAATTCTGTAACAGTTACTGGAAGCTTAATTTTGGGAGGAGATTAAGCTTTTGCCATTCATACATAGGATTGTGCAGAGTCTGTCTTCTTGGAACCATTTATGTTGAAACAGTGGGCTCTGCAAGCCTATGTATGCTCTCAACCCGACCAACCCAACATGTCACGCGGGAGGTGTCACAGGAGCATCATGTAATCAAGTCAACCAATACCAATATCGACGATCCCCGTTTACTCGAATTACAAGCCCAGAAGCACGCTGAGCATGCCCGAATGGCATTAAGCTATTGGCGAAAGCAAAAGGAGAAGAAAGCACTCCTTCAGCAAAGGAGCAATACAAGTACATATTGAGCTGCGCTTATAGATAAGAATGCGGAGCTTTTGGCACACAAGATAAGAGCAATTCACAGCTCAAATGTCCGTAAGAGAAAAGCAGCTCAGGCAGATATGGATTTAAGGAAAAGACGGCGAGTGGTATGTAAAAAGCCCAAACTTGAGAGAGCTAAATGCACCACCAAAGCAGCTTTCCTTTGGTGCTTTAGTAGAAGAGGAGGAACTGATGGTCTCATCCATACACACGTGCAAAGATCCATCATATAATAGACCACTATTAGCCCGCTCAAGTTGTATTCTTTTTGGATCATCGTATTATTATCATCATCATTTTTGTACATAGAACATCATAGCATCTGTGTCTGGTAGCCTCGCTCAACAGACATACAAATCTGTAATATAAACACTTATTTAAAGCACAATTTTATCACATTATCAGTACCAGGTTTTAAATTAAACTAATTACACAAGCAACCATGGAAAGCACCAAAACAACTAAGCGTTATTGAATGAATAACAAGAACTATGCAACTTGGGCCACAATGATGCGAACCGAGATGTATGGCATTGGATGTTTACCTTTGATCAAGCGTCAACCGGTTGAGGGAATCGACGACAAGAACATGAAGCTGTATGTGCTCATAATGAAGCACCTCAATGAAGAACATATTGCTATCGTTAATAGTGAGCTTGGCACGGACAAGGAAGGCAAAGGGCTTGAGCTTTGGGAGCTCTTCAAGAAGAAATACGCCGGAAGCGAAGCGCATCACCAGATGCTTGCTTTAGGAGAATTCATAGATCTCGAATTCAAGGAAACTAAAGAATTTGTTCAAGAAATTTGAAATGGCATCAGCAAGATCAGAACATCTGGACTCAATGTAAAAGAACAAGTACTAGCTTTATTAATACTCAAGAAACTACCAAAAGAATTCAAATCATTGGTTCAAATCATCATTCAAGACAGTAGTGCATTAAAAACCAAAGACGTAATCAGCAAAATAGAGAAAGATTACCTTCAATTCAAAATAAAGAAAAATGACAAAATCGCGATGGTCAGTCAGCAACAACAGCAAGCACTGAAAAGAAACGGTAAATGCTACAACTGTGATATAGTAGGGCATTCAGCAAAGGAGTGCCGAAAGCCTTGGACAAATTATAAATACGCACCACCGAAGGCCAACATTGGCGAGTCCGAGGGGATCAACATATCGTTCATAGCTGTAAGGGAAGAAGAGGAGAGCAGTAGCGACGAGGAAATTAGCTTCTACAATCCAATTGCGGCCGAGATAGAAGTTTTTGAAAAACTTGGGAACAACAGTTTCTATAGCAAGAAGGAAGTTGAGGAAGCCATGGGGAACCACTTACACCACGCTATGGCGGGTATCATACTTGCAAACAACGTTGTTGCACCAGGAAACTCGATAATCCTAGACTCTGGGGCATCCGACCACATGTTCAATAACAAGGATGATTTTAGCAACTACACCAAACACAAGGGAAAGGTAGAAATCGGCAAGGTTGGAAGAAGCGTGGAGATAGTAGGAAAAGGGGATGTTATACTTACTTTGGATAAAAATACCATTAATTTCTGAAATGCATACCACGTACCTTTGTTGCTGTATTGTCTTATCTCCCAGACTGCATTATGGGATAAAGGAGCTCAGATTGTCAAAACAAACGGAACCTGTTTTGAAGTAAGAATACAGGACCAGAAGCTTTTTGATGGAGAAATAAAGAATAGGTTACCTTTTCCAAAACTCAAAAGGAAAAAGAACACATTTCAGATTAGCTTGGAAGAACACCGTTGAATGGGTCACCCTGGGGGACACGAAAATTGTGAATTGTGCCGACTAGGGAAACAGACTAGACAGCCCTTCTCGAAACAAAGATGAAGAACACATGTAGCGGGGGAGGAAATTTCAGCAGACGTAGTTGGACCTATATCACTGACATCTCTTGGAGGGTCCCGCTATTTTCTAACCGTAGTTGACACTGCAAGTAGGTACGCATGGGTGAGGACGCTAAAAGTGAAGAGTCAAGCCGAACAAGAATTAAAATTTATAGTCAGCCAAATTAAAACTAAGCTTTGAAGGGGAGTCAATCAAATAATCACGGATGGAGGGGGAGAATTTGTAAATCAAGATATGAGTGCTTGGCTAGGAGAGAAATGCATTACTCAACTGGTTACCACACCGAACACCCCTCAGAAAAATGGGACCGCGGAAAGGATGAATTGAACCATCATGGAGAAGGCACAAACAATTCTGATTGACTCTGGTCTATCCAAACAGCTTTGGGCTGAACTGGTGTCGACAGCCATTTTCCTATACAACCGGAATCAGAAGACAAATCCATACCTTTGAATTTGGGGTGTGGAACCAAAGCTCGAGCACATTCGTCCTGTCGGCTCGGATGTACTATACAGCATTCATCACTTCGAGAGAATTGGTAAAATGGATCCACACTGCCTAAAGGGCGTCCTTATCGGATTCAAAGAAGAAATGCAGTTGTACCAAGTGTGGGACCCCAAGTCCGGAAAGGTGGTGCGATCAAGGGATGTTGTATTCAGCAGAGTGGAGAACGAGGATATGGGTGATATATTCACTGACGATTTTGAGGCGGATACTAACCAACCTTTAGGAGACGAGTTAGCGCCAATCCAGTCTGATACCCTGAACCAGCCAACTATAAATGAAGGGGGGGGCCCACCCGAAGAGATAATTGATAGTCAGCTTCCAGAAAAACAATCAAAAGAAGTCAAAACCCGAACAAGCAATAGGGTTAAGAAACCAACTGAGAGATATGGGAATTGGACAACTTACATAGCTACAAAAAAGGAGCTTGAAGGAGAAAACAAAGATGACCTAGTTCTAGAAGCAATGGCAATGCAGACTTTTGTCAAAGAAAACGTGGTCATCCCCGATAGCTTCAAAACTGCGAAAGATTCAAAAGAATGGCAAATGTGGAGAAAAGCCATCTTTACCAAGCTCTACTCCATTATAGAAAATGGCGTATTTGATGTAGTACCTAAAGAAGAAAGAGATAAAACTAAAACACTAATCAATACACGGTGGGTTCTCAACAAGAAGTTTGACACAGAAGGGGTTCTAAAGAGATACAAAGCAAGATGTGTAGCTAGGGGCTTCAAACAAAAGGAAGGAATTGATTATGAAGAAACTTTCTCACCGACGGAACGGCTGAGAACCATGCAATACATTCTGTATCATGCAACCCAGAGGAGAATAAAACCCAGACAAGCGGATTTTGTGACCGCATACCTTAATTCAAAGTTGGAGGATAGCAAAGCTGTATACATCAGTTTGCCGGAAGGCTTTGTCGAATGGCTGCAAGAAACTAAGCAAGAAGCTTACACAAGAGAACTAGCGAGGTCCCTAATCGACGAACCTGAAAAATATGTTATGAAACTCAAGAAAACACTTTACGGGTTGAAACAGGCAGAAAGAGGGTGGTATACTACCATGAATGACTGGTTTATAAACCATGGGTACCAAATCAGCGATGCAGACCCGTGTCTGTTAATTTTGAACCAAGGAGATCTAGCATTTGCTTGGGTCAACGATCTAATACTAGTTGGAGAAAACACAGACAAGCTCATCAGGAAGTTAAGCAACAATTTCAAAATCAAGGATTTGGGAATAGCTCAGCAAATACTGGGAATGAAGATTGAGTACCTTAGTGACAATAGGATTTTCATAAACCAAGAACACTACATCAAAAATTTGGTTGAGGAGTATGGCTTAGAAGATGGTAAACCTACTTGAACACCAATGCAATCAAACATCAAACTTGTTAAGTTGTCACCAGAGGAATCAGTAAAGTTTAAAGAGAGAGGGCTTGATTACCGGTCAGCTATTGGCTCGTTAAATTATTTATCACAGTGCACCAGACCGGACATAACGTACGTAGTCGGAAAATTATCCCAGTTCTTGGAAAATCCAAGTGATACACATTGGGCCGCATTCAAACGGGTGGTCAGGTACCTAAAGGGGTCACAAGATTGGGGAATCCTGTATCAGGCCAATGGTGGACATGAAGTTATTGGGTACATTGACTCGAGCTGGGCCGAAGACAATCAGAGCCTATCAACAAGCGGCTACAGTTTTCAATGTGGAAGCGGGCTAATATCGTGGCGGAGTAAGAAATTGGGAGGACCAAGCTCCTCATCTACTGAAGCCAAGTATTGAGCATATCTAGCGGCATTGCAGGAAGCGCAGTGGCTACAAAAACTAACCTTCGACGTCCATGGAAATACACCAGAGAAAATGCGAATCTGGTCCGATAATCAAGGAGCAATACAGTTAGCCAAAAATCCCGTATTTCACTCCAGGACCAAGCACATCAGTGTACATTATAATTTCACAAAAGATCTTGTAGTCAATAAAGAAATAAGTATCAAATACGTACCAACGAACAAAATGGTTGCAGATATATTCACCAAGGCCTTAAATTGGGAAAAACACACAAAGTTCTCATTGATGATGGGGCTCCTACCGCTGTCGATGATTGAGTCGAGAGCAAGGGGGTGTGTTGAACCAGTGGGCTCTGCAAGCCTATGTATGCTCTCAACCCAACAAACCCAACATGTCACGCGGGAGGTGTCACAGGAGCATCATGTAATCAAGTCAACCAATACAGATATTGACAATCCCCGTTTACTCGAATTACAAGCCCAGAAGCATGCTGAGCATGCCCGAATGGCATTAAGCTATTGGCAAAAGCAAAAGGAGAAGAAAGCACTCCTTCAGCAAAGGAGCAATACAAGTACATATCGAGCCGCGCTTATAGATAAGAATGCGGAGCTTTTGGCACACAAGATAAGAGCAATTCACAGCTCAAATGTCCGTAAGAGAAAAGCAGCTCAGGCAGATATGGATGTAAGGAAAAGAAGGAGAGTGGTATGTAAAAAGCCCAAACTTGAGAGAGCTAAATGCACCACCAAAGCAGCTTTCCTTTGGTGCTTTAGTAGAAGAGGAGGAACTGATGGTCTCATCCATACACACGTGCAAAGATCCATCATATAAATAGACCACTATTAGCCCGCTCAAGTTGTATTCTTTTTGGATAATTGTATTATTATCATCATCATTTTTGTACATAGAACATCATAGCATCTGTGTCTGGTAGCCTCGCTCAACAGACATACAAATCTATAATATAAACACTTATTTAAAGCACAAGTTTATTGATTTATTGCTTTTGAAATAGAGAATTAAAAGCTAACCAATTTTATTCCAAATCAGAGTCTGAATCAAAGTGAAATAATAAAAATAGTTCAGTCAGCTTTCTTAAATTTCAAACTTGCCTCCAGGAAGTTTGATTGGACGCATTGAGAAAGACAGTGATATGATGAGATGATGATGGGATGTATGTGAAGTAATGGAGATGCAAAGAAATGAAGAAATGGAGATGTGAAGCAATGAAGAAATGAAGAAATGGAGATTTGAAGCAATGTATCACCCAGAGGCTTGGCACACATCAAGGCTGGAATTAACTAACAGTAGGAAGAAGACTTGTACCAGAAGTGATTTGAGATTGATCAGGCTGAAGGTTCAGAAAAAGGGAGTAAAGAATACAAGATGCATGAAGACCCAACGAGGACTCAAGATGAGTCAAGATGTTACTATTAGGCAGGATAATCTGGAAGGAGTGTACTGAGAGCTAGGGTGCAAAACAAGAATAATTTATTTCTTCAGGAAAGACTATTAAGTGAAGAAAGGGTTGAGTTTAGATAGTTCTAGCTAAAAACTGTGATAATATTTGACTCTAACATGTTAATGATATCTGATAGGCTGACTAATCAGATGTATTACATAATCATACTACTATCTGTGTCATAGGTATGAAAGAATCCCTCCAGGAAAAACCGGTGTTCTCCTGAACACCCTAAAAGAAAAAAGAAACAAAATTGATGAAGTTTTTAACAAGATGGGAAGTGGATACAATGGGCCAAAAATTCAATAGCCCATCAAACACAAAATAGGTGGTGGGTGTAAGTAAAATGATCTAAAAAAACATTCCAAAAATTCAATAGCAAGTTTTGATACCCAATCAATAGGAGTCAAGAGTGGGAAGGCTGGTTTTTTAGTCAAGGAAATGGAAGAATGGCAGAAAAGTCACACAAGGCTGAACAGAAAAATCACAAAGTTATGCAAGCAGTCAAGAAAGGTGTTGAACTGTTGAGGCATTGAGGTTCTGAAGATTCAAAGTGTTGAGGAATAAAAGCATCAAAGCAAAACGTCAAAGTAAGAGCATCTACCACTGTCTTGATAATTTGGCTTGATAAGCAGAATGATCAAGGATTTACCCAATTGAGCCACCATTGTGGACTCAATAGGGCTTGATAGTTTTCCGCCTGACAAAATCCTTGACAAGCAAAATCCTGTCAAGCCCCACTGTAGCTTTTCTCCCCCCGCTCCTCCTCCTCCATAACTCCACCCTACCATACCCCCTATTTTGAATTGACAACTTCCATCAACAGCCCCCATCCATTTGATGTTTCCCAGAGTTTTTTTTTTGAAATTAAAATGACACCAAAGCAATCATTTTTGCCCTGTTTGGGGGTGTTCCCAACCCTTATTGAGCAGGGATTAGCAGAAGGGAAAATGGTAGGAAACGCTCTCCAAATCATCTATAACTTTCACGAGGTCCCAGTTTATTGCAACAAGGGTTTCAAATAGGGTTCTGACAGCTATCCACCCTTGCGCACCTCAACAAATTGTCAAATTTTTCAAGGATTTTCTCAAGACAAGGGTAGATGCTCTTAGTTGCGTGAGGCTGAAGGGGCAGGCAGTACAAGGCAGATCAGCCAAGCAAGCAATGTCAAAGTTGATGTTTGCTTTGGAAAATGCAATTTTCCATCTCACTGCTGAAAGAAAAGCAACAAAGAGAAAATGAGGCTGATGTAGCCTGGGTTGGTGCGCTTGTCTATTGCCTTGGCAAAGGGAAAGGGAGCAAGCAACAAACAGGTTGATGTTTGCTTCAGACAATGGAATCATCCATTTTCTTGCCAAAGGGGGATCAAGCAAGCATAAAAGGGGTTGCTTGAGATGATGTGCTCATCCATTGCCTTTCTGAGGGAAAATGTCACACGACCACCCCACGTACTATAGGGCAATTCTTAGATGATCGTGAGCACAAAGGAATACCAAGTGCAAGGGCAAGTGCGAATAGCGAGACCCAGTTGCAAAGTGCAAACTTGGTTATGCCATTCAACAAATGGCGAGATGAATGGAAAGTTTTCCAAGGAAGGAAACTCAACCTGAGTCCAATGTGATAACTAGGTTGCAGCAAAATGCAAGAACGTATGAAATTAACTAACTGAGGATACAATCATCAGGCAAGGGGATAGCCCTTATAAGGTAATCCAAAGTGACTAGATACAACCTGGTGATGAGCTAACTACAGGTGAAGCAGTGAGGCAATGAATGACAGGAACGGAATAGGAAATGAAGCAATGGTATTGATCCGAGGTCTTGGCGTAAATGCAAGACAATAGAATCTGAGCGTACAATTGCATGACAAATTGGGATAAGAGAAAGTGACGTTGAAGGTAATGAAAATGAGAGGTAATAGTGTATGCAGGGTAGGGACTAGTCCAATTTCAAACTATACAGTATTGATGGCTTGGTTAGACATAGATGCAAACTAACAAACAATGCATGACCAAAGATGGAAGTCCGAGGCTGTTGATTGGCCAGGGAAGGAGATTGGATCTCATAATGGATGGTTGACCAATATGTTGTTAACTGCAAAGTTCGCAAGTATATACTGAGTTGGTTGCCAAGATTGGAAGGTCAGCGCGAGCCAGAGGAAATAGCAGATTGCACTATTGATGTTGTGCTTTTATTTGTGTCACACTTTTTAGACTGAGGTAGATGGTACTGAGGAGAGGACATGTCGAAGTGGTGAAGACAATAATCCTTAAGTGCAAAGCGTGACAGTTTCCCGGGTATAAAGACGCAAGCTCCTGAGAGCGTTCTGTTAAGCAAATGACACAGGAGGATAGTAGAGCGCACGGGAGGCGACTGAACCCATAAGGATGTGGATACTCTAATTGGAGTTATCACCATCCAAGTAGTATGAGAAGAGAGATTATAGAGGGAGCACTTGAGGATAGATTAATCTTTGATCATCGCAACTACTCTCAGCAATCCCTCTCAAACCTCACAACCTACTCTCACCTCAACTCTCACTCACAACTCTCCAGTCTTCTCGCAACTCTCCAGTCTCCTATTTCTCATTTTCCTTTCATCTCATATCTTTATCATACCTGTCACCCTTGTCAACACATCAGAACTCCTACACCTTCCATACCTCAACTATAGTCCGTGTGCCTGGTGAGATTCTGAACTAACCCTTCTCACATAGTATACTGGTCATGCTTACTAAAACCCTTGTCTCTCAGCCTCACCCAACTATCTACACCCTGCTTCTTCAATCCTCATGTCCATGTCCACTAATGCTAATATACTCCTGGTCTGATGTTAGTATTTATACATCCTATTGCCTCTCATGATAAGATGTTGATTAAAGCTTGTTCTTTAGTTTCCAGTTTCTAGTGCAATCCATATAAGATCTCTATTACGGTTAAAAGCCAAAAGTTCAAAGGCTCTCCCACCTCACAAAAAGAACCATACAATAGAAACTGGAAAATGGCGGCCTTAGAAGGATTTCGTCAAGCCATGCTCAAGACCGCCCTGGATACCATTCCGAGACTAAGCAAGGATAATTATGGAGTATGGAAAGACAAAATGGACGCAATATTGGACGTAAGAGGATGTGCAAAAGCCATAAACAATGAATCTTCGATTCTAGACGTGGACGTTAATGATGAGATCAAACTACTCATAATATCACAACTAGAACCCTCAACTCATGATAACGTAGTAATGCCTTCTAACAAAAACTCGGCAAAACTTCTCTGGAAGGCCATAATCAAAAAGTATGCATCATCTCAAGCGTCAAATAGGGCTAGAATATTTAACGATTTCCTATACATCAAGTTCAAACCGGACAAAATTGAAGAATTCATCATAAGAATCAAGGTATGCCTAAAGAAGATGTTGGAAGTAGGAATCACTCTACCCAACGACATCCTAGCCTATTTGATTCTCTTCAAATTCCCCAAGAACATGAAAGACTTCAAGAGGCAAATAATGCACACGGACAAGGAGCTATCGGCAGAATACGTACTCAACCATCTCACACAAATCAACAATGAATCAAAGGCCCAAGGCTCTAGAGACACACTTAAACGACAGGTCAGAAATAGCATTGACAAACACCAAACCTTCAACCTCAACTGGATCCACCCTCAATAGAGAAAAACAAAGATGCTCCGAGGGATGGCATAATCCCAAACAAGACAAACTTCACTCGTCGGACAAATGCTGGCATCTCCACCCCGAGCTGGCTCCAGATTGGTGGAAAGAGGATCAACAGAAATGGAAGAATCAGAAAAACAAATCGACTGCTTCAGCACACTACCTGGAGCTATTGACGGCATGGATCAATCATGGCGACCCAAAGTCTAGATTTATACTCAATAGCGGAGCATCTCTCCACATGATCAACAACAGCAGATACTTCAAACAGATGTCTCTGTGCCAAGAAGACAACATTAAGACCGGAAAAGAAGGAGCTGAGTTAGAAATAAAAGGGAAAGGGACTGCTATCTTTATGTGGGGCGATTTTACTCTAGAACTATCTAACGTGTATTACGTCCCGGGTTTGACCATCAATCTCCTGAGTGCAGGGGCACTTAACTTAGCCGGATGTACATTGAAGGGAGAAAAAGACGGGTTTTCTATCTCAAAGGGCGAGCAACGCTTGTTCGGTGGTAAAATAATCAACAGTCTATACACGCTGGAAACCCCAACATTCTTCTGACTCCACATGAACACCGCAAACCTGGCCTACGAGCACAAAGATGATCTAATGCAAATTCATCGTAACCATGGACACGCCTCAATAACTCAACTGGAGAAAGTCACCAGACACATTCCTACGGAAGTAAAACAGAGATTCGAGTGCATACATTGTATCAAAAAAAAAATCACCAAGACACCCTTTAAAGATACATAAAAACAGGCAAACAAATTATTCAAACGGATTCATATAGATCTAATGGGTCCTCTCAAACCCCAGTCAACGGGAGGACACAGATAAATCTTAACCCTAGTCGACAATGCCTCTGGATACATAGGAGCCTTCCCAATGGGATCAAAATATGAGACTTCAGACATTCTAATAGATATAATAGAGAAGGAACATCGGAAAAGAGGTTACTACCCATTGGAGGTATGCTCGGATGGGGGCTCAGAATTCGTGAATCAGAAGCTGAAGACGTTCTATGAGAAAAATCATATTCGTCAAATTATCTCTGAACCATACCACCCCAAACACAACGGAAGGGCGGAACGGGCCAACAGGACGATTATAGAGTCAAACAGAACCATTCTCAAGGACGCTTGAATGCCAGCAAATCTGTGGCATGAGGTAGTTAAAGCAAGCTGCCTCATGTTGAATCAGATCCACAGAGATGGACACAAGGAGTCTCCCTGGAATCAAGTACACAGTCAACAACTACCACCAAAATACGTGAAGCCAATAGGTAGCCCTTGTGTCTATCTTCTGTCGCGACGGGAAAAGGGGAGAAAGTTTAATGAAAAAGGAGACGAGGGTATCCTTGTAGGCTTTAATCCGCTTCTTTGCTCCTATCAAATCCTAACTAAATCTTGTTCTTTTATTCATACTAAGCACGTCAAATTCCTGAAAATGGCTAACCCTCAAATCTCAAACCTCCTTCTCTCGGAGGACAAATCATGTAAAGACAATCGGGGAGAAGGAGAACCGAATACTGTCAGCAATCAACCTCCATTGAAGAACATACCCACGTACACCAGATATTGCAATACAGTGGAAGATTCATCCTCCTCAGAATCCGAGGATCATTCCAACCCAGACTCGGAATCATCTGAGGAAGAAAACGCTAATCCTCATCTAAATGCGACCAGTCCACCAGAGAATCATCCAATAAACAACCAACAAGAACGGTTAACCCCATTAAATGAGGTACCGACAGACCTACCATCAAGGACATTATGGGCACGTTCAACCCTACAACCCCCACAACAATACGGCTTTTTCCACTACTACAAGCCGAAATCCTACAAAGATGCTATAGCGTGTGAAGAAGGAGAAAAATGGATCACAGCTATGGACACTGAACTAGGATCAATTGAATCACTGGAGGTCTGGGAAGATTACAATGGACCGGAACCGATAAACCCACTTCGAACCGTCTGGACGTACAAACTCAAGGAGAATTGCCACGGCAACCCCATCAAATACAAAGCGAGACTGTGCGTCCAGGGGTTCAATCAGATAGAAGGTCTCGATTACTTCAAGACATTTGCTCTAACAGGCAAACCCTTGAACCTCCAAATGTTACTCGTATACGCGCTAAGATTGTCTCAAAAGGTTCGGCAATTTGATGTTAAGAGTGCTTTCCTGCACTCTAAAATAGAAGAGGAGGTTATCATTCGAACCCCAAAGGGATCAAACCGCAAATGCCGATTTCTCAAACTAAAAAAATTGTTATACGGGTTGAAACAATTGCCTAAAAATTGGTACGAGACTCTTACGGCGTGGTTTGAGGAGATAGGCTTTCACGAATCTCAATGCGATCCATGTCTTTATCTCTCAGAAGACGGCAAGTCAAGACTTTTCTTCCACGTAGACAACCTGATTCTAGTAGGGGATGGACAAGGATTTGAACAAAAATTTCTTAACAAATTCAACGGATCAGAAAGCAGAAACCCAGATACGCTTCTTGGCATGAAAATCCAGGTGGAATTGGATAGGATACTCCTCAGCCAACCAAACCATATTCAACGTGGCCTAGAAGAACTGGGACTATGCGACTGCAAGGACACAACTACTCCACTCACTCAAAACCTACAACTGAAGCCTGCAACGGACAAAGATCATCAAGCATTCAAGACATTAAACATAAACTACAGGTTGGCTATTGGGATGATCAACCATATAGCGTGCTATACAAGACCCGACATCAGCTTCGCCATCTCAAGTCTTGTGAGATTCAATGCCAAACCGGGACTCACCCATTGGAACAAACTCAAGAAGACCTGGAAGTATCTCAAAACGACCAGAGATCTCTGTCTACAGCTCACGTGTCATTTGCAGGACGAAACGTTACAAGTATACTTGGATGCATCCTGGGCGGAAAATCCAAACACCCGAAAGTCTCAAACAGGTTACCTTTGCATTGTATTCAGCAGTCTAGTCTCATGGAACAGCTGCAAGCAAAGAAACATAACTTGGTCGTTGACCAATGCCGAACTTAATGCCCTAGTGGAATCATAACATGAGGCGACTTGGATTAAGGCGCTTTTAAATGACATCTTTGGACAACTCATCAGGACTGTCCCATTAAATATAGACAATAGTGGCCTAGAAGACAAGATCAGGAAGTTTGGCTCCAACTCCAAGACCCGACACTTAGACCTAAAAACCAAGGGTATGAGAGATGAACTCAAGGCAAATAACATCAAACTAACATTAGTAAAATCTACAGACATGATAGCAGACCCTCTAACTAAAGCCGCCTCAGTTCAGAGCATTGGACTCTTGTCCTGTTTCTTTTTCTCTGGTTCTCATTCAATTAGTCCTAAGTAGTATGTTCTGACTGTTAAGTAGTTTGTTCTTTCATCTCATTGGGCATGGAGGCGTGTTAAGCAAATGACACAGGAGGATAGTAGAGCGCACGGGAGGCGACTGAACCCAAAAGGATGTGGATACTCTAATTGGAGTTATCACCATCCAAGTAGTATGAGAAGAGAGAGTATGGAGGGAGCACTCGAGGATAGATTAATCTTTGATCATCGCAACTACTCTCAGCAATCCCTCTCAAACCTCACAACCTACTCTCACCTCAACTCTCACTCACAACTCTCCAGTCTTCTTGCAACTCTCCAGTCTCCTATTTCTCATTTTCCTTTCATCTCATATCTTTATCATACCTGTCACCCTTGTCAACACATCAGAACTCCTACACCTTCCATACCTCAACTATAGTCCGTGTGCCTGGTGAGATTCTGAACTAACCCTTCTCACATAGTATACTGGTCATGCTTACTAAAACCCTTGTCTCTCAGCCTCACCCAACTATCTACACCCTGCTTCTTCAATCCTCATGTCCATGTCCACTAATGCTAATATACTCCTGGTCTGATGTTAGTATTTATACATCCTATTGCCTCTCATGATAAGATGTTGATTAAAGCTTGTTCTTTAGTTTCCAGTTTCTAGTGCAATCCATATAAGATCTCTATTACGTTCAGGTAAATTTTCCCATTGATCTCAAGTCGTTTAATTATCACTGTATACCCTTATACATTACTTAATTCTTTACCTAATAAATTTTTATAAATTTTGTAAAATGTTGTCATTGTCCTCCCGCCGTTGCAAAAACTGTATTCGCCGCAACAAGCGTTGTATTCCCAGTACTGCCGTCCGAGGTCTCTGAGGCAAGTGCGAGCAATGTCAACTTTGCAAGGTGGCGTGTAACTTCCCTATACATGTTGAGTTGACCATCAAGGGTCCTTTGGAATCATCAAGGGAGATGCGAAGTTGTAGGTCCGCGCCAAGGGTCAATTACAAAATACCACCATTGCCGGAGATCGAATACTTGGGGACGCGAGTTCCTGGTGAGTACTAATCAGGAATAACTAATGAACTGGAAATAGTAACTAATTATTTGCTTGTTTTCTAGTGTTGCCTTGTTTTCAAAGATATACTACTAATACACCACCACCACCACCACCTTACTGGGGACCATCGACTGAAAACCCAGGGACCCAGATGAATGCCAAGGTGCAAGGCGAGGTATCTGGTGCAGAACCGGTAGTAATTATCACCAAGGAAGCAAGGGAGGAAGAAAAAACAGCGGAAAGAGAAGAGGAGAATGGAGGAAACGGAAGTGGAGGTAACAAAGAGGAAGCGGGTGAATTAGAAGAAGGAAATGAAGGGGATGGAAGGGAGGAATTGACTGGGACGGAAGGAAGGGAAGGTCAAGGCGAAGCGGATCCAGTGCGAGTTGTATTGCCGGTTGAAACGGATGCGAGACGCCTGACTGACAATATTGGAGAAGGCACGTTGGGTGGCCAAAGGAAGAGAGCGTATGAAGAGCTCTTGGAGGAAGGTGGATGGAATGCGCAACCAAAGCAAGCTTGGGTTGCAAGGTGCAAGGAGATCTTCAAGAGGCACATCGTAACGGAGGTGCTGGTACTTTGAAGAATGTCCGCATTGATTAATGATGAAGACCTGGATACCTTTTGGTCCATGGTTGCGGAATTGACCGCAAATTGGGAGGATGCAGAAAAAGAGATAAAAGAAACTTTGTAATTTAATGTATATTTTTTTTTTATATATATATATATTAAAAAATTTTATTATTATTTTTATTATTATTTTTTTTAATAATAAGTGGAAATGAAGGGAAAATGAGAAAAGAATAACACAGTGAGATTGAGGGATTTAAATGATGAAATGATGGTGAAATAAGATAAGTTTTTAATGGGATGGAATATGGGATGGAATGTGATTAAGTAAGATAAATGTAAAATGGAATGAAATGGGATTGGATGGGATGAAATGTGGAGTGGAATGGAATGAAATTGGATGGGATGGAATGTGGATGGAATGGAATGGGATTGGATGGGATGGAATGTGGAATGGAATGGAATGGGTTTGGATGGGAAAGAATCATGATTTCCGAGGTTTGCATGGGTAGCTTGCATGGAATTCTCGAATCAGATTGGGTGAATTGCAAAGGTGATGGGCTGGTTCCCACAAGGTGCGATCTTCGTCGGACTGGAAGCCAGACCATTCAACAAGGTATTGAAGTTTTCCTTTGCGTAACCTGGAATCCAGAATATGGCTTACTTCCCACTCTTGATGATTTAGGACAGTGACCGGTTCAGGAGGGGGATGAGTCTTGCCCGGGTATAGGACTTGAGCTGGCTCTAGGAGAGACACATGAAAGACCAGGTGGATACCTTGCCATTTTTCAGGTAAAGTAAGTTTAAAGGCTTTAGGGGAGATGACTGATTCTACTTTAAAGGGGCCAAGCTTTCTTTTGGAGAGTTTGCGAGTTGGGCGAGTACTGCAAATGTTGCGAGCATCAAGCCATACTTGATCTCCTACTGCAAAGGTTGGAGCCAAAGTGCAAGATCGGTCTGCTTGCTCCTTATAGCGCTGGTTTGCTTCTTCAAGGTTGGTTTGAATTTGCGATTGAAGGGATTGAATTTGTTGAAGGTAATCGGTAGCAGGTTGAGAAGGTGCTACGTGAAGGGAAGAGAAAGTTGGGTTTCTACCATAAAGAGTTTGGAAGGGCGAATGTTTGGTGGAAGAATGAATGGAGTTGTTGTAGGCGAATTTGGCTAGTGGGAGCCATTGCGACCAGTTGTCTTGTTGGTAGGCAACATACATTCAAAGATATTGTTCAAGGATCTGGTTAACTTGCTTGGTTTTCCCATCCGTTTCCCGGTGGTAAGCCGTTGATAAATTGCGAGTGATCTTCAAATGTTGGCTTAGCAAGGTCCAGAAGCTTGAGACAAACAGAGATCCACAATCACTAACTATATTATCAGGGAGACCATGTTTTGAAAATACATATTCTATGAAAAAGTTAGCCAAGTCTTCTGAAGAGGCCATCACATTACTGCATAAAAATAAAGCCATCTTTGAGAAGCAATCTACTACTACTAGAATAGCATCATATCCACTAGAAGAAGGTAATTAAGAGATGAAATCCATAGACAGCGAGTGCCAAGGAGGAGGTGGAATTGGAAGTGGCTGGAGCAGCCCATACGTCCGGTGTTATGAGGACTTGTTACGATTGCAATCATAGCACGCGCTAACGTAGTCTTTTACTTCTTTGGTCATACCAGGCCAGTAGAAGTCTTGTGCAATCAATTGGTAGGTTTTATCCTGCCCAGAATTACCAGCAAGCGGAGAATCATGCCGTGACTCAAGGATATCTAACTTAATGCAAGAATTATCTGGTACTACTATACAATTATCATAAACTAAAAATTTATTATCATCTATACTGTAACTACTATCTAATAAGTTTGCACTTTTGCAAAGTTCAATGCACTTGGGGTTGTTGCGTTGAGCTTGTTGGAGTTTGGAAGCCAAATCTTGTAAGCGAGCAATGATCAAACTGAGTTGGGCAGATTGGGTTGAGAAGAGTGTCCTAAGGTTTTCAGGGTTGTTTTTGGCGAAGGTGCTCCCCCCCCTGGGTAAACGTCTTCCCAACATGATAAAGCATCAGGAACTACCGCTTGTTTCCCAGGACGGTACGTGATCGTAAAGTGGAACTTGGAGAGGTATTCGGCCCATCACGCCTGTCTACATGTGAGGACTTTTGAACTCATGAAATACTTCAAAGAATTATGATCAGTTAAAACCTCAAAGGATTCCCTAAGACTCAAAAGGTATGAACACCATTTCTTCAAGCAGTAAACAATTGCAAGAAGTTCCTTGTCATGAATCTCATAGTTAAGCTCTGCAGCGAGCAACTTGCGAGACTCAAAAGCTATGGGGTGAAAGAGAGAAGTGGAAGGAGAAAACTGCGAGATGACTCCTGCAATTGCATAGTCGCTTGCGTCTGTTTTGACAATAGTGCAAGCTAGCTTGTTGAAGTGAGCGAGTATTGGAGCAGTAGTGAACGCTTTCTTCAGAGCTTCAAACTCCAAAGCAGCTTGTTTGGTAAAAATAAAAGGAGTGTCTTTTTGAAGAAGGTTAGTAAGATTCACGGTTTTTTTGGCGTAACGCGCAATAAACCTTCTATAGAAATTACTGAAACCAAGGAAAACTTGAAGAGATTTAACGGAAGAAGGTGGGGGCCAGTCCAATATGCGTTTTCTTTTGGCTGGATCCATCAATAGTCCTTGCTGCGAGACTACAACACCTAAAAAATGAAGAGAAGAGGAATGGAATTCGCACTTAGAGGCTTTTGCAAACAGGTCATTCTTGCGAAGTTGCTGTAGCACCTCTCGCACATGTGCAATGTGATCTTTGAGGTTTCTTGAGTAGACTAGTATATCATTGAGATATACCACGAGGTATTTACCTACAAGATCGGAGAAAATGTTGTTGAAAAAATGTTGAAAAGTGGAAGGAGCGTTGCAGAGGCCAAAAGGCATGACGGTATACTCATAGCTGCCAAACCGGGTTCTCATCGCAGTTAAATACTCATGACCTTCCTTAATGCAAATTAGGTTATAGGCACCTCAAAGGTCTAACTTCGAGAAATGAGTAGCTCCATGGAAGAGGGTAAGAAGATGTGACATAGGCGGTACTGGATAGGCATTCTTTGGGGTTACCTGGTTCAGTTTCCTGTAGTCAACACAAAGGCAAAGTCTGCCGTCTTTTTTTGGTACAAATAGGACAGGGGAACTCGTTTTGGAATTTCTTGGTTGAAGAAATCCTTTTGCTACATTTTCCGCAATTTAGTCTTGAAGCGCAATTGATTCTTGCGTCGAGAGAGAGTAAACTGGTCCTGGTGCCAGAGGTGGGCCAGTAAGTTTGATCTTATGATCATAAGGACGGGATGGAGGCAGTTTATCTGCTTTTGCAGCTGAAAAGACGTCAGCAAAGTCATGATAAACCAAAGGTAAAGACTCTTGAATGATTTCTAAATCTTCAATCTTGTCATCTTTGAGCACCGGGTTTGAGGTGCTTGCATGGTGCAATAGGATTAGGGAGCTCAAAATACACCTTTTGTTTGGTGTCTGTTTCTCTTTGAAGGAACAGGAAAGAGGTAAGTTGGATAGGTAAGCAATAACTCCTAAATCTGAAGAAGGAATTTGAGAATGAAGGTCAGGATATTACAAATCTCCTGGGGGAAAAGTGTCATCCAACTCAATGACAGTGTCAGGTAGGCTGTTTAATTCCTGATTGACGGAAAGGTTAGCGTTCTGGGGGTGCAAGGTTTGAAGGTTAATTACTCCTTCTTGCCAATTCACATCCAGATTCCAGTAAACTAGGAAATCATGGCCTAGAATGGTATCATCCATTCTGGGTATAGCCAAGAAAAATAAATCCCATTCAAAGCTGGGAAAATTGGAAAATGCGAAGGTCCATTTTGCCTTTTGGGAAACCCAATAAGACGGTTCAGTCGCACTACTTACTAGATAGATAGGAAATTTATCTATCTTGGAACGCGTAAGATTTTTGGAAGTGGCAAAAGATTCACTGATGAAGGAAACATTAGCGCCAGAATCAAGTAATACTTGATAAGGAGTGTTGTCGGAATGGAATAGGATAAATCTTGAACTTGGAGCACCTAGTGACTCGCAAGTGCAAAGATTTACTCGCGGTGATTTAGATAATGTGTAGTTTTCCTTGCGAGTATCAGAAAAACTACAAGCTAATTTTTTGACTGCTTAGCCGCTTCATGCGCTAACCGCTTCGCACAGCTGTCGACATCATGTTTACCTCCACAATACATACACAGCCCGTTCTTTTCCCTTCGCAGTTGTTCCTCACTTTGAAGCATCCCGGTTTCCTTGTCCAGGAACTTTGGAGTTTTGGCAACGGCTTTCCCTTTTGAGTTGGAGTTTGAAGTTGGGGTTGGTTTGGATGTTTTTGGGTTCCTTGTGTTTTGCTTTGAGGAGTCGTCCACCTTCGGAGCCAAGGTGGATGGTCCATGGTTGTTTTGCCAAGAGCAATTCTTGTGATGATAGCCATTATCAAGCTCAATCACTCAATCAATTAGATGCTGAAGCAAGGTTGTTTTATGACCCCCAACTGCGAGCTGTTTGATTAAGCGTGCCGTTAAACCCTTTTGGAAATGGAATGGAAGAGCGGCCTTGTTCCACTGGATGCAAGACTGCAAGGTTTGAAAATGAGAAATATAAACGGAAGCTCTACTATTCTCCTTCATAACTAAACTATTAAGTTTGTATTTGACGTTTCAAACTTCATTGGGATCGCCAAACAGGGTGAAAAATTGTTGCTCGAACTTGTCCCAGTTGTTGAGAATACAAGTGGGACTGTTGTTGGATAAAAGTTCAAGGTACGGTTCAAACCACTGCAAGGCTCTACCTCCTAAGAAGGACGAAGCATACATAACTTTATGTCTATCGGAAGGGAAATTGTTGGAGTCATTTGAAAAGATGATTTTACAAGACTGTAGGTAAGATCTAAGCTTATGAGGGTGTTCTCCTGTAAAGTGATCAGGTTGTTTCATGCCCGGAGTGCGAAAACTAGAAGTGCTTGGACTAGATCGCTGGGCACCATGAGAGAGGGCCTGGATCAATGTTGAAAGCAGGGTCGGAGCATTGGGCTCAAGAGCAGTAGTGCAAACCCCTGTTCTACCACAAGTCAAGGTTTCATTGGAAGAATTGTCGGAGTCTGCAAATTCTGCAAGAGGGTCCGTCAGAGAATCCCATGGAGGAGCCTGAGGATCATCAAGAGGTTCCACAGATGGCGATTTGGAAGAAGGAACTGGATCTAAGGGTTGTTGGGCCCAAGGAGCACTGGTTCTCCCTACCCAATGAATCTCATCATTGTAAGGGGCAAGGGAAGCGTTCCCGGTTGAGCAAGTACGTGACATTGAGAAAGAAGAAGTCTACTATAGGTTGGCAGGCTACAATAGATGAGTTGAGTTAGTTAATTTACTGTCACACAACCACCCCACGTACTATAGGGCAATTCTTAGATGATTGTGAGCGCGAAGGAATACCAAGTGCGAGGGCAAGTGCAAATAGCAAGACCCAGTTGCAAAGTGCGAACTTGGTTATGCCACTCAACAAATGGCGAGATGAATGGAAAGTGTTCCAAGGAAGGAAACTCAACCTGAGTCCAATGTGATAACTAGGTTGCAGCAAAATGCGAGAACGTATGAAATTAACTAACTGAGGAGACAATCATCAGGCAAGGGGATAGCCCTTATAAGGTAATCCAAAGTGACTAGATACAACCTGGTGATGAGCTAACTACAGGTGAAGCAGTGAGGCAATGAATGACAGGAATGGAATAGGAAATGAAGCAATGGTACCAATCCGAGGTCTTAGCGTAAATGCAAGACAATAGAATCTGAGCGTTGTGGTGTCATTATATAGCCTCGGGTCGGGGACTGCGTCGCGGCCTGCGCGCTCAGCATCTGGTAGGTTAGGCTCAGCAGTTGGGGTGCGCCGGTTCTCAGCAGTAGCCGCTGCGGGTTCAGCAGCAGCAGCTGCGGGTTCAGCAGCAGCCGCTGCGGGCTCAGCAGTAGGCGCGGCGGGATCGAGCACGCGACTGCGGGCCGGGCCTGACTAAGGGAGGCGGGCCGCGACCCGCTTGGATGTCCGACTCATGGATGGAGCCGGGCCGATCGGGTTCTCGGAGCGGCTAGTCGGGGAAGGAAGAAGCGGGGCGACAGCGGGGCTATATGCGTGGCAGCCGCGCGCAAGCGCGGGCCGGCCACGGGACGGGAAATTCGCGACGGCGCGTCGGGTGGATGCGCGCAAGCGCGGTGGATCTTGGGTATCGCGCGGCGGAGGGCCGCGCCACGAAAAGACGAACCGGATGCGCGTAATGACAGGCGAGCTGGCGGGGGTAGAGTATGGGTATGGGTTAAAGGATAGGTTAGGGTTCTGGGTCTAGGTTTCCTTCTTCATGGTTGTCAGTCTGTCTTTGTGCTTGTGCTTAGGTTAGGGTTGAGGGGGAGGGCTCAAATACCCTTCCCCTTGACTCCGGGTTGTAGGGGGGATCATGGGATCATTCTATCATTCTCCCATCCATCTCTACATCTCATTCTCTCTCTCTCTCTCTCTCTCGGAGTAAAGGAAAGGAAGCATTCTCGGTCTTACAGACGCTAGAACCATTGATCCCGTAACTAGGGACAACTTCGTGAGGATCGACCTCTAAAGTTTCCACATCTGGGGGTCTGGCCGGGAAACTCTCGATCCGTTCTCAGTCTCTTGAAGATTACGCAGAATGCTACCGACAACCACTCCGGGATCCAATGCTCCCCTTCCCTACCCCCCACGCCCGACTCCCGTCTCTGCTGTTCAACCCCCTCCGCCACCGTCCGCTCATGCTCCTAGAGTCAGCGGGTTCGCTCCTCCCTCGGAAGGGTCGTCGGAGATGGCGGTAGAGGCCCCTTGCCGCGTTTGGTTGAGGCCGAGGGATTTCCCCCATCTTCGGTTCAGTACTTCGGATGTTGAGCGGTTCCTTTCTAGGTTCGAAGGGATCGCGGACTCGGAGGGCGCGTCGGGCGCAGATAAGGTTCGGACTATCGTGCTGTTCATTACTGAAGAGGAGAAGCTGCGGGACGTGGAAGAAATGGTTGGATACGAGAGGCAAGACTGGGGGAAGTTGAGAAGCGAGATGTTGGCGAGGTGGGGAAGGCGCGAACCTCGGTTTCGGGAAAGCGACTTCGATCGAGCTGCGGAGGAGGCGATCGAGAAGGGCGGGGTGCGATCGCGCAAAGGATTAGTGGAATACATGTCAAGGTTCGAGCGAATCTACGGGTACCTTGCAAAGAACGAGGTCGTCGCGGGTCAGACGGGTGCCATGAAGCGGGCTTTCCTGGGGGGTCTCGCGCCCCAGCTTTGTTCCAGGGTGCAACAATACCTGTACGACCACGGCCTGGTTAAGAGGTCGTTGGATGGGAGCGTCGCGATTCTCCCCGATCTTTCGGTTATCCGTCAAGCCGCGGAAAGCGAAATTGATTTGGACGAGCTCATCGCGGATACGGCACGAACGTACCCGTCTTCCTCCAAGAAATCGGTCACGATCTCGGCGCCGGCCCCCGACCAAACTTCGGCCACGCGGCCGCCGACGCCCTCTCATGTCGGACTCCCCCAGCAGCCTCCGGGACCATCTGTCGGGGAGATAACGGAGATTCTGCGGGATATAAGGGTTTTCCTCAACCGGACACAGGCTCCTACAGCTCCGGCAGCCGCACCAATTCCGGCGGCTCCTTCTCAACCGCGCGCGGTGCCGCCTCACATGACGGAAGGGTTCCAGCCTCCTAGCGGATCATCCGGATCGTACGGGTCGCCGCGATGTTCATACTGCGGGGTGAGAGGGCACTGGAAGTCAGTTTGTGAGGATCTCACTCGGGACATGGACGAAGGACTTGTTCGCGCATCCGGGATGACGTACATATTTCCGACGGGTGAATCGGTGGATCTGACTAAGGACAAGCCGCCACCAATGGTGCAAGTGCGGGAAAGAGCGAAGGCTAAGACCGAGACTGCTCGGGTCTCGCTCGGGATTGTCACCGCGCCCGGAACATGGGTAGCTCCGAGAGTGGAGGCCGAAGTCAGGGCGTTGGCGGCGAATGAGCGCATTGCGATGGATGTCGACGAGCGATCAACGGCGTCGAAGCCAGTCGCGCGAGTGCCGATTTCGGACGGGCCGTCCTCTAATCCCGTGGGAAAGAAGAAGGCCGCGGACATCGTCCGGAGGGTAATGGGGAACAACTCACCAATACCCCTGACCCTACGAGAGCTAGCGGCGGTGTCCCCCGCGGTCGTCGACGAGATGGTCCAGGCCTTGAAAGATTGCGGTCAGGGTCGGGTGCCGACGATGGTTCAGCGGGTTAACGTGGCGGAGGAGGAAATGGATCCCGAGCCGTGCCGGTCGAAGTCGGTATCCGTCCCGCTCGCTTATGTCGCGATGACCATCGCCGGGCGGAAGGTGTGGGCGATGGTGGATAGCGGGTCGATGGTCAACCTGCTCCCATCAAGGTTAGTGGACGAGCTCGGTCTGGTGCGGAGGAAGTGTGCAATGGGTCTTTGGGCGTTAAATGGCGGGGAATGTCGCGTGGACGGGGTAGTAGAGGCGGAGGAGGTGGAAGTCGCCAAGGTCTGTAAGCCTCTGTCATTTCTCTCAGTGGAGTGCGGAGACGTGATTCTAGGACGGCCATTCATGTTTGGGTTCCGAGCCCAAATGGCCTTCAACGCCGAGGAAGGAACGGAGGCGCTGACCGTCGAAGACTCGCTCGGAGCACGGTTCGAGACGACGATCTGCGATCACGGGAGAGGGAAATGGGTACAGGGCCCAATGTCTGGCGGCAACGAAGAGTCCGGCGCGGGGGTTGACCGTAAGGGTTACCCTGCGGAGGATTTTTCCTAGTCGGCCGCGGGAACCGTGCGGAGCAAGCTCCGGCTCTGCACGGGCGGCCGACAGATGAGGAGCAGGCGGGGGAGGACGCGCGTGTGGCGCAGGTGCCGGAAGTAAGTCCCATTCCTCAGTATGCATCGCCGGAAGGCTCTACGCTTCGAAAACCCTATCATCGTGCCACAGTCGTGAGCAAAGGCGAAAGCCCCGGTCTGGTTATTACTAGGACTTACGACGGCGACGATCGGGTCTGGATGGCGCGGTGCAATGCGGGCAAGTACAAACCGGTAGCGCGAAAAGTCCGGCCGCGGAACGAGCCAATGCCTCAGGGGCTCAACGGACCCTTACGACCGATCGCGTGGTCCCGCGACCCGTGGGAGACGCCCCTTAGGAAGAATGGATGGGTAACGCGGTCGGCGCGAATCACGGACGAGCGGGTGGACGCCCTTAACTTTGGACCGACGGGATGGCTGAGTGCCGAGGAGATGGATCTGCTGGTGTCGGTATTGGTAATAAGGGAGAAGGCACTTGCTTTTGGACCGGACGAGCGCGGGTTGTTGAGAAGTGAGATCGGGGACCCTTACGTTATTCCCACTGTCCCTCACGAACCGTGGCAAATCAAGCCGATTCCGATCCCCCGTACCGTTCGGGGGCCCTTTCTGGAGCTGGTACGGGAGCGCGTGAGGACGGGGCTTTACGAGCAATCCACGTCAAGCTACTCGAGTCCTATCTTCGCAGTCGTTAAGCAGGACGGGAAGTTGCTAAGGATTGTTCACGACCTTCAGAGGCTAAATTCGTTCACTATTCGCGACGCGGGGCTTCCCCCGCGTGTTGAAGAATTTCTGGAATCGATGGCCGGGCGCGCTTGCTACGGGCTGGTGGACGTGATGGGGGGATATGACCAGCGAGAACTCCACCCTGACTCGCGGCCACTGACGGCGTTTGAAACCGGGCTAGGAAGGATGCAGCTGACGCGGCTACCGCAAGGTGCGACCAACTCAGTGGCGGTATACCAAGCCCAAATGACCTGGATACTACGCGACGACCTTCCGGAAGGCGTGCAGATCTTCATCGACGACGCTGGCATTAAAGGCCCCAGGACGGACTACAAGGGCGCGGTCTTAGAGGATGCACCCGCGATCCGGCGATTCATTTGGGAATACGCGGAAACTCTGGAACGAGTCCTCTTCCGAATCGAGGAGGCAGGCCTTACTGTGTCCGGGAAAAAGTTGGCGGTCTGCGTTCCGGCGCTCGAAGTACTGGGGCATGTCGTGGCCTACGACGGGAGGCAAATAGCGGAGAAGAAGCGGAATAAGGTTCTTGAATGGCCGACCCCTCGGACAGTGTCGCACGTCCTGCAGTTTCTGGGGTTGTGCAGCTACGTCCGCATGTTCATCGAGCGGTTCGCGGAAGTAGCGAGCCCAATGCGGGCATTGACGCGTAAGGGGGCGGAGTGGAAGTGGACCGAGGGATGCGATGCCGCTTTCGCGAAGCTCAAGGAAATCGTGGGGCGCGACATCGTCCTTCGGAACCTCGATTACGACGCCGGAGGGATACGCCTGGCGGTCGACTCTAGCGAGCTCGGCGCGGGGGGGGTCTTGACACAGGAGGAGGACGGAAAAGATAGGCCGGTGCTCTACGAATCGGTCACGTTTACCGCGACAGAGAGTCGGTATTCGCAGCCGAAGCTGGAACTGTGCGGTGTCACCAAGATCGTACGGCGGTTGCAGCACCTTTTGTGGGGCGTGCACTTCGAGCTCTTGGTTGACGCGGAGGCCTTGGCGCGAATGATCAACTCACCGACGCTGCCGAACGCGCCCATGACCAGGTGGGTAGCGTTCCTCCAGTTATTCTCCTTTTACGTGGTGCACATCCCGGGAAAGGCGTTCACGATGCCGGACGCGCTGTCGCGTTACCCGCGGGACGACCCATACGAGGGGGCGGAACCTCTGGACGTGGAAGCTCCGGTCGTTCGGATAGCAAAGAAGGAGGCGTCGGTTTGTCTTCCGTTGCGTCAGTCGGGACGTTACGCGGTCTTGTGCTCTTATTTGAAGGATCTCAGGTTCCCCGAGGGCACGACGGAAACGGTCACCCGATGGGTGAGGCGAAACGTTCCGAACTTCTTCTTACAGGACGGTCAGCTATGGCGGCGGAGCGGCTCCGTGCCTCTTGTTGTCGCGACTTCTAGGGCCAACCAGGAGGTGATTCTAGGAAGTCTGCACGATGACCTTGGTCATCGGGGTGAGGTCGAGACGCGGAGGAGGGTGAAAGCAAGGTTTTGGTGGCCGGGGGTCGTTTGCGCGGTGCGCGACTGGGTAAAGTCGTGCGAGGCCTGCCAACGGCGAAGCTCGAGGCTGCCCAAGGAGGTCGGCCACCCCACGGGCGAGGACGCGCTGTTCGGGCGCGTTTCGCTGGACGTGGTCCACATCAAGGCGGGTAAGTTTGCGTATTTGCTGGTTGCGCGCGACGATCTGTCTGGGTGGGTGGAAGCGAGGCCCCTGGCGAAACTATCGGCGGAAAAGGTGGCTCAGTTTCTGGAAGAGGACTGGTTCGCGCGCTACGGGTCGCTTCGCTTGGTCACCGTCGACGGAGGGGCGGAGTTTCGGGGACGCTTGATGACGCTGGTGCAGAATTGTGGAGCGAAGTTCGGCCGCGTGACGGAATACTACCCGGAGGGCGCGGGGATGATCAAGCGGGGACATCAACCAATCAAGGATGCTCTGGTGAAAATGTGCGGCGAGGACGGCAAAAGGTGGCAGATGGCACTTCCCGCGGTCCTTTTCGCCGATTGGATCTCCGTGAAGCGCTCGACGGGGTATTCGCCTTACGAGTTACTTTACGGGCAGCGGCCCGTGCTTCCCGTGGACATCGAGCTGAACACGTTTTTGGGCGTGGATTGGTGGAAGGTTAAGACGTCCGCGGATCTGATCGAGGCGCGCGCGGAACAGCTCCTTAGGCGTGAGGAGACCTTGGAAAAAGCCGCGGAGCGGTTGAAGAAAACCCGGACGGCGTCAGTCCGCTATTGGGACAAGCGTTGTTCCCATCGGCTCCGGGATCCGCTGCGGAAGGGGGACCTGGTCCTGTTGTATAATCGGAGTCTGGAATCCCAGTGGGGCCGGCTTTTCGCCAACCGGTGGAACGGGCCGTACCGCGTGGCCTCTAAGTTTTTGGGCGGCAGCTACGGGCTTGAGGAATTGGACGGGACGCCGCTTAAACGGAAGGCCGCGGCTTCGCACGTAAAACGCTTCTTCGCGCGCGGTTCCACTTCCTTCGACGAAACGGCAAGCGATGATTCGGGGCCCGGGGACGAGGCGGTCTCGGAGTCGGACGACGGCGCGGATCGTTCAGACAGCGAAGTAGCGGCGCGCGACGCGCGACCCCGGAGAAGTAGGAGGTTGCAGACGGCTGGGGACAGCTGTCAAGCTGGGGGGGGGGCGCTAGGTGGTTAAAGAATGATTTGGTAAGGGGGTGTTCTAGCCGGTTCACAGCCGGGACAACTAGACACCCCAGAATGTTCGTTTCCTTATGTTTTGGGTTGGGCTTGGCTTTGGATTGGTACTGGCTATGGGTTATTTATTGCAGGAACGCGGGCGCGGCGTGGTGTCGGGCCCGCAAACGCGAGGACGAGCCCCGCTCACGGATGGCGGGACGAAGAGCTAACTAACTGCAAAAAAAAAAAAAAAAAAAAAAAAAAAAAAAAAAAAAAAAAAAAAAAAAAAGGATGAATGGAATAATAAATATAGGATATTTTGTTTCTCTTCTTTGGATTCGGGCTGTTTCCTTTCTTTTTTTGTCTATTTCTCTCCTGTTTCTCTCTTCATTGGTTGCGCGCGACGGTCGGGGACGGTATGGACGCGGATTTAAGCTTAGCTTGGTAAGGGGGTGCTCTAGCCGGTTCACAGCCGGAACGACTAGACACCCCAGAATGTTCGTTCCCATCGCCTCTCCCTTATACTCCCGGTGGTGAGCGCGCGCTGTCGGCGCGGTGCTTGTTTTGTTTTGTAGAACGGGTACGGGGAACTGTGTGGCAGTCCGTCTGGGGCGGTCCAGGTACCTCTTTTGTCGGGATAACTGGTCACTTACGGTCTCTCACGCTCACTTCTCACGCGGACGCGGATCTCGGCACTCACACTCACTTTTCACCCGGACGCGCGGATGCGGCCCTTTTGTTTCCTCGCGCAGCAATATATATTTCTCCTACGAACGCGGTACAACAATGGGACAAGAGAGTACACGAGAAAGGAGAAAAGGAAGGGGGTGAGGGCGTCTAAGCCATTTGCATCATCTCCTCCATGTCCGCCCTCGATGATGCTAGAAGGGCCCGGTAAGCCGCCAAGAATTCGCGCCGGGATTCGGAGGATTGGGCTCCGGGGGTCGCCAGGAAGTTGCGGAGCATCGCGGTCGACCTTTCCGCGAAAGCCTCGAAGCCAGCCGCCGGGAGTGCCATCACGACCGGGATCTCCGGGATCTCGGGGGAGTTGGAGGAAGGCGGTGCCGGTACTGGTACGGGGCTTGATCCGAGCGGGCGAGGAGGTGATGAGGGGGTCCCTGGGGCATCGCGCGGAGGGCTCGGTCCATCTGGGGGCGACGACGGAACAACGATCGGGGACGGCGGAGGAGGGACCTCGGGAGTAGTAGGCCTCCCGTCTGAGACCACTGGTGACGCGGGCGGCGGTGGAGTACCTTGCGGAGCCGGGGCGGAAGGAGCTGGTGTAGGGGCCGGAGGGGGAACCGGGGCCGCGGCAGCGCGACGTCGGAGAATCTCATCGAGTCGTGGGTCCCTCGCGCCTTCCCTCATCCGAACACGGTCCGACCAGAATCGTACGGCCCTCCGATAGTCGTCAACGGACGAGAAATCCTCCTTCCGCGGCGGTCCCGCGCGGCGAAAGGGGGAAGCCGAGTCGCGATCCTCGCTCGGCGGAGGGCGACGGGACGGGGAGCCCGGCGGAGTCCACGAGTCCTCCGAGATGGTGTCGTCGTCCGAAACCACGAACGGGTCCGGACGAGCCCTTTTGCGCGGCCTGGGGCGGGAGCCGAAGTTGGGTGGAGCTCGGGGCATTCGATCGCTAAGTGAGCAACGGCGATGGCCGCGACGGCAAGCGACACAGGCGCGTCGACCAGGAGCGATCGAGCACGCCTGCCCGGTCCGGGCGCAGAATTCGCAGGGGAGCATGACGGCGATGAGTGTGGAAGGGGAGTTGGTGGAGTGTGGTGGAGTGTGGAAAGAGAAGTGGGTAGGGAGGAGCGGGGTGCGGGTAGTCGAGGTGGCGATGGGAAGGGACCTCTGGGGACAGAACTCAAGTTGGGGGGGGATGTGGTGTCATTATATAGCCTCGGGTCGGGGACTGCGTCGCGGCCTGCGCGCTCAGCATCTGGTAGGTTAGGCTCAGCAGTTGGGGTGCGCCGGTTCTCAGCAGTAGCTGCTGCGGGTTCAGCAGCAGCCGCTGCGGGTTCAGCAGCAGCCGCTGCAGGCTCAGCAGTAGGCGCGGCGGGATCGAGCACGCGACTGCGGGCCGGGCCTGACTAAGGGAGGCGGGCCGCGACCCGCTTGGATGTCCGACTCATGGATGGAGCCGGGCCGATCGGGTTCTTGGAGCGGCTAGTCGGGGAAGGAAGAAGCGGGGCGACAGCGGGGCTATATGCGTGGCAGCCGCGCGCAAGCGCGGGCCGGCCACGGGACGGGAAATTCGCGACGGCGCGTCGGGTGGATGCGCGCAAGCGCGGTGGATCTTGGGTATCGCGCGGCGGAGGGCCGCGCCACGAAAAGACGAACCGGATGCGCGTAATGACAGGCGAGCTGGCGGGGGTAGGGTATGGGTATGGGTTAAAGGATAGGTTAGGGTTCTGGGTCTAGGTTTCCTTCTTCATGGTTGTCAGTCTGTCTTTGTGCTTGTGCTTAGGTTAGGGTTGAGGGGGAGGGCTCAAATACCCTTCCCCTCGACTCCGGGTTGTAGGGGGGATCATGGGATCATTCTATCATTCTCCCATCCATCTCTACATCTCATTCTCTCTCTCTCTCTCTCTCTCGGAGTAAAGGAAAGGAAGCATTCTCGGTCTTACAGACGCTAGAACCATCGATCCCGTAACTAGGGACAACTTCGTGAGGATCGACCTCTAAAGTTTCCACAGCGTACAATTGCATTTCGAATTGGGATAAGAGCAAGTGACGTTGAAGGTAATGTGAATGAGAGGTAATATTGTATGCAGGGTAGGGACTAGTCCAATTGCAAACTATACAGTAGTGATGGCTTGGTTAGACGTAGATGCAAACTAACAAACAATGCATGACCAAAGATGGAAGTCCAAGGCTGTTGATTGGCCAGGGAAGGAGATTGGATCTCATAATGGATGGTTGACCAATATGGAGTTAACTGCAAAGTTTGCAAGTATATACTGAGTTGGTCGCCGAGATTGGAAGGTCAGTGCGAGCCAGAGGAAATAGCGGATTGCACTATTGATGTTGTGCTTTTATTTGTGTCATGCTTTTTAGACTGAGGTAGATGGTACTGAGGAGAGGACATGTCAAAGTGGTGAAGACAATAATTCTTAAGTGCGAAGCGTGACAGAAAAACAGGAAAGAAACAACAAGTTCAATGCTTGCCGGGGATGTTTCAACCATTTGTTGCCTTGCTGAAGGCAAAGCAAGTGGGAAATTGTTGTGGTTGAGGATTGCAATGGCTGCAAGGATGAGGAGGGAACAGGAGGGGTGGGAGGATGGCTGTTTGGCGGTTTGGCCATTGTGGTCTCTGGGGTTAAGGGAGGTAGATTACGCTGGGAAAGGGTCTTTGGAACAAAGACTTTATCTCTAGTGAGATGAGTGGTCACAGCATGGTGCTGAGCGTGCAAGATTTCCCAAGAATGATAAAATACCAAGAGGGCCATGTGTAGGATACAACCAACTGTGTTATTGATTTTTTCTGAAGTCAAAAATGATTGATGACCACATTCATGAGTGATACCCCAGATTCCAAACCAAACCAATTGTATAAGCATGGGGAGACCAGATTGCAAGAAGAGAGATCAACTTGGTAGAATTCATTAAGATGCTGATCAACTTTAGTGAAGTGTTAGATGAGGAAGAAGGGTATAAATAAATCACAGATGAGATACTTTGAGCTCTTGAGGGGTGATTTCTTGAAACAATGGAATGGGATGAAACCCAACAACTCTTTGATTGTGAACTGAGGCAACTTAAAGTTAAGGATTGATGATCAATCTTGATTGGATGATGATACCAAGGATGAGTTGGTATGGTAAGATGGATTAGGGGAGGAGGAAAAGAGAGTGGATTTTTGTACCTAATCTACTGGTCATTGGATGCTAGACATTCCAAGACTACATCAGGTATGGTGTGGAAGGTAGGAAGACAAAAGAAGATGTGTTGAAGAGGAGATTCAAGTCCAAAATGGACCAGACAGAGATAAAAGTATACAGCAGTAGTATCAGGGAGCTAACTATTTTTGACTACAAGGAAGAAATCAATTCTTATGTCACACGGAGGCTTGGCACAAAGCCAGGGTGGTATTAACTAACAGTAGGAAGAAGACTAGTACCCAAAGAGATCCAAGATGGATCAGGCTGAAGGTTCAGCAAAAGGGAGTAAAGAATCCAAGATGGGTGAAGACCCAAAGAGGACTCAAGATGAGTCAGGATGTTACTGTTAGGAAGGATACTCCAGAAGGAGTGGACTGAGAGCTGGGGTGCAAAACAAGAAGAATTGATTTCTTATGGAAAGATTATCAAGTGAAGAAAGGGTTGAGTTTATATAGTGCTAGCTACAACCTGTGATACTATTGGTTTGTAACATGTTAATGATCTCTGAGAGGCTGAATAATCACATTTATTACATAATCACAACTACTATCTGTGTCACAAGTGTGACACAATGCAGATGAGATGTGCCTGAATCAATGTAGATGGGATTGGTATGTATTTGCTGATGTGGAGGTGTGAAGGGCTGTATTGCATGCCATGGATGGTGGATGGATGATGATGCATAAATGGCAGATTTGATGATTGAAATCTACCATTTTGAAATACACCAGTTAGGGAGTGCGTGTATTTCAGAAACCAGCCATTAAAATGGCGGGTTTGGTCAACAAAAAAGGGGGGTTTGCTGACTCTCATATGCCCTACTTTTGTTACATTCCCAGGAAAAATAACCGGAAACTTTTTGATTGCCAGGATATCACAGCAATTTTTTTTTGGTTGGTCAAGTCCAGTGACCTTTTTTCCAAGTGGCCATTTTATAGTGATTTCCAGTTCAATTACTGTGAAAATCTAGGTGAGGTCATGTTTTTTCATTGGGGAATTTCCAGTGGCATGTCTTTTTTTCCAAGGTGAGTTCCAAGTGAACCTACTTTTTTGGCAAGTAAACGTTGGTCTAAGTTTGTTTTTAGTGGGAAGAGGTTTCTCCTAAGGTCCGTCAAAAGGCAGACAAACAGTACTGGATGGTGACATGAAGTCAACTGGCAAGCGAGAGACCCCATTTTGGGCGTGGTGATAGTGCAGGATGCTCACGTATATGGGTGGCCAGTATGTATCTATGCACCAGGTAAATGGGGCACCCTCCCCAATTTTGCGGGACAATACTAGTGATGAATATCCAAAAAGAATGGTTCGGTATCACTGCCGTCGGTGTTGTAAGGTGCCTCGCCGACGTGCTCGATGCCCTTGATCACTCGCGATGTTCCTTCGACTTCGATTAGCCGCGGGGGCCTCATGGTAACCAAGACCCTGCGGGAAGCAATCGTCTTATCGAACGATGGTTCTTAATCGATTGGGACTTGTTCCTTCGTTCTCAAGTTTGGCTCGACTGATCCAGCCCACTGGTTCCCCTCTGAGTAGATTCAAGTCATAAATACGGTTCTTGGGTTCCACATAAGTACCACCCCATAATTCCCATCAGCATTCCATTTTAAGAATTGTAACTACAACCGATATTGTGCATACATACATCCATATTCCATTCTACCCACGATTTTCGTTTCCGCCGCTTAAGATCAGTTACTCTTCGCCATGTCCATATGGTCTTTTTGGCTGGTTATTTTCTTGGTGGCAGCTGTTTCAGCTGTCCATGATCTGCGCTATCCTTCGAGTGAGAGTTGCTCGGTAAGTAGAGCTTTTCGTTTCTTCTGGCTTATTTGAGACCGGATAAATTCATGGGATGCCTTTCAGTCGTCCATCTAATCAACATGCTTCCTTAACCGCAGAGCATCAGAAGGGGCGAAGTCGAGCACCCGGGGGGATATAATAGAGTTCGTCGGGTCTTGCTTTGCATCATCCATCTACTTTCGATTGATTAATCCCTTGAGACAAGAAAGAAATTAAACACGCACTTTAATAATCACGTTTCTCTTCACAGGTTCGTCACATGGGAATAAGTAGCGGTCCCATCCTTTCTTTCGCTTCAAAGTACTCGAGAGGGAGGCACTGTGGTACCAAGCCCCTCTCCCTAAAGCAGAGGATTATTCAAGATTTAACTGCACTCAGGCCGAACTGCGTTGGCGATGAGCTATTGATCCAGTGGAATTTTGAGGTTCGCGGTTCCAAAGTTAAATATGAAGGTCAAAAGCCTTTAAATTCAAACAACTTGGAAACATTACGTGCAAAGGTACCGTTGAAGTAAGCGTAACATTTCAACTGCCACCCTCTTCTCTCTCCGTCCCTCTCTCTTTCATCCGGAGCCGGCTGCGAGGTTTGAGTAACTGATGAACCGTTTTCTTGTCTTCTCTCTCTTGTGTCCATGAATAAATAAATGAAATAAAAACTCTCATGATGGACTACCACAAAACGCCCCCAACTCCTTTGTGAAAAACGTTAAAAATTGGAAACCTCAAGGATAATCTTTACGGCCTCGAAAAAGTAACTCAAGGGCTTTTGATTGAAATATCCTCCTACAATTAACTCCTTGGGTTCAGTTTCAAAATTCCAGATTTAAATTCTCTCATTTCAGTTGTTACACTCATTTTTGGGTGGCAGGAGGATTTCTAAAAGCACATCCAGTTCAAAAAAAATCCAGGACTTTCTTTAATTTTCTCCAGGGCCTCTAGCATACCGGAAAATGGGGGGGGGGGAAGAGATGAGGAAAATTGCAGTCAGATTCATGATAATATCATTCTTTGCAATTGGCTTCAAAAACTGATTTTTGATGTTTCCATTTTGAAAAATTGTTTTAGTCTTTTTAGTGGTTCCTAGGTGGATTTTTCTTTTCTAGCCTTGAAGGTCCCTAACAGTCCTTTTAATTTTGTGTTCAAAAATATTGAAAAAAAATCAACAGTTTTGATTTATGTTAAATTCTGTGAGGTACTTGAAATTGAAAAGAGTAACCTGCAAGATGGAGTCAAGGGGGGCACAGGTCATGGGACCAACAGATGTAAAACATGGGGACAGTACCTGACAAGAGTAACCAGCAAGATGGAGTTGGGTGGGGCCCAGGTCATGGGACCAAGGAGATGGAAAAGATGGGGAAAGTAGCTAAACAAGGTAGAACAAGGAGAGCAGAGGCAACAAAAAGTGTGTCAATTTTTGGAAGCCAGAATAAGGAATGAAATAAAAACAAGAAAGACATGAGGGCCAAGGAAAGATGTGGATTAAAAGAAAGCAGACCTGAAAAGAGTAACCAGAAAGATGCAGTTGAGTGGGTCACAGGTCATGGGACCTAGGAGACAGACAATATGGGGAAAGTACCTGAACAAGGTACAATAAGAAGAGGAGAAGCAAGAGAGAGTGTGAAAAGGAGAGGATAGGTACAATGGGAAGTTAATTGTAAGTAAAATCTGCTCAAAAACTAACATGATGATAAACAAGGTTTTAGTTTTATGTTTGGTTTCCACATGGTTGTTAAGGTCATGTCTCCTTCAGGTTGGATTATTTTTGTATGGTTTCCTAGTTGTTCTTGTGGCATGTTGAGTTGGGGAAATTCTACACCCCCATTTCTTGCTAACCTGGCTGAAAGGGAAAAAAACTAATTTTGTTTAGAAATTTGGAATGAAGATGCATGTTAAGAAATTTGGTCATGCTATTTGTAAGTTTGAAATAAGTTGGAACATAGGAAAAGTTGAAGTAATTGTTTTTTATGTGGTGTTGGATCCATTGAAGCCAACCATTGATGTGGCATATGCAATTTTTTAAATGGTGTTTTAGAAGAGGGCTTTTGCCCCCTGGTTGTCACAGAGGAGGGATGGTGAGCATTATGTTCAATTCAAAGCTTTCTTAAGAATTTCAAGGAGTTGAGAATCCCAAAGCATATCCTGTCCAGATTCCAAGCAGGATCAATTTTCTGCTTTTTTTTTTGGATATGGTTATAAATAATTTCTTGAGAAATCTCCATTTAATGGGTAAATTAAGAATAAATGCACCAATGGTGAAGGATTTTCAATAATTTCTCAAGGCATTATCAGAATCAAAGTAGGCTTTGATGTTGACAAGCATTTTTATTTTGGGTGACCCTCATTCCCAGAACCCACTTAAATTCTCCTATGTCTTCTGTTTCAAATTGGGACTTCAATTTTTCTTGAATTCCATAAAATCCTGTTTTATTCCTCCAATAAAAAGATTGTCTTCATTTATTAATACTAGGCTTAGTATATTTGGATCAGAGTGAATGAATGGACATGGGTTGACTTCTGAATATTTGAAGTTTGGAGAAGAAAAGAAAGAAGTTAAAGCAGTGTACCAGCACCATAGGCCTTGTTTGAGTTTTGATAATGATCTATTGAGTTGAATTCCTTGGACAGTATGGAAAAGGATGTTGGTTTTCTCAGGAGTATTTATGAAAATATCTTCCTCTGGTTCTCTGTTCAAAAATGCACAATTTATGATCATTTAATGGAGCTTGTTATCAAACAAAGCAACAAGTCTGAGAAGCATGAAAAGAGATGGAAAAAAACCAGTAGGTAAAAATTTCATTAAAATCAATTCCATCAACCTTTTTAAAGCCCCTGGAATAGATTTGGGCATTATTTTTGATAAAAAGGCCATTTCCATCACACTTGGTCTTGAGCGCACAGAATATATGTATCTTGTTCCTCCAAATGTGCAGTCTTAGGAACTACTTACCAGAATTTGTGTATGATGAAATGATACTTCTCTGTGTCAATGGAAGCTTTCTATCCTGACCAATTGGGAAATTTCTTTGCCTCTGATATATTTCTTTGTTCAAAGGGGATTCAAGGTTTGGAGGTGATGACATTAGTGTGATGCCATCTCCTGGTAGGTAAGATTTGATATTCATAAATATATGATCTAAATTCTTTGGGTGAAGAATCATACCAGGGGAAATAATTTTAGAAATTAGAAGCTGATGTTTTTTTTCTGGTAACATTATAAGTTGGTACAGAATTTTTGAGATTTTGAGAACAACCAAAGTCATTTCTGAATTTAATTTCTCCATTGCAAGATAATGAATTGGTTTCCGTTATGGGATTTATTTTGGGTTTAGCAAAAGTGACTGATGGGATTCTTCTATGCATTTGAAAGAGAAGATGACCTGGATTCTCTTTTCCCAGTGAATTTTTCTCAACATTTCAAACTCACCCAGAAAAAATTTTTCTCCAACATTGATTTTGATTGAATCCACTTAGAATACCTTCTTCACCAGATGAGGAAAATTTTGAGTTACTTCACTTCTTCTCCACTAAAACAAATGCTTTTCATCCAAAAGGAGCTAGATTTTCCATATAAGGGGTTTTAACTTTCCAAATTTTCAAAGGAGTAATAAGATTTGGGGAGAAGTGAGGATTTTTGTTTTCCAGGAATATTGCAGTGGTAGCAGCATTGTCCCAGATCTTTAGGGGAGCTCCACTTGCAAGGAGTAGACCTCTGGTATTCTCAGTGGTATTTCTATTTCCTTTTTTTGAGAACACAATCTGTTGAGAGGTTTAGGGAGCCATGTTGATGTTTTGGATTTCCCTTTTCTTCAAGAGGACCTTTAATTAGTTGTTGACTAATTTTATTAAATTTCTGGAGATTATGTTGTGGAATGTGAATGCAGAGGAAAATTAAAATTTAATCAGGAAAGTGAGTAAGGAATCATATTTTTCAGACTTACTACCAATTTGATAGATAAAAAAAATGGCTGGGAAAATTGATGATCTTCAGGAAGTGGTGGTTTCCTCCTTGAAAAATTGGCAAGGTGAGACCACACAGGTCCATATGAATGCATTGAATAAATGAACTGGGGGTTTTAAAATGACCATTAAAAGGGATCTTTGTCATTTTAGAAGTTGAGAAGTTCAAGAACTTAACTGGTTCTTTCAACATCTTTGGGAAAATGTTTGAAGGGATCTATTGTTGAGATGATCCAAAGATCTGTGTAAATCCAGAGAAAAACAATTAATTAGGGCTCAAGGTTATTTGATTTTGAGACCAAGAATGTTTTTGTAGAATTCTCCATTCATTAACTGGTAACCATATTTGATCAATTTGAAACAATTGAATGTGTTTTCAATGGAGTAACTTGATTGGAGATAAAGGGCCATGAAGATTACAAATTGGGATAGTTGAGGAGCTAGTTGAGCATGAGGGATCTCAGCTTTACCAAAAAATCCCATTTTGAGGGGGTTACCATCATTGGTGAATAAGATTGAGGGAAAAGACTCAAATGTAGTGAATTATTTGTGGTGCTTGAGATAGTGAGTAGAAATAAAACTTTCAAGGATGGCTAGAGCATGATCAAAATTTCCAAAAATGGGGTTGTCTTTTCCAGGTAGGGTTTAATTTTTTTATCCAATTTAGGGTTTCCTGGTGGTAGGCTATGGCTAATTCAGGATTTTATGGAAACATTGATCAGGCAAGTGAGTGGTATTTGGATTGTGTACTCCATTTTCACAGAAGGGGTTTTGTTTTTTAGTTTTATTTTGTGAGAGGATTTTGGTAGGTGATTTCAAGATGCGTTGAGGGCTGAGGCTTGGGAGCCTTGGATTGACTCAGTTTGGCTCTGAATTTCATGTTACATTTTGGAGAGGAATTTACCCTTTGGATTTTTTTCTTTCCTGTTTGATGAGCAAGTTTGAAGGATTGAATGACTCATAATGATGGAGGGAGTTGCTTGAGGATGATGATTGCCCAAATTATTTTGATGGTGGAAATTTCAGAATTGTCCAAAAAAATGCTAGAAGTAGTGAAAAAATTTCAAAGAACTTTTTAATTGATTTTTGAAAGTTCCAATTAGAAAGGAAGATTTCATACAGGAAGTTCATCAGATTTTCTGAATTCTTGAGGGACTATGTGGCATAATGATTGCATATAAAATACCAGAGCTACTAATGCTGGTATTTGGTGGGATAATTGAAAAAAAAGGAATATTCTTCTTGTTGAAAGGAAATCTCCCAATCTGCTCAGTTCCAGCCCACAGGACCGCTCAGTCATGTCACCCACCTGTCACAATCTTGCTACTCTATTCCATCCATCCCTCACTCCTTAACCCTTGGTCCCTTGCTCCTCCACTCATCCATCCCTCACTCCTACATCCATCCATCCCTTGCTTCATCCCATCCATTAATTGCTCCATTTCTTCCATTCATTTCTCCTCCATCCATTCTTTGCTCCATTCCTTCTAATCTTTGCTCCTCCATCCATTCCTCACTCCACCCTTGCTCTCCTCATCCTTCACCTGCTCCCCTTATCAGCACCCCACGTCTGGCTCCGCTTATTATCACCTCACTTACTCTTCACCTTTCCAAGCTTGATTCAAAATCAACAACACTTAAAATCATCAGCCTCTGACCAACAAACACAAGATTGATTTACTTTCTTTCTTTTCCCATATGTGAGATTTCCTGCATTTTGAAATCAAAATCAATTATGGCTTCCCTACATCTACACCCTCAGAATGCCTTCTACCTCCTGCTATTTCTTGCTGTTGCATCTCAACTAAATTCAAATTATCTGTTGTCCCTCATAGTGAGGAAATTTCCTTCTTTAAACTGTCCTTCTTTTCTTATCTTCCTCATCTCCCTTGTCATTCCATTGAAACCTTTCTGTCAGTCTGTTGGTTCAGGTAATTCAATACACTGAACTTTTCACTGCTATTCCAGGTTTTTCACTCAAGGAGGCTCAAAAAAACTTGATCATATTTTGGAAATAAATAATAAAAGAAAAGAAAAGTATTTAATGACAACACCAATGAAGGAGGAAATATCTAAAAACAATCAGGAACTTTTGGTCCAATGAGAAAGGACAGGGAATTTGAAATTTGAAATAAAAAATCACAGTAACCAAGCAGAACACCAATTCATTCAGAGGTTGAGGCTGATCAAAATGTAGAAGTAATTGATAAGACCTGATTGTTTTTTACTTGGAGAAGGCCAAGGTGGCTTGAAGCGGGGGTGAACTCCCGCCAGGTTGATTATTTGAAATTGAATTTAGGTTGATAGGTTTGAGTTTTCTCACAATATAGTGCAAAAACTAGGATTGATTCAAAGCAATTACAAGGAAAAATAAGCCACAGGTGAATATAACTATAGGAAACAGAAAAAGGAAGAAAAGTAAGAAAAGGAAAAAACTGATGCAAGCATTGAAAGAGGAAATGAAGTAGATAGACGGATAAATAAAGGAAACAGTTCAGAAGGATAAAAGAGAGAATTCCCACCTCAAAAACTTCACATTCTGAAAGTATTGATTAGCTAATGTTTATTTTTTCTAAAAATTTGCAATATTAACCCAAGACACTGGCTTGGTCAGGAATTTGGGCAAGTTTTTATCAGAGACCACTTTGAAATTTTTTATTTTATGCCTTGAAAATTATTCTTTGATGAAGTGATAGAATTTACTGATGTTCTGGGTGTGGAAAGAGGCGTGTTTTGATATTCTTCTTGCCAATTGGATGCCTCCATTGGTTTATTTTTACATAAAGGTAGTTTCTTTGAACTTGGATTGTAATATTTGCCAAATTAATCCCTTTATCCAAAGAACTTGCTTAGTTTTTTTGTGTTAAGATTGGTGAGAATTGAGTCAACTGAAAATTGAGGGATCATGCTAGAAATTGAAAAGATGATTTAGGTTAAGGAGCTTTAAAGGAGGAGAAAGTTGAGATGAGTATACAACAAGAAACTTTCAGTAGTAGTTTGAAAAATCTAACTAGGTACAAAAATAAATCACACAGATTATTTTGAGATAGAGCAAAGGGTGAAGGAAAAACTTAGTGAATGAGAAGGAAAGGAATGAGAAAAGGAAAAAATGAGAAGCAACAAGGAATTAGAAGTATTGGTTGAGGTTTAGATGAGTTGAGATCAGGATCAGTTGAGGTCAAGTCAGATTGAATTTGAGTTCCATGGAGGTCAAGTTCAGTTGCAACTTAGTTTAGTTGATGTTTATTTCAGTTTAGTTTGAGTGAGGTCAAGTGAGGTTTGGTGAACTTGAGTAAGGTTGAGAGGTGAAACAGGGATGTTTTGCAGTGGGAGCAGGAAAAACTGCCCCCCCCCCAATGGCATGAGTTCTGTGAGTTCCTTGTGGTATAATTAATAAATAGGAAGGAAAGAAAAATAAAAATGAAAATAAGATACAAAATTTAGAACATTATATGGGACTGAAAGAGTATAAAGGCGGACTCAATATGTTGTATATGGATTTTTATTTTTATTTGACTTCTGTGGTTGAGAGAGGAAGTGTGGGCTGCTTTTGTGATTTAAAACATAAAAAATGGTTTTTCTACAGTACAAATTAACCACTGATTGACCTTTTTTCTTGATGTGCACGTAGCCCAGTCAGAAGTAACATATGCTTTGCGTGATTGATTGGGAAGAGTTTATTTTGGATAGAGCAGGCCAATGTGTTGGGTGTGTTGGGGATACTTGAGAAATACAAGAGATCCCTGGTAGTGGGATAGACCTGGAGTTTGGAGAAATTGAGGGAGGTACTTGGAGGCAAAAATGAGGTCAGGCAAACGTTTGTAGCTGAGGTAGTTGATTTTGTTTACTATTTTTCTGTAGTTGGGTTTTTCTTTGACAAAAATGGTGTGTTTGGCCACTGTTGAGGGTAGAATTTTTCCATGGAAAAAAAAAGGGTTGAGATCATTGTGTGCTTGCTAAAATTGTATTGCATTTTCATCAAATTGATGTAGGTATTTTTGGAGGGTTTGAAGCTGTTTGACCTGTGTTTAAAATTAGTTCCAAGAAGCGGTTTGGCTGGACCAAGGTCCTTGATCTGAAAATTTGATTTGATTGTTTTCCAAAGAAATAGATGGTGCCTTGATGAAGATTGAAATTTTTTCCAAATGGAAATAGAACTAGGTATTAATTTTCCACAAGACACAATTTTTGGCTTTGATTTTGTTGAAAGCTATTGAGAGAAGCCAAATTGATAGGGTATGGTAACAGGAAAAAGCACCTTGATTTAATCCCCAAAGGGCTTTTAAAAGTATAGCAGATTTTCCTTCACCAATGGCTATGTTTGAGGGGATGGAGATAAAGAGTTTTTTTTCAAGAAGAGAATTTAGGAAGGCTTATTTTACATCAATTTAATGAAAGGAGAGATTTTTTTTGGTGGCAAAGGATATGAACAAGAAAAGGAATGAATTATAATTGGTAGGATATAAAGATTTGTGATATTTTATTCCCAGTTCCTGATTGAAGCCCTGGACACAAATTCATGCTTTCAACTCAGTTATTTAGTTGTACTCATATTGCTTGGTTTGATAAACCAGATGCATTAGATGAAGTTTCTGGCTAGTGATCTGTCAACTTCTTCCCCAACCTAGAATGTGTGCATTTTCAGGATTTCTATTTTCATTGATTAAATAAATTCAAGATTATTCTTGGATTTTAGTGCTTGGGATAAGGTGGCTGTATCATTTTCCTTAACTTAAGTGTGAAAAAAGCACCAATTTTGAGTTTGGTTTTGTGGGTGGTTGAGGATGTTTTCAACTCAGAGATTGGAAGAATCTTCAGAAGGTTAAATTGCAGTGAAGCTGCTTGCAGAGGAAATTCCATGGTCATTGATTTTTGAATTTTGACCAGAAGGATTAATTAGAATGGTTTGTGGTGAGAAAGGAAAACTATAAAACTGTGGTTTACCAGTGTTGGAAATTTTTTAGAAATAATCTTCATGGAAGCAGAAATTTGAGGAGACTGATTCCTTCTTGGTATGTGGGTAGAATATTTCTTAGCTAGAGAAGTTGGGTAAATACTTGAGAAGAACTTTAATTCAACTGGGATGATTCATTTCAGGTCAACAACAAGTAATGCCATGGGGCATCCCAGCCCCAGAAACAGTCACTCCCCTCTCAAGGCCTCCATCTCAGCTCTCTGTCATACCTTGCGCAACTGTGAACCAACTGAGAGGCAAGGACTAACCAAAAAGGCTATCAAAACGGCTCAAAGACCAGTTCATTTTGGATTTGTTATGGTGTCACATACCACTGTGCAACAGAAACCCGGGGTTTAAGGGCATTTCATTTCAAAGTGTTATGGCTGGTGGCACTAACCCACTTTGCAGTCATGAGGAAATATTCAGTAACACTCCTGAACACCATAAGGAGCCACCAAGACTTGGGAGTCTTGCTGATTACATGCAAAAAAACTTAAAATTGTCCCAGGAACAAGCCCACTCCAGAACCTGTCCTGATCCTGAATTAAACCTGCAACAGGGCCAGCCGGGTTACTGTCATATGTTGCACAACTGCAAACCAACTGAAAGGAAAGGCCTAACCAAAAGGGTATGAAACTGGCTGAAAGACCAGTTCATTTCACAGTTTTTATGGGGTCACATACCACCATGTGACAGTACCCCTGGGTTTAAGGGAACTTTGTCCCAAAGTGTGTATGGCTGGTTTCACTAACCCACTTTTCAGTAATGGGGCCATATTCAGACACACTCCTCAATGCCATTAGGAGCCTACAAGACTTGGAATTTTTGCTGTTAACATGCAAAAAACACAACAATTGTCACAGGAACAAGACCACTCCAAAACTTGACCTGATGTCAAATTGAGACCGCAACAGGGCCAGCCAGTTTCATAGCCTTTTGGTTAGGCCTTGCCTCTCAGTTGGTTTTCAGTTGTGTGAGGTATGACAATTTCACATATACTGGCCTCTCCTTAACTCCTGGAATTCTCCCAAGAAATTAGCATAATACTTCTTATTGGTTAGTCTTTTCCAATAGGTCTCATCTCAGCACAAGAAAGCCATCCAGCCTACATTACTTATCTCCCCTATCTCTTTGTTTTTACTCTTATAGGATTCTGCCAAAAATTCCTCCTTCAAGAGCCATACTCCTGGATTCATCTATTCTTTTACTTCATTCATCCTTGCCATCAATTCATCTATTGTCAGTGAAATCAATCCCATCATCTCTATCCTGGTTTCTGTGGGCATTAGTGCCTGTGCATTCTGCTGCCTGCATTCCAGGGGAAGTTTGAAACTTGTGGCAGCTTGGAAAGTATTTTGAAGCTGATTATTTCCTTTAAAACCTCCAGTATGCCTGCTTCTAATTCCTTTATGAGTTTTCTGCATTCTCCAATGTATTGGAGCAGGTTGCTTGGGTACTGGTTTTGGATGAAGCTAAGCCAGATTAAACAGAAATTTTTTGAGGATTGAGAATCATAGATATGCTGAATTTCCTTCCAAATTGCATAGGGACTTTCACCATTTTTTGGATTTAAAATATCATCAAAGGTTCTGTCTCCCAGGTGTTGCACAACAATTTTGGCTGCATTTTGCTTTTTTGGATTCAGTTTCAGATGTGTGTTTTCTAGTGTCTTCAAGAATTAGTTTGAGGATGCCTTTGAATCAAAGTTAGCTTTGGATCCTGATTTTCCAAGTTGGAAAGTTCTCTTTATGAAGAAGAGGAATTTTCAGCTTTTATTATGGTTTTCTTTATTCCTTCTTGAACATGGTGAATTGAGTCAAAAATAGTCATAGTACTACTGGTTGGTTTAGTTTTGGGACTGTAAATCAGTTGTTTCTAGGAGGCTGAAGAAATACTGATGATGTTTCAGAAATAAAGAATAAAAGAAAAAAAATGAATGAGAAAACAGAAAAAGGATGCAAAAACTAAAAAAACTAGGAAATTTTGGTCCAATGAGAAAGCACAGAAGAAATATTAAAGAAGGGAATTTGGAATCTGACAAGGAAAATGACAGAAAAAAAAGGAGAAAAAATTCATGCAGAGGTTGAGGCTGATTGAAACTTGGCAGTATTGAAAAGAATTGATGTTTTTTGACCTTGCCAGGGTGGTTTATAGCTGGGTTGGCCGCCTTCCAGGTTTTGGAGTTGCCACAGGAGTTGGGGTGATAGGCTTGGATTTTGACAAAATGGATGTTCTGCCCTTGCAGTGATTCATGGTGAATAAAAGAACCAAAGTAGCCAGAGGTGGATATAAGGATATGAAAGGGAACAAGGAAGAAAAGGAAAACAATGAAGCAAGGATGTAAAGAGGAGATAGGTGATATAGCAGGATATGTAAATGAAATGGTTCAGAAGAATAAAATATAAATTCCCAATCTTGGAGTCAAATGAATTTGGTGGCTTGTTTCTTCTCAATTGCAAACCTAGGAGTCAATTCCTTGGTATTTACTAAAGCTATCACATCCAGTATGTTTTATGCAAGTTGATTTAATATGTTTTTTTAAATATGGAGAATTTACTGGTACTGGTGAGTTTTTCACAGAGGATTACTTGAGTGTCTGAGGGCTCACCCATGATGGAATATTGGGAAGGGATCAGATGGTTTGAATAGTCCCCTATTGTTGGTTATCCCAAATTCTCTCCGGATTATGAACCTAATTCACAGGGGGAGTGTGAATTGCCACTAGAGGAAGTGGAAGTTGGGGAAGCTGGTGATGACAATGATGTGTTGAGTTTTTCCCACTTTTGGTTTTAGTCTAACTTAATTTTACCTTTTTCCTCCCAGTTCATCTCCTCCACCCACATCACCAGAAGGCTTTCCTAGAACTAACACAGGAACCCTGCTCCATCTACCAGGTCAGAAGGCCACTACCAACCATCAACAGATGGCCAGAGGCAACCATGTGAAATTTGAAAAATCCAACCTCAACAACTCAAATGACTCCAACCTCATCCAAAATGCACCAATCATTCTTACAACTGACACTCAAAATATTAATCAAACCATCCCCTTTCTCATTGCCAATTATTTTTTCTTTTTTCTTCCCAATTCTTTCTTCAAATAGTCCCCAACCCTCTGCCCAAATTCTCAACCATAATTGTCTGTTCCCTTCAATTTTTCCCTGGTGATATTTAAAAACTTATCAATTCTTATCATCAAACCTGCTCATGGTCCCTCTGTCAGATTTTCTGCCTCACTTCTCAGCCTTCCCTGTTGTAATTTCCTCAAATTAAGTCAAAATGCCTCACTAAAGCATGCTGTTGGTGTTAATGTTTATTGAATCTTTCATTTCCTTTCTCTAGCTCACTCCCTCACAATTTGTTCTTGGTCGTTCCCAGTTTTTGATGTGATAAATCTCATTCAATCTCAAAATGGTTGAAAGCTTTGCTCATCCATTCAAATACACACAAGAATGGGAAAGAATACAATCAATAAGCAATGAATTACTTCCAGAGAAACATGATCATGATTATGCACCATGCTTGGGGAGGAGAAGTATGGGTTCTTAAAGGACAAAATAGACTCCATCTTTGACATATGGGGCTGTGCATTGTTGATTAAAAAACCCACATCAATCTTGGATCCAGGAACCAACAAAAAACTCAATGTTCTAATAATATCAAAACTATATTTTCCAACTCAAAACAAAATTTTAATTCAAGAAAAGAAACATTTGGCCAAGCTTCTCTGGAAATCCCTCATTAAGAAGTATTTTTAACAAGCCTCAAATCATTCCTGGGTCTTCAAAAAATTTTTCTACCTCAGCTTCAACACCAGCAAAATCAAAGGTTTCATCACTAAAGGAAGGTTTTGCCTAAAGAGTATGTTGGAGGTGGGAATCTGAATACTGGAAAAAATCATTTCATAACTCTTTCTGTTCAAATTCAAGACAGGTATGGCAGGCTTGAAGCTGAAAATCATGCATACTGACAAAGAAATCACCCTGATGTTTTTAGTCAATAATCTGAATAAGCTGAATAATGAGTCCTGAATGAAACTTTCAATTGAATGCTCAAAACCAAAGGCTGAAATGGCGCTTCTGGTAACAAAATCCAACCAAAAAAAAGTGACTGGATGCAAGCAGAAAATTGGCCAATGCCAAGCAATGTGTGGAGAGCTTCCACAAAACCACTCTTCCAACAATTAATGGCACCTCCACCCTGAGATAGCGCCAGAATAGTGGAAAGACAACCAGGCCAAATCTAGGGAAACAAAAAAACAGAGAGTATTTGAAGGTAGATAACTTGGTGCATTATGTAGCCCTACTCAGCCTCTGGATCACTCATGGCAAGAATTACAAAAAAATTCTTCTCAACAGCAGCACATCAGTCTACATGATCAACAGCAGTTGGTTCTCCACCAACTTGGTGTTGTACAGGGAAGAGGTCATCACAAAATGCAAGGAGGGGGAAAGTCTATCAATAAGGGGCTAGGGGATGGCCAAACTCCACTTGAGGAAACTTACTATTTGACTGAGCAATGCCTTCTATGTGCTGGATTTCATGGTCAACCTCATCAGTGCAGGGGAGCTAAACAACAAGGGGTTTGAAATTCAGTCAAAGGGTATCATATTCACCATACAGGAAAATGAAAGAAAAAATATTTGCAGGTCAATCAACAACAACCTCTTCACATTGCAAACACCAAATTTTGAGCAAAAAAATTAACCAACATCAAATTTCTCAACACTGGCAACTGAAGCTGAGGAAAAATGTATGGAAATACATCAAAATGTTGGACACAAATAAATAGCAAGGCTTTGGCCATTCACAGAATATATTCCTCACAAAATAAACTCAAAATTGCAATGTGCTGACTGCATCAAAAGAAAAATAACCAAATCATCCTTCAACCGTTCTGTCTGCAACAAGAGAAGCCAAAGTTCTTGAGAGGGTCCACTTGATCTGATAAGGCCAATGTTACCACATTCAAAAGGGGGGCACATATATTTCCTGACACTATTAAACAATGCTAGTGGGTATTTGTTTTAGAATTCTAATGAATCTCAGCTGTATTTGAATATCATCTCCTGTTATACTTGCTATTTGTTTTCTTTGTTTTCTCTTTTCTGTGACACTCACCTCTGTGAACAAGCACCTATATCTTCCTGCAATGGTGTACACACTCTAAACCTGAATGCAAGAGTTCCTATTTGTACTGCTTTATGGGGGTCCTGCGTTTGCCCTTAGGGCTCTCAGGTCCTCCTTGTTAACTAAGTAGCTTTTCTGATTATTTCTCCAGCCCTTCTTTCTCATCTTTTTGTGTCTTCTCTTTTACTGATAACCAATCAACCTGTACTCAGCTGATCAACCAGACACAATATCTTGATGGCCTTCAACTAACTCACCTATCAACTTGACGCTTCCAGAGTTCTTCAAGATCAAATATGCCGCTTCATCTCCTGTTAACCCTTCACGCCCAACTGGTTACCTCTTTTGTTTCTTTTTAGGTCATTTTTCATTTCTGCATGCGCTGTTGTGATTTCTCCTGTGATTCTTCCTCTTTCTAATAATTATTCTTTTGAGCCTGTTGATTTTCAATTTGGAGGCCTTTCCCCTTGAATCCAAGGAAGAAACCCTGGATTTTCTGATAGCTTTGCTTAAAAGGGAAAATCAAAAAAGAGGTCACTATCCATTATTGCATGTCTGCTAAGATGGAGGTACAAAATTCACTAACAGTAAATTAACCACTTACCTAGATAAAAAAAACATTTTCCAAATCATCTCAAAGCCATACAATCCTCAACATAATTGAAAACTGAAAAATCTAACAGATAAATCATTTAACACTCCAGAGTTGTCATCCAGGACAATAGAATCCTCATGAACCTGTGGCATTTAGTGGTAAAAGGATTTTACTTAATTTTGAACAACATACCAAGGGATGGAGAAATAAAAATACCCTGGAAACAAATTCATGAGCACCAAATACCTTTCTCATGTCTAAAGCCCATCGGAAACACCTGTGTGCACATTGTAAACAGGACATAAAGAGGTCCATAGGTAAAAAAAAGGAAAAGATGGAATTATTTTAGGCTTCAACTCTCTGATTTACTCATATAGAATTCTCACAAAGGCTTGTTCTATAATCTCCTCAAAGCATGTCAAAATTCTCAAAATGGATCATCCAACAAAATAGAAAACTGCATGTCACTTGCTAGCAAGTGACATCAAAGAGCTCTTTCCCAATGTATGGCCAAGCTGAGGTCAACCTCCTACCAAGCTCACGTCAAAATTTATTGACACTCCAATGCACAGAAACTGTGGAAAATGCACAGCAACTGTGCACAATGCACAAAAACTGTGCAAAATGCACAGAAACTATGCAGAATGCACAGGAACTGTGCACAATGCACAGCAACTGTGCACAATGCACAGCAATTGTGCACAATGCACAGCAGTTGTGCACAATGCACAGAAACTGTGCAAAATACACGGCAACTGTGCCCAATGCACAGCAACCCTGCTCAATGCACAGCAACTCTGCCAAATGGACAGCAAAAGTGCAAAAAATTTATCCTAGATCCAATGCATAATTCACAGTGACTGTGCACAATATTTATCCAAGCTCCAATGCATAGTTTCTGTGCATTGTGCACAGTTTCTCTGCATTGTGCACAGTTTCTGTGCATTGTGCACAGTTTCTGTGCATTGTGCACAGTTGCTGTGCATTGTGCACAGTTGCTGTGCATTGTGCACAGTTGCTGTGCATTGTGCACAGTTGCTGTGCATTGTGCACAGTTGCTGTGCATTGTGCACAGTTGCTGTGCATTGTGCACAGTTGCTGTGCATTGTGCACAGTTGCTGTGCATTGTGCACAGTTGCTGTGCATTGTGCACAGTTGCTGTGCATTGGGCGCAGTTGCTGTGCATTGTGCACAGTTGCTGTGCATTGGGCACAGTTGCTGTGCATCAGGCACAGTTTCTGTGAATTGGGCACAGTTGCTGTGCATCAGGCACAGTTGCTGTGCATCAGGCACAGTTGCTGTGCATCAGGCACAGTTTCTGTGCATTGTGCACAGTAGCTGTGCATTGGGCACAGTTGCTGTGCATTGTGCACAGTTTCTGTGCATTGTGCACAGTAGCTGTGCATTGGGCACAGTTGCTGTGCATTGTGCACAGTTTCTGTGCATTGGGCACAGTTGCTGTGCATTGTGCACAGTTTCTGTGCATTGTGCACAGTTTCTGTGCATTGTGCACAGTTTCTGTGCATTGTGCACAGTTTCTGTGCATTGTGCACAGTTTCTGTGCATTGTGCACAGTTTCTGTGCATTGGGCACAGTTGCTATGCATTTTCCACAGTTGCTGTGCATTTTGCACAGTTTCTGTGCATTGTGAAAAGTTTCTGTGCATTGTGCAAAGTTTCTGTGCATTTCAAACAGTTGCTGTGCATGTTACACAGTTGCCGTGCATTGTGCACAGTTTCTGTGCATTGTGCACAGTTTCTGTGCATTGTGCACAGTTGCTGTGCATTGTGCACAGTTGCTGTGTATTGTGCACAGTTGCTGTGCATTGTGGACAATTGCTGTGCATTGTGAACCGTTGATGTGCATTTTGAACAGTTGCTGTGCATTTTGACAAGTTTCTGTGCATTTTGCATAGTGACTTTGCATTTTGAACAGTCACTTTGAATTTTGCACAGTTGCTGTGCATTGTGCACACTTTCCATGCATGGTGTATTGTGCACAGTCACTGTGAATTGTGCACACCCACTGTGCATTGTGCACATCACTCTGTATTGTGCACAGTCACTGAGGATGGTCAATTGTGCACAGTTTCTGTGCATTGCGCAAAGTAACTCTGAATTGTGCACAGTCACTCTGAAGTGTGCACAGTTGATGTGCAATGTGCATTGTGCACAGTCACTCTGCATTGTTCACAGCCACTGTGAACCAAAAACATGTTTGAGAATGAAAATGCCTTCAACTAGAGATTGGACAGAGCTTCAACCAGAGCTTCTGTGATAGCACTTGCTAGCAACTGCCATCACTTTTTAACCCTCCTGATGGAGAGTTAACCCCCCTCCAGAATGGATGATGGAGGGGTAAAACCATTCCAGAACGGATGATGGAGGGGTAAAACCATTCCAGAACAAATGATGGAGGGTTAAAACCCCTTCAGAATGGATGATGGAGGGTTAAAACCCCTTCAGAATGGATGATGGAGGGTTAAAACCCCTTCAGAATGGATGATGGAGGGTTGAAACCCCTCCAGAATGGATGATTGAGGGTTAATACCCCTCCAGAATGGATGATGGAGGGTTTAAAACTCCTCCAAAATGGATGATGGAGGGTTGAAACACCTCCAGAATGGATGATGGAGGGTTAAAACACCTCCAGAATGGATGATAGAGGGTTAAAAACCATCCAGAATGGATGATGGAGGGTTAAAAACCATCCAGAATGGATGATGGAGGGTTAAAAACCATCCAGAATGGATGATGGAGGGTTAAAAACCATCCAGAATGGATGATGGAGGGTTAAAAACCATCCAGAATGGATGATGGAGGGTTAAAAACCATCCAGAATGGATGATGGAGGGTTAAAAACCATCCAGAATGGATGATGGAGGGTTAAAAACCATCCAGAATGGATGATGGAGGGTTAAAAACCATCCAGAATGGATGATGGAGGGTTAAAAACCATCCAGAATGGATGATGGAGGGTTAAAAACCATCCAGAATGGATGATGTAGGGTTAAAAGCCCTCCAGAATGGATGATTGAGGGTTGAAAACCATCCAGAATGGATGATGGAGGGTTAAAAGCCCTCCAGAATGGATGATGGAGGGTTAAAACCCCTCCAAAATGGATGATGGAGGGTTAAAACCCCTCCAGAATGGATGATGGAGAGTTGAAACCCCTCCAGAATGGATGATGGAGGGTTAAACCCCTCCAGAATGGATGATGGAGGGTTAAAACCCCTCCCAAATGGATGATGGAGGGTTAAAACCCCTCCAGAATGGATGATGGAGGGTTAAAACCCCTCCAGAATGGATGATGGAGGGTTAAAACCCCTTCCAAATGGATGATGGAGGGTTAAAACCCCTCCAGAATGGATGATGGAGGGTTAAAACCCCTCCAGAATGGATGATGGAGGGTTAAAACCCCTCCAGAATGGATGATGGAGGGTTAAAACCCCTCCAGAATGGATGATGAAGGGTTAAAACCCCTCCAGAATGGATGATGGAGGGTTAAAACCCCTCCAGAATGGATGATGGAGGGTTAAAACCCCTCCAGAATGGATTACAAAGGGTTAACAGTCACTGTGCACCATGCCCAAGGACTGTGCACAATTCACAGCAACTGTGCACCATGCACAACAACTGTAAACCATGTACAACGACTGTGCACAATGCACAGTAACTGTGCGTTGTGCACAGTCATTTTGCATTTTGCACAGTAACTGTGCGTTGTGCACAGTCATTGTGCATTTTGCACATTTGCTGTGCATCTTGCACAGTTGCTGCGCATTTTGAACAGTTTTTTTGCATTTTGCACAGTTGTTGTGCATTGTGCACAGTTTCTGTTTATTGCGCACAGTCACTGTCCATTGCGCACAGTCACTGTCCATTGCGCACAGTGACTGTGCATTGCGCACAGTCACTCTGCATTGTGCACAGTCCCTGTGAACCAAAAACATGTTAGAGAATGAAAATACCTTCAACTAGAGATTGGACAGATGGTCAAACAGAGCTTCCTTGGATGCACTTGCTAGCAAGTGCCACTACTTTTCTTTGTGGTGCAAGGGAGCTTACTCAATGCATTCTTGAAAATGGCAACCTGGATCCTATAAATTTTCACCAAATTTCAAATCCAGCAACAACTCTCCAAACCCAGGCCCCAGCTGCTGCAACTGCAATGGACAAACTACCAAGATGAGACAAGCCAAAGGTTGGACTTACATACTTCAAAAAAAATGGAAACAGAATCACTGGCAAGGAGGAAGACCCCAAAGAAATGGAGCTAGTGCAAGCTTGACCTCCAGCTAATTCTTTCATTTTCCAAGAAATGGAGTCTGAAAGTTCCTCTTCCCAAGCCCTGAGGAATAGAGCTAAACTCAAACTTTCAGCCTTTTGAATTCCAAGACCCTTGCTATCCTTTAGCTACCAGAGGTGATAGAATAAATAATAAATATATTATTTAATAAAAGCAGCAAAAATCCGTAAAATATTTGGATAAAGCTTATTGCAAGGCTAATTGGTTTTGCTATGGTTTATTGTTATAAATCAATATAGATAAATTGATTATTAAATATTTTTATAGAGGGGCCACAATTATATTGGGGATCTTTAACACCTCTCTTCAGGAAATTCAGTATGAAAACACATAGGCCTGGTTACTTTGGGCCCTTTAGTTTAAAGGATATTTTTGCCAAAGATAATATGTATGTAAAATACATGGTGGAGTGGCAGGGCTTTTTAACCAAGCTTACACAACAGAGAAAGGATAATAAAACTCACTGTTATATTATTAAATCCTTTGGGTATCTGTTTGGGATGTGCACTGATGCGTTAAACCTGTATACTGGGGTTATAAGGTTGTTCAGCAGTTTAATTTGATAAAAAGATGGTTGAGGACGGATATTATTGATCAGACTACGCCATAAATCACTTACTTATCTCTTATAAGTATTTGATTAACTTGGCACAGTTTCTGGGTATAAATATAACTGGGTCTCTGGGTATCAATATCCTCTAAAGAGCTCTTTATTTATAGCTTTTGGAATTCCAATATTGTCCTTCTGAAGGGTACAGGGGCTCAAAGGGAAGGACACTGGGGCTAGAAGGGTAACCAGTGATAGGCTTTCACGTGTTCTTGGTTCTGTAACACGGGTAGCATCTGATTCCACAGGGTATGCAAATTATTTTACTTCATAATTGATGTTTGGACGTGTGAATAACACTAATTTGTCCTTTTTATTTATTACTTAATTAATTATCCTTAGTAAATGTTCCAAGTAAGTTAATAATTATTTTAATAGACATTCCTACGGAAATTCTGATTTCAGGTGAGTTCTCATTAGGGGGTATCAAAGTTAACCAAACCCGCCATTTTTTAATGGCGGGTTTCAAACCAAATCCGCCATTTCAAACCCGCCATTAAAAATCAAAAGAACCCACTTATTTCAGATCAGACATGTCAAAGTTAACCTGAAATAAGTGGGTTTTTTCAAATAAAGTATTTAAATGCTTCCACCACCTGTCCGCGTCATACACCCCTGTCTTCCCACCTCCTTCTACCTCCGACCTCATTGGAAAATTTTTTACCCCCACCCTCATCATAAAATTGATTGACCACTCTCATAACTTTATAGCTCTCATCACTTGATCACTCTCATCCACTTCATTGCTCTCAAAACTTCATCACTCTCATCACTTAACCTCTCTCATCACTTGATCACTCTCATCCACTTTATTGCTCTCAAAACTTCACCACTCTCATCACTTTATCGCTCTCATCACTTGTGTAGCCCAAACTCTTTCAAATGGCCCCTCAGCAAACCTCCCCCCACAAGTCCAACACACCCAAGAGAACATTGCAAAGGAACTCCACAACAAACAATCCTCCCCCATCAGCTTCCAAGGGCTCAAGTCAGCTCAAGAGAGCTGATCACATCATCCTGGTAAACTGGCTGAAAATTCCCTCCAACTACAATGCCTGCTTTGGATCCAACAACAAAACATGTGTTGGCCAACCTCAATCCTCTAAGGTCAATGGTTATCTCCTGATGGCCAATGAACTCAAGAACAAAACAAAAGGTAGGCTGGATCTGTCATCCAAACAGATGAGGGAGCAGTTCAAAAACTATTGAGCCAAGTACAAAAAGGCCCACTCCATGTCTATCTCCACTGGATTTGGTATCACCAACTTGGACAAAGCCAAAGGAATCAACTTGGTGGTTGATAAGTTGGACTCCATTTGTCCTTTTTATATTCAAATGGATGAAATCTTTGGAAAGAAGGCCAACATCACCCCCCTAGCTGCTTTCGATGCCCAACAATCCGATTCCGTTGATGCCGAGGACTTGGCTGGGGATGCTCAGCATACCAACGGGGACCTTGATGAAACCTTGGCCTTGGAGTGGCCCCCATCTGATGACGAGGAGGATATTCAAACACAATCGGCTCCAATCACTTCTACTTTGGTATTGATTGATCAGTCAATCCCGACCTTGGACCCCTCACTTCCTTCTTTTGATTGCTCTCTTGCTGGGGCAGAACAACTGGAGAACTTGCCCAATGAGGAGGATGTTATTCCTGGATCACCATTGCCATCAACATCTGCTCAAGTAAGGAACTAAATTGTTTTCGATTCTGTCTGGTTGCTCCTGACTGATTTACATTGTAAAAAAACAGGCTCATCCATTTTTGATTGGCCGAAAACTCAAGCCAATGGGGCCTCCCACATCGCCTTCAAATACTAGTGAGGACTTTCAGACTCAAACCTCCTCTGCCAAGGGTAAGCAAAAGGCCTCCAATTCCATCAATGTCAACCCCAAAAGTCATCAAAAGAGGAGAAACAATTCCAGTTTTTCGGGCTTTGAAGAAATCATGGAGAAGCAAGATTCATGTAAGTTGATTGATTCAATCTCCTTGCTTTCAAAATCATGCTCATTGCCATTCCCCTCCAAAAAACAGTGAAATCACAAATTGAATCAGATAAACTTCAGTTTGAAAAGCAAAAGTTGGATTGCCAACTGGCCATGGATGGTCAAAAGCAGCAAGCCGAGACTTTGGCTAATCAACAAAAATTGGATGATGAGTGGAGGTTGAAAAAAGCTGAGCTAGAGTTTCAAAAAGAGGAAAAGGAGAAGGATTGGCAGCAAGTGCAACTGGAAAAGGAGAGGGAACAACGGGCAAACAAAAAAAAGGATAAGGTATCAGTAGATTTGGCTTGCATTGGCAGTGTAAGATTGGTAGAAGAAATACAGCAGATTACTCAAATGCTGGGATTGTAAATATATTTGCATGGATGAAAGAAAAACAAATTATTTTTTACTACAACAACATTTTAGAGCATTCTTAACCCCACCAATATACAAATCTTTTTTGTTTTTATTGATATTTTTTTCTCTAGAGTAAATTTGGCCGTTTTTCATGTCCCTACAAGTGCTCTGAGTTTTTTTATTAATTTGGAGTGACATGGCCATTCTGGTATGGGTTTCTGTGTCCACAGCTGGAAAGGTACAGTGCTTGTACTTGTTAGCCGCCCAAACCATTTTGAATATACCTTTTTGCTTGAAATCAATTCCAAAGCCAAGGTCAGGAAAAACAAATTGACCGTCCAAAACTTGATATTCATCTGTATCTTCAATAAGTTGACCATTTGATTTTTTGGTTGGGACCACAAGAAAAAAGGAATAGCCAAAGATGTTGCCATTGTCAATATGAGGAGAATTGTAAAAAGAATCCAAGGTGAAAGTGAGGTGTGGGGAGCAATCAAAAGGTGTAGGCTTGGAACCAAATTCCAACGAAGAGAAAGAGGGGATGTTGCTGTCCTTCATGGTATCATGGTTTGATTCAAAGGCAAGTTTGGCCAAATTACAAAACATTTGTCCTAAAATTAGGGATACTTTGTCGGCCTTCAAGTTGAGGACAGCGTACTCTTGAGGAGAAGATCTAATGGATGATTTCTTCACATAACGTCCAAATAACTCCAAAGGGTTCATTGATTTTTGCCAACCAATCGCCCACATTTTTCCACCCCAAGATCTTGAGGGACCAACCGGATTGACAAATTTTTTTGAACTGTGAAGGAATGTCGTCACAAAGTTGATATCTTTCTTATCTTGCTCAGATAGTCGATCCAAAGGCACAAATTCAATGACGGCAACAAGAGCATGGTGATCAGATTGGTTGAGAACAATAACTTTTCCATGGTGGAAGAAGTGGAAAGCCCCAATTGTCTGTTTTGCTTGCTTAAATTCTTCCTGGGTGGGTTTTCAAGGGTTGTTTTTCTTTTCAGCCATGATAGCAGGGTACAGATCCAAAGGGCATAGCTTTTGTCTAGACCAGGCAAACTTTTCCTTGATCAAGTCGTCAGTCACTTCCAAAGAAATTTCTGAATCCCTCACTTGAGCCCTCCTTTTTCTACGATTCCTCTGCTTGCCACCTCTCTTTATGTTTTTCATACCATCTCCTTCCATCTTTCTCCCTCCCAGGCACTTTCTGCACCCGAGGTGAGGATCAAGGTGAAATTTGAATGGTTGTATAACATTTTGAGTTTGGTAGGCAGTGAAGGAATCAATATCAAAAAAGGGGTTGGACAAACAAAAAGACCGGTCAAACAAATAAAAAAAAAATGTCAGCAACGTTCTCATTATTGGTGACAAACAGTGGGATTAAAAAAATAAAAAGGGTCATTGTTACTCCTCCGGTGTAGGACTCCAAACGGTGCTAAGCCGTGGCAGTTCTGTAGAGGGGAAAGGTGCTGTTTAGGCTGCCCTCCTAGGAGTTACAATAATATTTAAATGTAACCGGAATCAAGGTCCAGAACCTTATGGATGAGAAATCAAAATAAGGGAAGAGGATAAGAGTTGTTGGTAGCGATGGAAACAACACTATCTGAGGCAAGATGGTGCAGGTAAAGACTTGAACAAATAATTCAAGGTTTGTTCAGAGTTCAATAGAACAAGGCAGTTGTAAGTAACAACGCCCACAAGCTAATAACTCTGGTTGTCAGCAGCTGATTAGGAAAGATCAACTCAATCCCAACCAACCTCCAGGTTCTCAATGAACCTGCCCAACTCTCCGCAATCAAGCGCTTGAAGGGTACCAGATAACTGTGGGAGGCTGAACAAAACAAAAACAATTTGTTTATGAAGCTCTAGAAGCAAATCAATAACGAATTTGAGCAAGAATATCCCAACACTTCTCAAGGGACTCAAGAATAGCGTGGCGAAATTCAACCTCAAAGAAGAAGGGAGGTATAACACTCCAGGTTTTAAGCTTAATAAAACCTCTTCAATCAAACGTGATTGGCTCCGGAAAGATGATCAAGGAGAGATCAAGACCAGTATGGTTGGAAAAAGGGATCAGAGTGGTATAACACACTCAAGAATTCAGACAGGCAGGAATTCTTCTTCAACCAGCAAGGCTATTGGTTGGTGATAAGGATCAAGGTCACAAGGGACAGAGTTTGAGTATGGAGGCTCAAAAGATCAAGGGGAAATCCTAGATATGCCCGGATAAATGGCTCAGATAGGTGGGGAAGGATACCCACAGATAAGTTGATTACTGATGATGGTCTGATAGGATGATGGGATCCTCTGATGTTCTGGGATGCTCTGATGATGGGACAAAAGGCAGGGGAGAGCCCCTCCTTTTATAGACATGAGGCCCTGTATACTATGTACAAGAGAGATTTACAAATAGGTGCGGAAAAAAAATGAAAACATAAAAAAAATGAAAAATATAAAAAAAAAAAAAAAAAAAAAAAAAAAAAAAAAAAAAAAAAAAAAAAAATTACTAGAGAGAAAAAAGAGATTTCGCCCGCGTCAAGAATGACCGTGGGCAACCAGATGGACACCCGCAACAGCGGTTGCGGGTGTCAACAACGGTTGTCGTGGCCTGATTGGCGGCAACAACGGGGTGAAAGTCCCATGAGGATGAGATGGTCGATGGGGGAGATGAAGCAATTGGTGGTTGAGCAGGTGGAGCGGAGGAGATGGATGGGAGCAAGCGAGCGGTTGAGATGGACCAATGGAGCAATGTGGGGATGAGAGGTGACAGGACAAAAGCGAAGCAAGCGGGAAAGCTGGATCACTTGGACTGGGAGTGGGGATATCAAATGGAATTGTTGAGTTGAGGATTGAAGAGGAAAAGGAGGAAGGAGACAAATAGGCGAGGAAATTGGAGGAAATCAAGGAAGTTGTGATGGATGATGGGGTGGATTGAAGAGCAATTGGGAGGCGGTGATTGAGGGAATTTGTGCAATCGGTGGGGGAAGCGGGAGTGATAATGAAGCGGGAGGAAAAAGATGGGATCGTCAAAAGTGATGGAGAGGGAATCGGTGTTGGATGGGATTGTCAAAAGTGGTTCAACAATCGCTCGCGTTGCCAAAAGTCAGGGCCGCGAGCGCAACAAGTGGGAGTTGAACATAGGAAGAGGGAAGCGAAGCGGAGAGACAGGCAAGAGGCCTGTCCTAGACCGCTAGGACAGGGAGGAGTTGAGAGATGGGGGGGAAATGAAGGTAACCATAGGGGTACAACTGAAATCCGATTTTTTTTTTTTTTTTTTTTTTTTTGCCGTGGTGTCCCGGATTGGTCACCACACCGGTCACCGTGATTATTGGCATGAGAAATCTGGGATGAAGCCAAGGAAGCTGTTCTCAAATCAACCACTGCACGTTTTGATTCGTTGGCCATTGAGTTAGCCCGAGTTTCCAATCTCGATTTTTCGAGTTCTAGGCTGTTGGCAAGTCTGCTCAACCATCCAATTTCTTCCCGAGCCTTGTTCAGTTCTTTGGTTTTCCACGCATCTTTGGCTACAAGCCTGTCTTTTTCACGGCTCAGCTCTGCCTCCATCTCTCTGGATTGCTCCAGGGCATCCAGTAAACTATCCCTATCAGCGGCAAACTTTGCCTTGATTTTCTCATACTTGTCGCGTTGCTTCATGACCGTCGACATCAATTCACGCTTCATCATTGTTTGGATGTCAAAATCTTTTGATGTATTGCTTCCCGTCTGACTACCTCCCACAGAGCAAGGCGGGCGATTGGATTCATGCAAAGAATGATGGCTAACATGGTCAAGTGGTTCACTGTCATTTCCGTCGGACTTTTCAGCCTCCTCATCATAGATAGACTGTAAGCTAACGGACTCGGGATGGCAATGGAAGCGATAGTTGGGCAGCATGTTAGGTTCTGGCCGACTGCAAAGATGACTCAAGGAGGACAAGGACTGGGGACCATGAAACAGGTTGGCGGGTTTGCAAGACGTTCGTCCCGGATGCCACCAAGAGTTATCGCCGTTTCGCATTCCCCCTGTCTTGCTGTTGATATTACTATGATAATAGGCATAGCGAGACTGTACCAAGCTTTGACTTTGCCTAAAACAATCCTTGGGTTGAGAGCTTTGAGCGGCATCAGTTCGCGGTCAAGCAAGTACCTGCTGTCGTGATTGGACCTTACAAGGTTGATGCTTAAATGCTGTCAACATAGGGGATGGAGTGGTTCAATAGGTAGACAATGATTCAGGTGTATCATACCAATGTTCTGTAGAGACTGATGATACGAGAGAAAATTTTGCAGTTTGATGAGAGCCAGAAGAAGACGAGTCTAAGATCGAGCCGGGCTTTCTGGTGAACTCCAAGGACGCAATGCTTCTCAAGCGATGCTGGGCAATGGGCAATTGACTGGGTTGGGATACCAGACTTGGCAAACTATGTTTCACTTGGCTCTTATCATCTTGGATCTCAATGTCTTGGACGTCTCGGGGTTGGAATTCGGTCGGGTGGGAACAGGATTGCTGACTGGGAAGGTACAAACAAGGGTGCAAGCTTAATAGTTGTCACAAGATGGAGGGGATCAAGTTGCATGGGGAAAAACCAGAAAGAGAACGGAGCAGAGGGTGAGACTGACGAGTTTTCCGTAGAAGCGGTTGAATCGAGTGAGAGCTTGCTGTTTGATGCGCTTTTAAAATTAAAAAAGAAGCGATAAGTACATGCAATATGCTTAAAGCAAGCCCATCACAAAATCTTTAAACGCACTCATGAGTAGCCAAGTCATTACAATCATGGTCCGGGCTTTGCTGAGGCTCAAGTTTCGGACTGAAATCTGAAGCGCTAATCAAGCAGACCATTGAAACTGCTCGTTAGGCAGATGATTAAGAGAGAAGGATTAGCAGAAATAAATGACCAGTGCTCACTTCAGATGGCTGGCACCATCAGGTGGTACAGATAAAGAACCAGGAGGTGATTTCTTGTGGGGGCTTGAATCATGAGAAGGATTGCGCTTGTGATGAGTGTGAGAGGTAAATGATGAGACGATTTTGGCAGGAAATGATTCTGAACGCGAGGAATGGAGTATGGAAGCTAGGTTGAGATTCACGGGGGGAGTGAAGACAGAGGATGCGTCTTTCAGTTGCTTTACTTGATTCTGAAGGCCAAGAATGATCAGAAGAGCTTTCTTGAGCTCAGTCTTGGTGGATGGGGAAGCTGAATGGCTAGCCAAAGGTTTGTGATCATTGGAGGACGAAGACAAGAGTACCGGGGACAGATTTAATGATCCAGTCAAGCGAGGAGTTTGTGATGCGATGGAGATGGGACTGGTATGGATTTGCTGATGTGGATGGGTGTTTTTGATGTGATGGATGGTGGATGGATGATGATGCATAAATGGCGGGTTTAATGGCGTGTTTGATGATTGAAATCCGCCATTTTCATGAAACACGCCATTTTGAAATACACCAGTTAGGGGGTATGTGTATTTCAGAAACCCACCATTAATAATGGCGGGTTTTGTCAAAAAAAATGGCAGGTTTCTAATGGCGGGTTTGCTAACTTTGATACCCCCCTATTATGTATTAAATATTTGGAGTAAATTCATGATATTGATTTTACTCCTTATTTTTGAAATTCAGTTGATTTTCTAAAATAATTACTTAAAACTGTAAGTCATGGGTATTCATGTAATATTTTTACATCATAATTTTTATTAGTATTTCACAAAAATGTTGATGTGTAGAAATTCTCATAGTAGTATATTAAAGTATTTTAATATATTTTTAGAAGTAGTCATTATCTTATTTTCAAAATCTTTGGTACTTTGAATTATATTTAATAAAAAATATGTATAAATTTTATTTAAGTATTTTTATATGCTTTTATGCATTTTTAGACTATCTACTATCCACAGGAACATTTATTACATATGTAGAATGTTCCCGTGTAGGTTGTAGCATGTTTACGCGGTACCTAGGTTTCTCAGGTCGCCTGTCACTATGTCAACTTGTAGTCCCGCGGCTGCATACTTTTCAGAGGCCCGGGGCTGCTTACAAAAATTTGACAGAGTGACAGAGCTTTAGCTCAGCCGCGCGTGGGTGCATTGGCTGCTGCGGCTGCGTGTGGGAATCGTGGCAGAGCACATTTCCATCTGTAACTCCTAAAATATACACAACACCTCAATTCTGACTGAATTTTAGGTGTGAAACCTGGGAGCAACTCAACATGGAAAGCATGTTCCTGCACTCCCCAACCACAGAAGGGGTCATAATCAAAACTCCAATAGGGTCAAACAGGACCTCTCAATATCTAAAACTTGGCAGATTCTCATATTGCCTTGATAAATAACCAAAGAATTGGTACAAGACCCTAAAAACTGGTTCAAGTAATTTGGCTTTAAAAAATCAGCTGCAGACCCCTGGATGTATCAGTCAAACAATGGACGCTTGGGGCTTTTCTTTCATGTTGAAAATCTTATTCTGGTAGGAAATGAGAACAACTTCAACAAAAAATTTCTGCCCAAATTCCTGTGATAGACTTCCAAAGATCCTGAAACCATCCTTGGAGTTAAAATCAAACTTTTTAGAAACAAAATATCATTCAGCCAACCCAATCACATCAAACATGGACTGAAGGAACTTGAACTGATGGGCTGCAAGCCATCAAAATCACCTCTCACCCAAATTCCACAACCCAAATCTGCAACCAAGGGATAAAAAAAAGCTTTCAAATCAGTGAACACCAATTAGCTCTCAGAAATTAATCTGTTAAATTATGTTGCATTCTACACCAGGCCAGAAATGAGCTAAACCATCTCAAGCATAACCCGCTTCTCCACCAAACCAGGAACAACACACTGGGATGAAAAAAAAAGAAATGGAAATTCCTGAAGAACACTTCCAACCTCAAATTCAAATTTTCAATCAGGGATGATGTTTGAATTACCACCTTTTCAGATGCCTTGGGGGCTGAAAATCCAGTCACCAGAAAATACCAAACTGGACACCTCTTTGTATTGTTTGTATGTGTAATCTCCTGTAAAATCAGAACACAATTAAGAATTACTTGTTCATCCACTGTTGCAGCAATCAATGCTCTGGTAGAAGCATTACACAAATATACCTGGATTAAAGCCCCAGTAATTAAAATATTCGGCTGAGAAATCATCTCAGTTCCAATAAAAATAGACAATAGTGGGCTTGAGGCAACACTGAAACAATGTGGCTTGAATGCAAAAAATTGGCACTTTGAACTCAAAACCAAAGGTATGCAAGAACAATTCAATTCTGGCAACATCTCAATTGACCTAATCAAATCTAAGTGCATACCAGTCAAAATGCTCACAAAAATCATGAGGCCACAGGCCTTAAACCTCTTGATGAAATTTGGAACCAAGTTTTCCCCTTGAAAATTACCTGTTTTATATCTCCAGGCATGGGGCATGTTGATTTTTGCACACTGCCAGTTTTATTCTAACTGTATTTCATCTCCTTCCCACCAATTCATGTCCTCCACCCACATCACTAGTGCATCATGCTGGAAATAGCATGGGACCCCCTCTCCATCTACCAGGTCAGAAGGCCATTACCAAACATTAAAGATGGCAAGCAGAAACCATGGGAACTTTTTTAAATTCAACCTCAACCACTCAACTCACTCCAAAATCAAGAAAAATGCACCAATCATTCTTAGAACTCACCCTCAAAATATTACTCAAACAATCACCTTTATCATTTCAAATCATCTTTCTTTTTTCTTCCTCATTATTTCTTCCAATCATTCTCAAATCATCTGCCTTACTCCATGACCATACTTGTCAGTGCCCTTCCTGTTTTTTCTGGTGAGATTTAATGACTTATCAATTGTAATCATCAAACCTGCTTATTGTAACTCTTTCAGATTGGTTGTCTCACTTTGCAGCCTGCCCTGTTGTCATTTCCTTAACTAAAGTTGAACTTCCTCTCTCAAGCATGCTGTGGATTTTTTATGCTTCTCAAATATTTGATTTTCTCCTCCATTTTTCTCCCTTACACTTGGTTGTTGTTATTTCTCAGTATTTATTTTGATCAATCTCATTCAATCTCAACACGGTTTGAATAGGCTTTAGTGTTACTTATCCATGTTTGAGGATTTCAAACTTTTGATATTCTACCTCTTGTATTGGTGGCAAAACAGGTATTTTACTGGGTTCATAATCTTAAAAGAGAAACCAGAGATATGAAGTTTAGTGGGAAACAGGCAATAGGACCAATTGAATGTGTGATATTGGGAAAGTAACCAAAAAGAGTAAATATCAAGATTGAGTTCAGTGGGGCACCCATCATGGGACCTAGGAGATGGTGAAAGTAACTGAAAAGGGTAAAGAAAGAAAAGGAGAACAAAAAAGAGTGTTCTGGGATTTGGAAGGAATAATAAGCAATGAAAGAAACAAAAGAAATAAATGAGTAAAAATGAAAGAAGGAGATGAAAATAAAGAATGACTGAAAGGAGTGAATAGAAAGATTGAGTTGAGTGGGGAAAAGATCATGGTACTAAGGAGGGGATAGTAACTGAAAAACCTGAAACAAGAATAGGAGAAGAAACAAAGAGTGTGTAAATAAGAGGAGAGGTATAATGGGCATTTAATTGTGTGTACAAGCTACTCAAAAGCTAAAATGATGATCTACAAGGTTTCAGTTTTAGATTGGGCTTTATCATTTTTTTAAATTTTATTTATCCTTCTAGTTGGCTGGTTTTTGTAAAGTTTCCTAGTTTCTCTGGTTGCATGTTGAGTTGAGGAAACCCTACAAAAATTGAAAGATGGATAATAATACTTCTTTAGATTGGATGGAATGGCCAAACTTCAAGATAAAAGGAATCTCAACGGAGGTGGAAATGAATAAGAATAAGCTTTTGAAATAAATTGCAATATTTATAGGGGAAGTGATTCAGAAAGCAGCTACATATGGCAAGAGAAAAAGTTTTATAATGAGGTAGAAATAAGTTATAATGATGATATAAAATCCAATAATGATAGAAAAACTTTAAATATATTAAATGGAAAAATCAAAGGCTATTTTATCAAAGAAATAATTTTGAAAGTTGTAGCTGGATCTGTTTTAATTGGTTTTCAAAGGCTGTGCTAGAATGAAATGAGCCATGGATTTTCAAGGATACTCACGGGTGCAATGGGACTAGGATCCAATTTAATCCATGTTGGCAAGAAGGATAATGGATTCTTCATTTTATATGAAATGGGAGAAGATTTTAAATAAAAAAAAGAACATCCGTCTTGATGAGGCTCATAAAAGTTCTGAGAAAGGAAAGCAGATAGAAATAGAAATTTATATAAACAATGCAACAAAGACTGGCTCATTTCATAGAAAGAAATAATTGAATCAGTCATAGTCAGGACACCTGTGGGAAAATGGAATTTAAATCCTATTGAGTCACCATTAAATAAGGGATATAGACAGCTGGTGTGAGTAAAAATTCAAAAAACCAACAAATTCACAAGAGAGTGAACATAAATTGGCTTGATGAATTATTAGGCAGCGTGGAATAACTAATTAGCTTGGAAGAATAACAAGATTGTAATTCTAGTATTTGAAAATTCAAAGATTGGGATTAAAAATGCATGTTATTTTATGCCTCACAATTGGTGTACAAAATTAATTGATTCTTTCACTTTATGTCAGCAATCAAAAATACCCTCAGTATTACTGTCAGCTTGCTGCTATTGCAGAGCAAGCTGCAAAAGTAATTGAAATAACAAAAACAATAATAATAACATTAACCTAAGAAGGAGTAGGAAAACCATGAAAATAATTGCAAAAATGGATTCTCCACCCAAAGTTAGGTAGGGTCACTCACTGACCCCACCCTTGAAATCCAACTCCTTATATTTTTAAATAATTAAGGAAAGAAAGACTAAAATACCACATCACCACTATTGAACCTTTTGGCCAAGTAAATATTTCACATGCATTTTCATGTACAGGTTTCATACCTAAAATTCAGTCAGAATTGAGGGGTTGTGTATATTTTAGGAGTTACGGATGGAAATGTGTTCTTTCACAATTCCTGCACGCAGCCGCGGCAGCCAAAGCAGCCATGCGCGGCTGAGATACAGCTCTTTCACTCCCTCAAAGTTGTGTACGCAGCCCCGGGCCTCTGACAAGTACGCAGATGCAGGACTATGGGTTGACAAAGTGACAGGCAGCCTGAGAAACTTAATACCGCGTAAAAATGCTAAAACCCACACAGGAACATTCTACATATGTAATAAATGTTTCCGTGGATAGTAGATAGTCTAAAAGTACATAAAATTATATGAAAATACTTAAATAACCTTTTTACTAATTTTTTATTAAATATAATGCAAAGTACCAAGAATGTCGAAAATAAGAAATTGACAACTTCTAAAAATATATTAAAATACTTTAATATACTATTATGAGAATTTCTAGACATCAAAATTTTTGTGACCTACTAATGAAACTAATGATTTATAAATATTACATGAATACCCATGACTTATATTTTTAAGTAATTATTTTAGGAAATCAACTGAAATTCAAAAAAAAGGAGTAAAATCAATATCATTACTTTACTCCAATTATTTAATACATAGTGAGAACTCACCTGACATCAGAATGTCTTTAGGAATGTCTATCAAAATAATTATTAACTTACTTGGAGCATTTACTAAGGATAATTAATTAAATAATAAATAAAAAAGGACAGATTAGTTTTATTCACACGTCCAAATATTAATTAAAAAGTAGAATAATTACAATACCCTGTGGAATTCGATGCTACCCGTGCTAAAGCACCAAGAACAAATGACAGGCTAACATTGATTACCCTGCTAGCCTCAGTGTCTGTTCATTCAAGCCCCTGTACCCCTCAGAAGGACAATATTTGGACTCCAAAAGCTAAAAATAAGGAGCTCTTTTGAGGATATTGATACCCAGAGACCCAGTTATATTTATATCCAGACACTGTGCCAAGGTAATTAAATAATTATAAGAGATACCTAAGTGATTTATGGCTTAGTCTGATCAATAATATCTGTCCTCAACCTCTTTTTATCAAATTAAACTGCTGAACAACCTTATAACCCCAGTATACAGGTTTAACCAATCAGTGTACGTCCCAAACAGATACCCTAAGGATTTAATAATATAAAAGTGAGTTTTATTATCCTTCCTCTGTTGTGGAAGCTTGTTTAAAAAGCCCTGCCACTCCACTGTGTATTTTTTATACATATTATCTTTGGGAAAAATATCCTTTAAACTAAAGAGCCCAAAGTAACCAGGCCTATGTGTTTTCATAATGAATTCCCTGAAGAGAGGTGTTAAAGATCCCCAATATAATTGTGGCCCTTCTATAAAATATTTAATAATCAATTTATCTATATTGATTTATAACAATAAACCATAGCCAAACCAATTAACCTTGCAATAAGCTTTATCCAAATATTTTACAGATTTTTGCTGCATCTATTAAATAATATATTTATTATTTCTTCTATCACCTCTGGTAGCTAAAGGATAGCAAGGGTCTTGGCATCCAGGAGGATGACACTTCCAAGATTCTATTTATTAGATTTGGAAGCATGAAGCCTGAAATAAAAATTATTTCATGAATGTTTTCAAAAATTGATTGATATTTGCAGTTTATAACTGTCCACTAAATTAAATACTCAATGGTCATATTTCATTTATATTTTCACCTTTAAGCCTGCACTTCAAATCAACTCCTGTAGTCCATGAAACTTTTTATAAATCATGAGTCATCAATCTTGTGTCACTTGAATAATTTTTGGTGACCTTCAAAAATTATTTTTCACCTTGATTATTATTTAAATTGATACCCATCATCATATCTTGGATATAACCTGGGTTGAGCAATCATTCTCTTTTTCATTTCATTAACATTATATTTTTGTTTCAAATTTTTACTTGAATTTTGATTTTAAATTTTTTAAATTTGAAAAAAAATCAAAAATCCATTGCTGCATAAAAATCCTAAGTGTCTTACTTCACTGGAATCCTTTCTTTTACAAACAATCAATTATAATGTGAATTTCTCCATTTTTTTGGGCTGAAATTGATTCAGTATTCTTTTTGGAGGCTAACATTTTGTCCTTCCAATCATTCTTTGTCTCCTATTGCATAAATTTACCAATTTTGCTGATCTAGGAAATTATCAAATCTTTCATGCATGAAATTATCATATTCAAAATATTCCTTTTTTTATTTTTCTATCAAAATTTGAACCTCATCATCTTTCAAATGTTTGAATCTTGAACTTCAAACCAAAATTCTAACTGGAGATCACCCCTTGATTAATTTTTCAATGCTTAATCCATCACCCTTCAAAATTTCTCATTTGAAAGCCTTACATACTAATGAATTTCAAGCCTAGTGAAATCTGTTTAGCACATTTAATCCATCAAAATAAATGAACTTGAAAACCACAAAAAATTTCTTCTCCCACAAATCAGTATTCACAATATCCCTTTTCATCTATTTTTCCAACAAGTGGTGCAAAGCTTTATTCCATTGATTATTAAATTGATATATTTTTGCTTTTTAAAACCTTTAAATCATCAGCCATTGGATCCTGTTCCAGCTCCAATGTTGAATAAAGAAGAATATTCATATAATAGGAGAGAACCAAAGGATTCCTCCTTAGTAAACACATGGACCCATTAGAGTGAATCATGAGCATTCCTGATTGTAATTATCCCTGCATGTTGCTGATACCATGCCTTCAAATAAAAGGTCCAGCATGAATTCACACCCAAATAATTACTAAATCTACAAAAATTTTTGACATAATAATGGTTTTGGAAATTTCTTTTCTGAGATCATGCCAAATGGTTTAATTGGAATGATTATAGTAATCTTTTTACTAAATTCACACCTTTTGGTATTTTTTACCACCCCAAGAAGGCATGCAAACCTTAAAAATATTTGCCAATAGAAAAAAGGCTTGACCATAGATAATTATGGTTTGAAAAAACTTTTAAAGGTTTTTGGGAGTGCCTGGGGTGGGAGAACACACCTTTTGATGGCGTTTTGGGATCCAAAAGACCTGAAAATATGAATTGAGGCACTAGGGGTCTAACTCAAGGCCTCCTGAATATCTGTGGAGCTCTTACCTGCGGAGCTTTTCTTGGATAGTATCTTTTGGAGAATCAAAATATGGACACCAATTGAGTAAATTTAATATTCAAAAATGAAAGAATTATCAATTTTCTTTCAAAAAATACCAATATTACCTCAGATTTGAAAAATATGGCCAGACTGAAAGAATTCAAAGAAAATTACTAAAATCACCCCATTTGTTTGAAATTGGTGTTATTTTAACAAATGTTTTGCTAAAATAATACCAAAACACATAATTGGTGTGATTTTTGTAATTGATTTACTATGATCACCCTAACTTGGGTAATTGACCACAACAGGAAGGCATGCAGCCTTAAATGGGAATCATTGGAATGATCATAGTATGTTTTTTAATATAATCAAACCAATTGGAATGCTTTCCTACTCCAGGAGCATTTTAAGTTTTATTAAGGTTTAAAGTAGTTCCTGGGGTGTGAAAAAACAGCTTTTGATTGTGCTTTGGGCCTCTAAAGGCCTGTAAACATTGATTAAGGCCCTGGGAGGCTAAATTGAGGCCTGCAGGCGCCCTATGGGGTCTGTTGGGGGTATCCTTCTTTGAAGAACTCAAAGATGGACACCAAGTGAATACATTCTATATATAAGTATGCTATAAATATGATATTTTTGCAAGCAATTCAATTTTGAATTCATATTTGGAAAAAAACTTTATTGAATGAAAGAAAAATAATGAAAATGATATAGGATAAATTCCCTTACAAAAATAAAGATATATCCAGTGGAATATAAATAACTTTTTACCAAACGTACAAAAACATAAATTTGACATATACCTATTTCATTCTGGGAGTTGAAATATTCTGAAACATTCAAACAAAAATATGATCCAGCACATAAATAATTTTAAAAAATATGAAAAAATACCTCTTTTCAGAAACTTGATGCTCTGTTATGGAATTCAGATACCTTTGTACCAAGAAAAAAAAACATAAAAATATAAATGAATCTGTTTTGAAATAAAAATTCAAATATTTTGAAATATTTGAATAAAATTTTCATCAATTACAAAATTAAAAACACCCAATGCAAAAAATTGATATCTTTGAATAAGGATTGAAATTTCCAGTGATATTTAAATACCTCACCTGAAAAATAAAATTCAATATGAAAATGTTGTATATTCATATGGCCCAGGCTATAATCACGCCCCAAGAATTACAAAAAACACTCCAATGATGTCAATTGGCTTTTTTTGAGAAGTTTTTGTGATCATATCAAGCATTTTTGGTATACATTCCCATTCCATGCTATGGTGTCCTATTATCCCAAAGCATGCTAGGCCATGGCATGGGATAATAGGTGCCTCCCTCCATCAACACATGGGAGGGGGGGTGTCCCTTCCAATTTCCACACATTCAAAACCTTGCAGCTTGTGCTGTGCAGTTTTAACATCCTGGTCAAAAATGCTGTAATTTGCAGCAAAGGTTTCCAAAAATCTATTAAAAATCACAGTGGAGTGGCAGTTTTGAAAAACACTTTCACCCCAGTTTTGAGCCTGGCCTAGACTTGGGTAAGGTTGTGGCAGTCCTCCCTGATGACATATGGGCTTCTGATCCTCTATTTTTTGTTTTATTACTCTTTTCCAAAACCAGAAAATGTGGCTAGCTTGATCTAAGTACACTTAAGGAAAAAAAATAGAGCAGCAGGAGAATAATGAGAAATTGAGATTATTAAAAGGAGTAAGTCTTTATTTCAAGGTAGTTATGATCAACCAAAAGGAAACCTGACCAGAAGATGACAAGGGCTCTTGCTGCTGAGGCTGTCTTTTGTTTTCTTTGGTTATGACTGTCTTATTTGAACTTCTATTTAATTCTTCATCTACTTCAGCTTTCCTTCATGGTTCTTCTGTATAACTTGGTCTTTGTTATTATGGAACTTTGAAGGTGGTGTATTGATGGCCATCAGCGGTTGTCTGGAGGAGTGGAGTGTACTGAGATTCTGCCTCCTTTATCGTTCTCTCATTCCTTCTTTCCACCTAGTTTCTGGTCTCATGGGGGGTCCTGAGTTCTGTCTTGGTGGCCTGGGTCTTTTGAACTAGACTTACTATCAGAAAGTCTTTTTCAATGTTGGTTCTGATGGCCATTGGCAGGGTTGATTGACTTTCTTGATGCTCTTGATGTTTTTGAATGGTTGGCTTGTTCTTTGACAGAGATCTGAGGTGGTCTGTGTTGGAGTATCATGTTTATGCTGCTAGCCATGATCCTTTTCTGCTACATAATCTTCTCATTGCATGTCACCTAACCTGTCTAGCCAGCTAGTCCTTTATTGACCTGTCAATACTCCCTTATTGGCTTACTCCATATTTCCTCATCTTGTCATTTGTCCATATAGTTTCTGCCATGGTTGATTAGTCATCAAGTGCCTTAGGCCCCCTGTGAGGGGCTCTCTAGTTGTCTGCTTAAATTAGTCTTTTCCAGGACCTTGCAATTCACTCATTGACTTTGTTTCTTTCAAATTTGGTCCTCAACTTTCTGAGTTGAGTCAGATTTCATGATCTGATCATTAACTCCAACAGGTTATGAGCCCAGAGCACCACTTATTTTTCTGTCTCTGATTTTGCTTCAAGTAAATCCTCTTAGTGTGGTAGCTCTCCAATTATCCTATTGTTAATTGCATCTACCTTTATCAGTGACCTTTGTTGGTCATCCCTCAATACTGGTAGCTCTACTGTCTTTCTGTTACTGACCGTACCTGCCTTCTCATCTGAACTGATCACATTGATCACCTTTATTAGTCACATTCATGGTTGTCCCAGGTAGCACCACTGTCTTTCAATTACTGAACGTACCTACCTTCTCATCCTACTTATCCTATTGATCACCCTCAATTAGTAACCTCCATTGGTCTTATTCACCCTTACTGAGACCTCGTTGTTACCTAGGCTCAATCCCCTAATTCCTTCATCATCTGATCAAGATCGATCATTCATCCCTATCTCTTTAAACCTTATCTTCAAGTTACCTTAGAGCTGCTGGGTTCCATCCCATCTCATTGCTTCCGGCAATCACTCTTCAAGAGCTCAAAGTATCCCATCTGGGATCCGTTCCCATCCTTCTGCCTCTTTTACTTGGTCTAAGCTCAACCACCATCTCGATCCAAACCTCCCCCCCTTCATGTCCGAACCCTTCATTGTGGTCACTCAACAGTTATAAGGAAGAAATTTGATTGCATCCAATTAATAGCTCCCATGCCAATTTGGTCCTGACTGTCACCGCTTGACCGCCCTCCTTCTGCCTCTATCTTTCTTTCAGCTGGTCCGCCTTCAATAGTCTCATCCTTAAAACCGGCCTTTGACTCTCTTGGCAAGGGGGTGAGATGGGATGAGCCTTGTCATCAACAATCAAGCTCATCCTATCCATCCTCCTCAACATCCTCACTGGCGCCATCTACAACCTTCCTTCTTCATATCGGAACCTTTTCATTTAGGTTACTCAACAGTTAACTTCGTCATCCGACCCAAGCCATCTCAGCTGGTTCCATCTGGCGTCAATTACCGGCTTATGATCTTTGGACTTTAATTCCAACATCGTCTCTCTCTCATCCTCCGATTGCGAAATTGCTTGCGTTTGCTCATCGTCCCTGCAACCTCGATGGCGACTTGGATCACCTCTCAGCTTTGCTAGACACCTCCAACGTCTCATCGCTCGCGACATCATTCGCGTACTCGTCCTCGCTCCTTTTGCGATCTTGGTTGCTGCTCATCTCAACCTGTCTTGCTCTTCCAACTCTCTGACCTTCCTGTGCTCGCTCTCCTCTCCTCACTTGCGGTCTTGATCACGCTTTCATTCACGATTCTGATTGTTTCTCATCCCACCTCACTCATCATCAATGTCCGATGGCCTCCTCCTCCTCCAAGCCTCAATCACCCATCTATTTGCCTATTATCTCCTCGATCTCAACCATCCATCTGATTGCGACTGAGCATTGATCAACTCTTCCTAAAATCAATCCTTGCGCCCGTCTGTTTGCTTTTGCTTTTAGACCTTGCGTTCTATTAGTGGTCGCCTTACTTACGTCTCATGTGCCCATTGCTGCTCAAGTTGTCGGTCGGATCATCTGCCTCATCTACTTGCTCATGTCCCAGCAAACTTAGCTTGCACACTGCTTACAACCCTGCTTGCAACTTAACGTGCAACCTTGCTGTCTTGATTGCTACCTATGATCTCTGTTGCAGGTAGAAGTCCTCCAGTTGCCCTGCTCTATTTGCTTGGTTGAATTGCCAAGTTGCAACCTTGCGCTCATCACTTGCGAGATTGTTTGGGGCTCATTCTGCGAGTCTGTTCTCACTCATCTTACAACGTCGCGCGCTTCTCAACTTGTGACACAGCTTGCTCTCTTCTTACAACTTTCTCGGTCGCTTCAGGATTCACCCCCTTCAATCCAACTTTGATCCGCTTCCATCCTCACCCGGAACATCGCAACTGTATCTTTTGGTTGCTGCTTGGTCAAATTCCCAAATTGCGCCCTCACAATTGGTTGATCCATCAAGTTCTGTTGCATCCGGCTCCTCAAGTTGCTGGGACCTGTCATCTGTTATTGTTTCCTCGTAACCTCACTTGCAACTTCCCCCGCAACTTTGCTCTCCCCATTCAACTTGCTGACTTTGACCGCTTGCTAGTGTCTTCACTGTTGCATTCTTCACATCAATTATCATCTTTTTGTTACTGTTTCCATAACTTTGGGTGCACTTAGGTTAGGTTTCCACCTCAAAAGTCATTGTCCTTTTTCATTATTCTGTTAGCCTGCGTTGTCATACCTCCTTGTCTTCTCACCAAGTCTCAAGCCCACCAGCAAGGGGGTGTGTTGGAGTATCATGTTTATGCTGCTAGCCATGATCCTTTTCTGCTACATAATCTTCTCATTGTGTGTCACCTAACCTGTCTAGCCAGCTAGTCCTTTATTGACCTGTCAATACTCTCTTATGGCTTACTCCATATTTCCTCATCTTGTCATTTGTCCATATAGTTTCTGCCATGGTTGATTAGTCATCAAGTGCCTTAGGCCCCCTGTGAGGGGCTCTCTAGTTTTCTGCTTAAATTAGTCTTTTCCAGGACCTTGCAATTCACTCATTGACTTTGTTTCTTTCAAATCAAGTCCTCAAATTTCTGAGTTGAGTAAGAGTTCATGATCTGATCATCAACTCCAACAGTCTGAGACATTGCTGGCTGGACTGAGCTGGGGTTGTCCGGTACCAGCTGGCTGGACTGAGCTGGGGTGGTCTTGTCCTGGCTGGCTGGTCTGAGATTGGGTGGTCTTGTCCTGACTTGCTTTCTGGCTGGCTAGCTGGCTGGATGACTGGCTGGCTATTTTTCCGAATGAATTGATGGATAGTTGGCTGGCTTTCTATCTGACTGCTTGGCTGCCTGACTGGCTGACTGGCTGGCTAACTGTATTTCTTGCTGACTGACCAACTTTCAATCTGGATGACTGATTTGGTGTGGGCTGGATTGCCTTGTCTTAGCTGTCTGGCTGGTTGGGGGTTGTTTTTCTTGGCTTGGCTGGCTGATCTGGGCTGAATGGTCCGGTCTGGGCTGGCTGTCCTGTCAGGGCTTTCTGCTCTTGGCTTGGCTGGCTGGCAGGCTTTCTTGATGTTGGTCCAGTGGTCATTTGTTTGGCTGCATGGTATTTAACCCGGCTAATTGTTTGGTTGGTTCTTGCTAGAAACCAATTGGCCTTTTTTGTGATGTAAACCTTGCATTTAACCATTGTAGCTCAATGTCTAGAGAACAACACATGCAATGGGCTGATGTGGGTTTGATTCCACCCAACTTTGTTACCTTTTTCCCATCATTACAGGTTATGAGCCCAGCACCCCAAGCTGTAGCATCCTGATTGAATTTCACCCTGATTATCACACTTGAAAATTGAATGAAAATACATGAATATGGAGTTAGGTAAACAAGAAATCAGGTGCTCTGTGTATGGGGGGGGGGTATTGTGATTTACACCTTCCACCAAGCCATTGTAGCTCATTTGTTAGAGAAACCCACATGCGATGGGTTGATGTGGGTTTGATTCCAACCAAATGTGTTACCTTTTCCCTGTCTTTATATTTTATGAGGCAAGAACTGCAAGATGTAGCATCCTGAATGAATTTCACACAAATTATAATGCTTAAAAATTGGGAAAAAATACATGAATATGGGGTTAGGGGTGCACCAAAAGGTCTCTTGGTGTATGGGGGGGTATTGTGATGTAAACCTTGCACCAAGTTGGTTGAGCTCAAAGGTTAGAGCAACCTACATTCAATAAGTAAATGTGGTTTTGATTACCACTGACTGTGGTACCTTTTCCCTTTAATTTCAGTCTTTATTTGGTGAGGGATCCAGCTGGCTGGATGGATTTGGTCAGGATCCTCCATAAGGAGGCACAAACCTCCAGATCAGAGGTGAAGGAGGATTGGAATTAATTTGCACAGGGGTCTGTCCTGTGAAGCTACTCCAATTTATCCCAATTGGGATAAATTGGGGCAACAGCAGTTGCAAAGATATGACTACTGCAAGTTATCCAAATTTCAATAACTCTAAGGTGGTTGCAATGTAGTTGCTTGAGTGCAACTACCAAAAAACAACTACATTGTTTTTTTGTTTATGATTTCAACACTCCCCCTCATGCTTTTATCTATTTCTGATTTATATATATGTATATATTATTTTGATAGGGTTTCCTTTTTGATATAACTTTAAATTTTTTGTGTTTTTTTTAATATAATTTCATATATTGAAACATTATATCTTTTGTTTATATTTTGAATTTTTTTTAGAACATAAAAAATAATTTTTTTTGATGATCCACAGTTTTCTCATTATTATTTTTTTTAAAAAGTTTTCTTTTTAATTTTTATTAGAACAATAATTTTGGAACTTCATTCCAAACCTTTTTCATGTCTGTCCCAAGGATTTACTCTGAACAAGGGTAACAGGGGGCTCTGAAATGATTTTCTCCATCCTCAAAATCCAAATATTTGTCATTATTCTATCACAAAGTCCCTTTTTTACAACCAAATACTAAAATATCATGATATAAAAAAATGCATATCACTAACAAATTAAATGCTCATTGTCAGCTTGCTACTATGTACAGAGCAACCTGTCATATCAACACAAAACTATAAAAAATAAGAATATATAAATTAACAAAAGAAGGAGTGAGAAATCCATAAATATTGTTGAAGAAATGGATTCCTCACCCAAAAGAAGGTAGGGTCACTTACTGACCCCACCCTTGAAATCCAAGTCCTTACATTTTTAAAATAATTAAAAAGAAAAGTACTAAAAATTACAACACCAGTATGGAACCTTTTTGGCATTTTAAAATTTCACACATGTTGTCACGTATAGGGTTTAAACCTAAAATTCACTCAGAATTTAGGTGTTGTGTATATTTTAGGAGTTACATGCGGAAATGTGTTATGTCACAATTCCCGCGCGCAGCCCCGCATCATTACATACCCCTACGTACTCATAGTAGCAGTTTCCCACGTACTAGAGATCCGCGCGCAGCTAATTCTGCCACGCACGCAGCGGATCCCACCCTGCGCGCATCTGAACTGACTGATCCCCGCATCTGGATCCGTTGTGACTAATCTGACAACCAGGTACCGCTCAAAAGAGCTACAACCTAATTAGGGTTGCCTGGCATATGTGAAAAGTTGACATATGCATTGGTAATAATCTAAAAAGATCAAAACCTAATTGAAATTAATAAAAATTAAGTTTAGAACATTTTTTAATAATAAATTAAAGATCAAGGATTACCACTTAAATCATTGACTCTGATCTTTGAAGACCACAAAACACTACAAGGAGTCTTCATAAAAATTATTATAAATTATCTACGTGATCAGCAGATGATGAAAAATCAGTAAACATCCACATTTGTTCACTTTAAAGCAATACTGATAGTAGAAATGAAGGATGAGTGCAGAGTGATCAAATTTACGCTATGACAGATTAACAGATCCTGTGGCTAAAATAGTACAGAAATCCAGCAGATCTAAGGTCAGCTGATTAACAGCACCAATTGGACGTGCTAATCCTTCTCTGACTGGATTTCCAGCCTCAGTCCATGAGCAGAACTATCTCTCCGCGCCCTGTGAAGCTCCAAATCACCCCAAAAAGGTATTTATACAGACCTCTTTGGATCCATTATTCCATCATTAGTTTACCAGGAATTATTATTATCAATCAGAAAACGTGTCATTGTTAGTAAAATGCTTATGAAGAATCTAAGAAAGTTATTTATGACCAAGTCTGTAGTATTATTATTTATTTCTTAAAAGCAATCAACCCTTGAAGTTTAGTCAAGCAATCCACCCCATCTGCTCTGAAACCCTTCTTATTATTACAGGATTTTAGTGCTAAACTGCTCAGAGTGAGTGTTTCCATTCCTGTATTGGCCATTGTTCTGTTATGCCCGGCCATTAGTGGAATAAGCCCTTTCTAAGGCACCCATCTTCATTCCAAGGTTCTTGAACTGCCTAGAGAGGCCCCTTGAAGAGAGGTTGCTTTTTCTGTAAAGACCCCCAGTAGTAAAATACTGTGGCCCCTCTTTTATATACATATTGAAAAACTTTTATTAAAAAACCAATTAAAATTTGCAACTGCTCTTATTATATCATTTATTTGAGCCTCTAAGCATTTATTTTTTGAATAATAATTATGATTATTTTTCCAGTATTTTTATCACTCTCTGTAGCTAAAGGACTGCAAGGTTCCTGGTATCAGAGAGCTGACACTCATCATCATTAAATAAAGAGATAAATATCTGTATCTCAAGAAATGCTAGTCAATAGCCCCTAAAATCAATCCTCTTCTTAAATTGTTCCATTTTTTCATTCAATTGTTTCCATTTATTCATCCTAAAGGGTCCAAAATATTAATCAATATTTTCATCATCCACCTCAACAAACATTTACAAACTCTGAATTCAACAACCAAAGTTTTTCCAGTACTTCTTTGGGTGGAAATATGATGCTTTGTTTCATTCCCTGGGCTACCACATAAAATCTGCTTTCTATCAAGATCCAAATAATTTCCAGAATATTTCAAAAGCTCATGCACCTCAAAAATATTTTCAAGGCTTGAAAACATATTATACTTAAAAAACTCAAATTGAAAAAAATAATAAAAAGGATTCCCTCTCCCACAGTCACAAAAGGTGTGTTTTATTTCATTTGAATTCTTTTTAATAATCAGTACTGATTTGATTTGTTTTTATTGTATGATTTGTTTCTATAATGAAGGAAGGTGTTGAATTAATGGCGCTGGGTTGCAAATGGGTGTGGAACACTTTTTGGGACCCATATGAATTTTGAATGCAGGTTCACAACTCAACAAGTTGCAAGAAAAATTGCTTATGGCTTGAACAGCCCCTGGGGGATTTAGAAATACTTTTTTGGGCTTCAAATGGGCTGCAAACAGGTATTTTTCAACCAATCTCTGGTTTATTTTGGCATTTTTACTTTAGGGCTAGTCCATTGAGGTGGTCTTGATACAATTCCACCTCAATGGACTAGCCCTATTTTTTTGTGGGGTTGATTTAGTTTGGAACTGGTCCAATGAAATTAGTTCAACATTTTTCGGGCTGAACCCATCATAAGAATTCTTTTTACTTCTTATGATGGGATAAGCTTAACACCAGTTGAGCTTTTTTTTGGCCTTTTGAATTGATTTCTACTCCATTGAGGTGGTTTTCTTGTATTTTATTCAAATATTATATTGCTTCAGGGCTTTATTTTATGTACATTTTCCCTTTAAATTTTTTTTGGGCACAATTTTTTTATTTTTTGGAATTTTTAATTGTTTATTTTTATTTATTCATAGTTCGATGAATCTGCATTCATGGCTCCATAGTTGTGAAATCTTCAATTTTTTTAAAAAAATTTTTTTTAGGCCAAAGTGAAATTTGCAACCTTGGCGTTGAAAAAGGGCGCGAATTTCTGTTCACAACCCACATGGGTTGCAAATGGCAATTCATGGATCAAAAAGGAGAAAGCAAAGTTAGTCACAACTTGCGCATCCTCCAGGGGGTTGCAAATCCCCAATTGAAACCCCCCAATGGATGAGCAAGTTGTGAGCAGGTGTTGCGCCTGTTTTGCAGGTTCATTTGGGGCAAAATAGCCCCAAATGGACCATTTGAGGGGGGAGCTTTTCAGCTTGCTACTATTACAGAGAAAACTGCAAAATTAACAACACAAATGGGAAAAAAATTACAAAGAAGGAGAAATAAATCATACAAATTTGAATTCTCCATCCATATTAAGGTAGAATCACCCACTAACACCCACCTTCATTTCTCACTCCTTATATTTAAACATATTTATCAAAAAATGGTTCCCAGAAGTAAGGCTCTAGAATCCATTCTTTTGGCCATTTCAATACTATCAGTTGATAGAAAACTGTCCAAATTTTACATGGATTTTGTCCTCTTGTTCAGAATTTTTATCCTTTTTTGTTTCTTTGTCCTCTTTTTTCTTGTTTTTTCTTGTGTTTTTCCTCATTTTTTTCTTTCCTCAATTCAAGTCAAACGGGTCATTTATTCAGGATGAGATTTTGGTCTTTTTCTTTTTCCTGTCCTATTTTGAACCATAATCTGTCCACATTTTATTTTTTGAAGAGAACCTTTTTTGAAATAAAATGGAATGACAAGAGAGGCCTCAAAGTTTTTTATTTCATTTTTTTGGAAGGTCAAGCATTATTTTTTGATAAATCAGATTAGTCCTTGAGTATAATTAAGTAATTCAGTACTTAAAAAAATAAAAAATGCAAAAAAATAAAAAAATAAAAAAAATAAAGAAATAAAGAAAAATAATTCAAAATCAAATGGATTTAAGCAAGATAAGTACTAAAATCTTTGATCATGGTTCCTGTCATTGGTTGCATCTCACCACATACTTTACAAATTTTTTGACAGTGAATGAAGAATTTTTGCACCACTTCACTGGTTATCTTCTCTTAAATAGCACCACAAATTGATTTGGAAATTTCCATGCAACTTTGGATTTCTTGGTGCTTGACATGAATCTTGATTATGTTGAAGACAAGCTCAATTGGATTGTGTTAAGAATGGCCCTCTATTAGTCTCTTTCCGTCTCAACCTCTATAAGCGCTTACACTGGGAATGAGTGTAAACACTCTATCCTGGGAAATGATTATCTCAGCCGGGAGTCACTGTTGATGTAGGCTCTTCCCCCAGGGAGAGAGTATTGGGGCTCTTGAATGGAAACACAATCTTGACTCTCTGATTGATAAAATTTGTGATGGTTTCTCCGGCTCTCTTCTTTTTCTTTTCTTGTTTCTTTCTCTGATCTCTTTTTTATCTTGCTTCTATTCTTTTTTTCTTCTCCTTATACTTGACTCAATCCTCATCTTGAATACTCAAAATCTTCTCCTCTGTCAAATCTCATGGTCTTCAAATCCTTGCCTGGTAAGAGCCTGATCCTCATGACTGTACAAGTTTGGCAATTCTGAGACCACCAATTGTAGTCATCTATCTGCTTCTCTTTGCCTCAATTACTCTTCTACCGTCCATCTTCTCTTGCCTACACTGAACATAGTCTTAACTGTAGGTACATTTTTACTCTCTTTGTCTTTCTTCTTATTATTCTTTTATGATCTATGATAATTCTTTCATGTCTCTAACTCTCTGTCCGCAGTCTGCTGGTTTTTAGTTCCAAGAAATTCTATATTTAACTTGATATGGTTAAAAGCCAAAAGGAAGACTCTAACCATTGAATAATGAACAAACCAGTGGGAGCCAACAACTATTTTCATGAAGTTGCACTCAAAGCTTTGGTTGATGCTATTCCCCTCTTAATGAAGATAACTATTCCATCTGGAAAGATTAAATGTTGATGCTTTTTGATCTCAAAGACATCAAAGAAGTTATAACCAGAAAATCAGGCCAATCAACAATAGAGCAAGATTGAGAAATCCAAGCTATTATTCTATCTAAACTTGATAGCATCAATCATGATAATTTGGTCAATGCAACAAACATTTCATAATGCAAAATACTATGGGAAAAGATTACTTGTAGATTTGCTTCATCAGAAAATTCAAATAGAGCTCGCGTTTTCAACCAATTTCTTCATGATCCTTTTAACAAACATGTGATAAAAGGCTTCATAATGGACATCCAGAAGAAACTCACTCCTATGGCTGATTTTGGGATTGAATTAACAAAGGATATATTGGCATATCTTGTATTATTCAAGTTTCTCCCCATTCTAGAGAACCTCATACAGCAAAATATGCATGTAGAAAAGTCTATGGTGGTAGAAGTAGTTTTTAATCACCTAATTCAATACAATAACAAATGGAAGGCACAACTGAAAGTAGGAAAAACCACCTCAGATGTCAATTTAGTGACAACAAAGAGCAGAACAGAAAAAGATGACAGGAAGGTTTGAATCCAATGTAAGGAAGGCTTTCATGATCCAAATGCACCACATCCAAAGTCCTCATGCTTTCATCTCCATCCTCAAATTGTGCCAAGATGGTGGGTCAAAAAGAAAAAAAAATGAAAGAAAAGAATAAAAAAAGCTCCTACCATCAATTATCATGCCTTCATTACTCTTTGGATTAACTTGGACAACACACCTAATCTCCAATTGGACTCCGGCGCCAAAATTAACATATTCAACAATCTAAAATTTTTTACTTTGATTGATCTTCAGGATGAGACGGAGAAAATTAAGACAGGAAAAGTTGAAGCCAATATTAAAAAACAAGGAACTGGCACGGTTAGAATCAAGTGGAATGAATCCATCCTAACACTTGAGGAATGCATGTAATTCCCTGAAATAGTTGTCAATATGATTATCCCAGGAATTCTAGAAAAGAATGGATGCAATCCTTCTCAAGAACAAGATTGATTTTCTACCATCAAAGGCAGCAAAATAGTTCTGAAAGGTTTAATACAAGATAACTTGTTTGTTATTGAGAAGCCCCAAGTTGCTGGTAATAATCTCTTGGTTAATCTCATAAATAAATCTCTAGTTTACACATCCGTTGAAGCTCAATCCCTATCAGATCTTCATATGATGTATGTCATGCTTTTATTCACACTCTCAAATCCATCCCAAAGGATTGCTTCTCTGAAGAAGAACTAAATAAATTTCAATGAAATAGTTGCGTAAATAGTAAAATCACAAAGTCTCCTTTCTCAGCAACATTGATGCCTTCATCAAAACCTCTTGAAAGGATTAACCTCAATCTAATTGGAAAAATTAATCCTCAATCAAAGGAGAGTCATCATTATATTTTTACTCTTGTGGAAAACTTTACAGGTTACATGACGGCTTTTCCTCTGCTATTCAAATATGAAACCCAGGACGTTATTATCAACATTCTCAAGACTGAATACAAACGGTTAAATTACTATCTGACGGAGATCTTCTCAGATAAAGGAATGGAATTTTCCAACAAAACTTTGAAAGATTTGGAAAAATCCAAACACATCAAGTTGCTAACATCTGTACCCTACCACTCCCAACACAACAGCTGATCTGAATGCGCCAATCAAACCATTGTAGATTCAGAACGTGCAACATTTTCCTCTTCTGGATTACCTAAAAATTATCCACACATTGTAATTATAAGCTGTTTCTTCATGTTAAATAAAATCCCTAGGGAAGGTAATGACTGATCCCCTTGGCAGCTTATGTTCAAAAAGGAAATTCCTGCTAATTGTTTGAAACACGTAGGATCACCTGTAATTTATCTGGGAAATTGTTTACAAAGAGGGAGAAAGTTTGATGAAAAGGGGTTAGAAGAAATTTTAGTTGGGTTCAATCCCATTTTTCATTCTTATCTTATCCTAAGCTCATCCGGTGCTACTGTTGAAACCAAACATGTACAGTTCCTCCAGAACCATCTCTCCCAATTTCCTCTCCTTGAGTCACCTGGACTCAATCTCTTCACTCAAGTAATTTTGGAATCTGACAACTCAGATTTCTCCTCTTCCAATAAGCAATACACTTTTCAAGAATCTCATAAAGATCTCACCAAATCAGAATCAGATCATGAAGAAGCTAATTCCATAGATTCATCAGCTTCAAATTCTCCACTATTGATCTCTCCAGAACTTCCAGTTCAATCTATACCTCAAAGACCCAAACAAGAGGTTAAGAAGCCCAAACAATATGGCTTCCATCATTACTACAAACCTCCTTTGTATAAGGCCGCGCACAAATGTCCTGAGTGGCCTAAGTGGAAAAAGGCTGCGGAAGATGAATTAGATTCTATAGAACTGCAAGAAGTTTGGCAAGACTACAAAAAAACCCTGGATAATATTCTAAATACTACTTGGGTCTTTCAAGTGAAGGAGAAATGTCATGGCAAACCAGTCAAGTATAAAGCTCAACTCTGTGTTCAAGGTTTTGATAAAATTCTAGGAGTTGAATATAATGAAACCTGGGCACCAACTGGAAAGATTGGGTTGCTTCTAATGGCTCTCCTATACGGTTTGAAGGAGAAGATGAAGTTAACACAATTCAACTTTAAGGGTGCATTACTCCATGCTCCCCTTGACAAAAATGTCATCATAAGAACTCCAGAAGGATCAAATAGAAGGTCCCCATATTTAAACTTAGAAAAATCACTATATGGTTTAAAACAATCCCCTAAGAATTGGTACAAAACCTTAACCTCATGGATCAAGTCTCAAGGATACCAAGAATCAACTAGTGATTCTTGTCTTTATATCAGTCTCAAGACTCAAGAGATTATCTAATTCCATGTAGATGATCTGATTCATATAGCTAACTCTAACATCTTTGAATCTAATTTTTCGGATTGATTCAAGAAATTGTCTTGTCATCCACCTGATACTATACTTGGAGTTCTCATGGAGATCAAAGACAACAGAATTCTCTTAAGTTAGCCTAATCATATTGCTCGTGGATTAGAGGAACTTGGTCTATCATCTTGCAAAGACATAAAGTCCCCGTTAACCCAAAATCTCAATCTTGAACCCCCCTCAGACAATGATCATGCAGAGTTCTGTCAGTTAAATGTCAACTACCAATCCAGAATTGGACTACTAAACCATCTATCTAAATACACTCAACCAGAAATATTCTTTTCTGCTTCTATTCTGGCCAGGTTCAATGCTAAACCCAGTATGAGTCACTGGAGAGAGGTTTGGAAGGTGTGGAAGTACCTCAAGAAAAATCAACATTTGAAACCTACCATCAAATAAAATCCAGAACAAGACGTGCTCTCTAGCTTTAGCAACACTACTTGGGGAGATGATCCCGCCTTTTGAAAGTCTCAAAACGGATATTTAATATTTCACTATGGAAGCCCAGTAATCTGGAATTCTACTAGACAGCAAAACATTACTTACTCATCCACCAAATCTGAATTTAATGCACTACTTGATTGCTATTTAAAACTCAAATGGATTAAACATCTCATTGGTGAGATTGCTCAAATTTCGGAATTTAAACCCTTGTTGTACATTGACAACATGGGCCTGGATGATAAGATCAAGAAATTTGGTTCTCACTCAAAATCAACACACATAGATATAAAAAAAAAGGATTGTGTGAAGATTTTGTGAATTGGGAGTTCACACTTAACCTAATCCCTAGTAACTCTATGATTGCGGATTCCCTTACAAAGTCCTCTTCTATAAGCTCTCTAGAAATTCTAAAACAGAAAGTATTTACTGTTCCCAGTAAATAATCTTTTGGATCATACTCTTATCAGTCATGTGGGGTGTTAAGAATGGCCCTCTATTAGTCTCTTTCTGTCTCAACATCTATAAGCGCGTACACTGGGAATGAGTGTAAACACTCTATCCTGGGAAATGATTATCTCAGCCAGGAGTCACTGTTGAATTAGGCTCTTCCCCCAGGGAGAGAGGATTGGGGCTCTTGAATGGAGATACAATCTCAACTCTCTGATTGATACAATTTGTGATGGTTTCTCCAGCTCTCTTCTTTTTTTTTTTGTTTGTTTCTCTGATCTCTTTTTTATCTTGCTTCTATTCTTGTTTTCTTCTCCTTATACTTGAATCAATCCTCATCTTTAATACTCAAAATTTTCTCCTCTGTCAAATCTCACGGTCTTCAAATCCTTGCCTGGTAAGAGCCTGATCCTCACAAATGTACAAGTTTGGCAATTCTGACACCACAAATTGTAGTCATTTATCTGCTTCTTTTTGCCTCAATTACTCTTTTACTATCAATCCTCTCTTGCCTACACTGAACATAGTCTTAACTGTTGGTAACTAATTACTCTCTTTATCTTTCTTCTTATTATTCTTTTATGATCTATGATAATTCTTTCATGTCTCTAACTCTCTGTCCACAGTCTGCTGGTTTTTAGTTTCAAGAAATTCTATATTTAACTTAACAGATTGAGCATTGGTGAGTTCTGGGGAGGAATTAGATTTTGGTTTCTTTGTTGGATTACTTCATCATTTGGCAGACTCAATTGAAATTGTCACCCCAATTAATGGGTTTGTTTCCCATGATGATGAGCAATTTGGTTGGGCAACAATCATGGATGCAGAGATGAAAATTTGCAAATTTCAAATAAAACCTGCCTCCATTTTTCTTACCATCTTCAGTAAGTAGTTTTTAATAAATCATCACGGAGTTGGCCAGAGTGCAAATGAAATGAATCATTATCCCCCTGGTATTTGTTTCCAGGGAAGCATCCTGTCCTAGAAGTAAGTAAGTTAAAATAAAAAAAAATAAAGAAGTCAGTAATTGAAAAAAAAATTACTTAAGTACTAAAGAAGTAAGTAAGTACTATCTTACCAGAAATTAAAAAACCATGAGTGGGCTTAGTCTTGGAATTGAACCCAGACTCATTGATGAATATGAGATTACTTCCTACATCATTACACAATTGAGCACAAAATTTTGTATCTGTTGAAGGAAGGATTCTTCATTCCACCTGCGAGGGACTGGTATCACCATCTTCCATCTGATTCAAAGGCTCTTAAGTAGCTTCTGGACAAATGGGACTTAGATGGTGATTTTGAATTCTTCTTTGATTTGATTTTCCAAATCCTTTAAGCAACTCAAAGGATTTTCTTCAAGATGCATCAAGTGGATTAAATAATGTATTGATCAGTTTTGATTTTTCACCTCTTGAAGAATTTGAGGGATTATTGTTCCCATTCCTTGCTTGATTGATGATTCTTCAAAATTTCCAACCCAAAATGCCAAAAATCTTGGCAACTTCAACTTGAATCTTTTTCTGATTCAAGATATGTTGCTCAACCCGGTTCTTGAATTAAACGCTAATTGTTTGATGTTGTTGTCAGACTTGAGTGGCTTGAGATTACTCTTGATTTTTCTTTTATTTTTATTTCTTAAAATTCTAGAATGCCACTGAGAGGTTTTGATTTTAAAGGAGGTTCCAATGGGCCTCTTGGATAGCCTTTGAATGGCCTTCTATCTCTTCCTGATATTTACTCACTTCATGATTGTAATGTTCTTTAAGGCTACTATTATTGTTGTTTTCCATGCTGATTGGCACCAAAAAAAAAATTCTCAAGTAAGTAACTTACTCACTAAGATGGAATGAACAAATGAAGGAAAAGTACTTAAGTACTTACTTGGAGTTCAGGAAATGTGGGTTATTTGATGGAGTTGAGGCAATGATTGTTGGTTGATGGAGCAAAAGCAGTAGCCCAGCCTCCTGAGTGGTTTCAGAAAAATCTGGACAGGAAGCCTGATAACTTGTGAAATGGATTCTAACTGCGCCCACCCAGTTTTTTCCCAAGGCTGTCCGCAATTTTCAGCCTCTTTTCCAGCCGGACATGTGCACTGAAAATTGCAGACAGTTTTCTGGCAACTGATAGTATTTCACACAGACTTTCACATGCAAGTTTCACAACCAAAATTTAGTCACAATCGCTGAATTACATGTAATTTAGAATTCATGTGCAGAAATTTGATTTGTCACAATTCTGGCATGCAGCTGTGGCTTCTGTATCTGCCCAAGGCTAAACTGATACGCTGCCGTGCTGTCAGAGTAGCTAGAAAAAGCAGAAAAGCAGCCGCAGGACTACACAACAGACAGCTGCAACAGCCTCAACTGCCAAATTTCAAAATAAGCTACCATGGCATCAAGGTACAGCTCACACATGCTACTACCCAGGCAGAGACATGCAGAATATGTAATAGATTTCTCCGTGGGAAACACATTATCAGAGAATTACCCAAAATCATAAAGTTACCTAAAAAGAACATTTTTGAACATTTTATGAAATATATTTGTAAATACTAGAAATTTCAAAAATAGGTAATAAAATATTGAAAGGGTTCACAACCCAACTTAAAACAACATATATGGAAACATCAGGGTACCAAAATGACCATGAAATCCTAGTAAAACTATAAATTTAAAAATATTACATACTCTCCCAGAGGAAATATTTTTATTATTTATTCCAAATGAAAAGAATTTATTTTGAAGATTAACATCAAAAGCATTACAGGGATTTCATTCCCACTTACTGTTACATAGCAGATGTCATTATCAAACCAAAATAATTTTAGAAAGTCTATCTAAAAAGTTATTCTAACATATCAATGAATAAAACAAAAGAATAATTACTAAAAAAGAGATCTTGTGAATGATTACAGCACTTTTCACATGTTAATCACTCAATTAAAATGTAGTATAATTCCCATCACCTGTAGAATTGGATTCTACCCATGCCATAGCACCAAGTATAAATAATGAACCACCACTGTTTGTCTTGCTAGCCTTAGAACCCATCCACTTTGGCCTGTATAGCTCTCAGAGGGACAGCAGGGAGACCCAAAAAGATATAAATAAAGGAATCTTTTGAGGTCATTGATACCCCAGACCCATGTACATATATATCTAGATACCTTTACAAAGTGATCAAATACTTATAAGGAATAAGGAAGTGATTTATGGCTTTAGTCTTATTAATTTGTATCTGTCCAAAACATTATAAAACCAAGTTATGCTTCTGAAATTCTTCTAAACCCCAGAAACAGGCTTAAAACCTCCAGTTTTTGTTGAAACTGGTACTTAAGAATATGATAGTATGCCAGTTAGTTATATATCTCCTCTTCTGTTGTGACAGCTCTGCTACAAGGCCCTGCCACTCCATCATATAATATATATATATATATATAAATTATCTTTGGGAAAGAATTCCTGTAATAACCATGAAAGGTTATAAAGTCACCAGTTGTATGAATTGAAAATTTAATTCCCTGAAAAAGAGGTGTTAAAGATCCCCAATATATTATTGTGGCACTATTATTTATTTATTTATTGATTTTTTAATATTAACCATTAATAACCAAACTACCTCAAATTGCAGTTGCTTTGTCCATATATTGATGGATCATTGCTGCATCTTTTTGAATAATGTATTCATTCTTTCTACTATCACCTTTGGTAGCTAAAAGGTAGAAAAAACCTTGGAATCCAGGAGGCTGACAGAATTGGGGTACCCAGGCACCCCTGTACCACATTTTTGTGCCATCAACCCAAGTTTGAGGATGTGGCATAGTATGTGGTAATATTATTGGAAAATGTTAAGATGTTAAGACATGTTAGGTCTTCTCCCCTTGCTGGGTACACTGGCGCGGGCACGGCACTCAGACAGACAGACAGGGGAGTGAGGACACTCCAACAACACTCCAAATCCAGCTTAGGCCTCATGGCCTCGGATCTTGTCTCAACCTTGGAACTACAATCCTCACTCATAGCTTCTCAACCCCATCATCTCTCCTCCTCAATCTCAACCTCGCCTTAATCCAACAACCTCATCTTCAACACTCCCTTCCTTGTCTGCTCGTCTGTGTACTTCAAGCCCTGTCTGTGTGCCCGGTGAGATATTTCTACCTTCCTATTTTTCTCATCTTTCCTTGATCTCACATTGACTCATCTTCTGGTCTAGTCCTCATCATCTCTTGTTGTCATCTCTCGTCTTGCTGTTCCTCTCCTAACTCTCGCACCTCAATCACCCCTATGCCAGATGTTTGTTATTTCCTTTCTTTTCCCATGTCTACTCATCCTTTGCTGATTCCCATCCGCATCAGCTCCCAGTTTATGGTGTAATCAATTTCTAAGCTTAACAGAAAACCAAATAAAATTTGGAATCAAACACTCTGCCTATTGGAAAGACAAAGTTTTGTCAGAAACCCTGTACAGTACACACATATAAAACACGCCCATTGGATAAAATTATTTTTCTCAACCCAAAAGTGAGCAAACCTTTGGAGTTGTTGAATTGAAAATTGAATTAAATAAGAAATTTATTTTGAATTTTTTTGGTTTATTGGAACATTGGCAAGCCCAGGACCTCCATTTAAAAACATGCCTACTTTAAAGGACTTAATTAAAAGTGTGGTTTACAAAGCTTTGGTGGAATCTAGGAATTTGGGTGGGGAGTTGGAAAAGAAGAAATTGAAAGCCCCAATTTCATCCTCATCTGGGGTTACAATTGAGGAACCAGATGTTTCTTCACAAATGGAATTGAATTAAGGTGGTGGGTCAAGTTTCATATATCATTTTACTGAGAAGGATTTGGCTTGATCAATAGTAATCTAACCATGTGGGGTGTAACTATGAAACTAAGGAGTGGCAGAACCACTTGAACCTCCTCCTGTGAGAGCCTTTGCAAGTAGGAAACAATACAAGATTGATTTTGAAAAATTGGCAGCCATAAATGGCTACGCATTGACAACACTCAAGTGAAAGAAGGATAAATATGTGGATCTAGCATGTGACAGATTTGGGGTATGTGAAGGGCCATAACTCCCCAAATGGCAAAGGAAAACTCATACAATGAAGTTTGGGTGTCAATTCATGATGAGTGCAAGTCTTAAAGTAGAAGATCACACATGGTATATCTCCATTTAAAATTGCCTACACAATAATCAAACATCTGAAAAACCTGCAGTGGATCCTCAGCTGAGGATAATCTCTGGGCAAGCCTTGGATATACTTAAAGGAATCAAAGATGGGCTCAACAAGGTTCAGCTTAAAATGAGATTGAGAAAGACTGACAGTGAAGAATACATTTAAAATAGAAAAATATATAACACCAAGTCAAAGGTAGAGCTTGCAGAACTGGCCGGGAAAGGTGTTATGGAAATTCTATTTGAAAGGCTGCAGGAATCCTAATGGGTTTCCAGGTCAAAATTTAGTGGAGAGGATAAATTTGAGGCCCTGTTCATGGCCCATCCTGAGTCTTTAAAAATTTTCAAAAAACTCCATCATATTGCTTTGTTGGATTGTACATATAAAACAAATAGGTACAACATCCCTCTATTGCATTTTGTAGGAATGACAGCCAACAGGGAAATTTTTACAAAGGATTTTTTTTATAAAAAAAGAGATGTATGAGTTGTACAGTTGGTCATTGAATGCATTAAAGGAGTTGGCTTATGATGCTGAGAGTATTCCAAAATTCTTTGTGACGGACTGTGAAAAAGATCTGATTTGTGCTAAAGAACATAGTTTCCCTGATTCATCCAGACAGTTGTGCTCATGGCACTTCTCTAAAAATATTAAAGCCAATTTTAAATTTTGCTTCATTAATGAAGATGAAGGATGCAAAATTTTTATTACTCTGTGGGAAAATTATGAGGCCTCTAAAACCAAGGGGGAGGCAGAATTCAACAATGCGTAACTCAGACTATGCCAATGTATTGCTTCTTCTGTTCATCTCTGCTGGGAATTCTGATGTTGAAACTTGTACACAGTTTTTCTTGAATGAATATGAGGATGTTATTTAGAATATGGAAAAGGAAATTTTACCTATCAAAGAGACGTTTTTAATGTTGTGGACTTATGTCAACAAAAACTTTGAAAATTAAACAATGTCTTGGGTAGAAGGGGCCCATGCTACTTTCAAACAATTACTTGTGGGATCTTTAGGGAAAATTTTGGATGTGTGGAAACACCTTGAAGGAACCATTGAAAGCCAAATAAAATCATTTCATGCATTGCTTAAAAAATATAAAATAAAGTTTGGAACCATTCTTCCAAAATAAACTTTACATTTGGGTTACAAATTTTCAACTGAGGAAATTAAACTCATTGGCAAAAAATTTGAGAAATTAAAGCACAACCATGATGGCAAGGTGTGCTCAAATTCTTATTCAAAAATGATGGGATTTCCATTTTCCCAAATTTTAGGTGAAATACTATTATCAAGAGGATCAATTGTGCCTCATGAGGATGTTCATCCTCACTGAAGGTTAGACTATGAAACTTCAAGTGAATTAAGTAGTCTTTTGGGGTTTTTTTAGGGTACCAATTAAAGGATTGAAAGAAATTATAGTATTGACAGCAATTATAGGATTTAAAGATTAATTATTTTTTCTATTTTTGAAAGATTGACACAGATCCAGTTCTTAAAAAATCCCAATTGTTCAACCAGTTGAATTCCATGATTATGGGACAAAGTCAACAATTTAGATTGGAAATTTTGAATTCTGTGGTTGATGATTCAGAAACTTTTATTGCCAAGCCAAGGCTTGAACCAAAGGTCTTACTCTCCAGCTGCAGTCAACCAGAATTGAAAACTACTTTTTGTGAAATTTCAACATTTGAAAATTTTGAAAGAGAACTTAAGAGGGAAAAAGGGTTAAAAGGGGACCAAAAAGATCAAACATAGTAAGTCTTTCTTTGGGGGTTCATGTTCATGGTTTGATGAACTGATGGGAAAATGATTTCTGGAGTTCAAGGAAGGTTCTTCAACTGAATTTCATAGTTCAGAGGAAGAGACTGAAAGGTAATTTGGCTCCCTTCATTTGTAAACAGATTCCTTGTCCAGGGAAGAAGAAGAAATGGAGGAGTCAAAGACAAGCTCACCTTTGGTGGGTATCAATTTATTTAATGAGATTAAAATTTTGGCTAATTAATTTTTGATTATAGGAACTAAAAGTGAATTACCTCAATCATATACCTGATAAATTACATAAGTTCTTGGGGGAGGTTTTGGATCCAGTTGGTGATGGGAATGGTTGACTTAGAGTCATTGCAAAATCACTTGGGTATGATCAGCAAGGATGGTTCAAAGTAAAAAAGTAAATGATTGAAAAATTGAGGAAGAATAATACATGCTATTCTAAGATCCTTGGTGGCATTAAAGATGTTGAAAGCATAGAACAAAGACTTGAGGTTAATGAAATCAATGAAAATATTCCCTCTTCAAAATGGCTTTCAAAGTTGCATATGAGTCAAATAATAGCTGATACTTATATAATAACAATATTTTTCATTTCATTGGATTGATTTTGTACTTATAATCCTATGAAAATGGGTGTTGAAGTACAAGCAGATCCTATATTCATTTGCTTTGTCAAAAAAAATAAATGGTTTCAACTTGTACTTGAGGGAGAAATGATACCAATCCTGCTTATTGTTTCCAAACCTGCTTCTTTGAATTCTAAAAAAAGCTTCTGTTTGGGTTGACCATCTAAAAGATCAAATCAAGTTGTATTCTAAGTTATAAAAATCATTTCAATTTCATTTTTTAGGTTTGGGTTCTGATGCTGATCTTGTAATTCTATTAGTATACAGTGTTATCACATGTTTCACATCATTATCTTGAGTGTCTTGAGTTAAAATAATCATGTTGAGTGTTTTGAAGGAGATTTTATTGGTGATTCAGTTCAACTTGTGCTGGGCTGATCCCATCATAAGGATTAATTTTACTTCTTGTGATGGGATCAGCTTAACACAAGTTGAATTTTTTTGGTATTTTCACTTTAGGGCTAGTCATGTTGACCTTTTATTTTGTGTATTTACTTTAGGGCTAGTCATGTTGAGCTTGTATTTTTTGGAATTTTTACTTTAGGGCTTTTCCATAGAATATTTCATTTTTTATTTGATTTTTGGTGTTTTTACTCTAGGGCTAGTCAAGTTGAACTTTTATTTTTTGATTTGTTTTCTTTTTTTTGTTTTTTTACTTTTTATTTTATTTTATTTTATTTTTTGAATTTTTTATTTATTTTTATTTATGTTATTTTATTTTTAATGTATTTTTTGATTTTTTTTTGCACAGCCCAAATGGGTTGTGAGCAGCAGTTCCGGCTAACATGAGCTGGGAGCAGCCATTTCTGACTGAAATGGGTTGCGAGCGGCCATTCAAAACTAAAATTGCTTGAAAACTGCGCCACAGGACCTGATTTGGGTTGTGAAAAAGCTGCGTTGGGTTGAAAATTGAACATTTCCCTTTTTTATTTTTTTTAGATGTTTAAATTTTTTAATTTTTTAGTTTTTTTGGTCTTTTTGTTTTGTTTTATTTTTTAGTTCAATTTTTTATTTATTTTAATTTTTTTAATTTTTTAATTCTAGTTTTTTTTATCAAAAAAATCACAACCCTGGAGTTGTGAAAAAATTTGTGAACAGCCGTTCAAAAATCATACGGGTTTCAAATGGCCATTTGCAACCCATGTCAAGTTGCAAATTGCTGTTCACAACTCTGCAGATTTCAAACGGCTTTTTAAAGCTCAGATGGGCCATCAACCATGCCACATGGTCCATTTTGGATCAATGTAGGCTGCAAATTTCAAACTTCCCTGTGGTGAATGATTGTTTTTTTTTGTATCAATTTCTGTGACTTATGTTTCTACTCAAGGCCAATAAAAATATCATTACTTTTAAAGCTATTCCCACGCCAATCAACCTTCCAATCAGCTTTCCCAAACTTATAACCCACAATCTGATATTAATTAAAATACTGCCTGTATTCAAAAAAAATTTCAAAAGGATTCATTCCTTCAATCCCATACTTATCCCAATTCTCCCACATTAATTTCATTTGTACAATCTTTCTTTTTTCTTTTTTAAAATAATAAAGCTGTTGACTCATTTATGATGTTTTTTTTTGGTTGATTTTTTTCTTTTAATATGCCAGCCTTATGTTTTTCACTCACCTTATACTAGGGAAAAAAGGCAACAAGAAATGAACAAAGAATTCCCAAAAGTGTCATGGTATGATGATATGGATGCTGAAGATGAAACATATCTGGGCGCCAAGCCCCAGCTGAAATCTCCAGTAATTATTCCACAACAAGGGAGCCTTCATTTTTTTAAATTAAAGAATGAATTTTTCAATTAAATATCAAAAAAAAAAACAAATGAAGGTGCAAATGATGAGACAGGAAGAGGAAAGGTAAAGAAATAGGGATTCAGAGATTCAAAAAAAACTGCAGGAACAGGAAAATATCAGTAGGGCTTCTTATGAAGAGCAGGAGAATATCAGTATGACTTCTTTCAAAAATAAGGCAAAATTAATCAAATCTAATTACAAAAAAACTCAAAGATAGGCCAAAAAACAGGAAATTTTAGAGAGGGAAAGGAAGGATAGTGAATATCCAAAGGCAAGGAAAGAATTAAATCACACAAATGCTGAAGATTGGAGGAAAGAAAAGATCTAGATCAAAATTATTATGAAGATCTGAGGTCAATGAAAGATTTAAAGAACAAAGAAGATAAGGAAAAACTCAAGTAGATTTGAGTGGAAAAGTCCAAGCCCCAACGGCTGAGTATCAAGAGCTTGAAAAAAACTGTGAGATATTGAAAGCTGAATCAGAAAAAAGAAATATTCAAGCCTTGCAAAATCAATCTTGAAGTTGCCATTCTCCTGCAAAGGCCTTACCTGCTGGATTTCTCCAATCAATCCATGTAACCAGTTCAGTCATCTTCCAGTTCTTCCATTCCAGTTCAATTATCTTCAAATACTTCTATCCCATTTTAATCTTCTTAAAATTCACCTATTGCTATCAGGCCGAAGACGGAGTACATCTATTCCTCAGCTTCAAGTGGTTTTCAAGATTATGTCAAATCTTTCTATGATCCCAATAGGGATGGTAATTGTGATTCCTATTCTGCTTTGTATCAGTTTTGTGGAACCTTCTCAGATCTCATAAATAGATGGAAATGTGTGTTTGAAAGAAATAAGGCATTTAATCAAGGTATTTGGAAGGACTCTGGAAATCCCTTGGATTTTTATTAAGTTCTAGAAAGGATTGATTCTGATTTTGTGAAGACTTCAAAAAGTAATGAAATTTTTTTTCTGAATTTGGTTCATTTTACTCCCAATTTCTATGAAGGCCCAATAGCTCAAATCTCCAAGGAACAATCATTAGCTTTTTTCCATTTTGCTTGTCCTGGAAAATCAAAATCCCATGTTTCTATTACTTTTGTGGATAAATTTCATTTTATAGGCTTGAAAATGATTAAATAGGGAGGTATTTTTTCCATTGCACCTTTTTATAATCATTCAAAAGAATATAGGTCCAGGAGGGGTGTCGAAAACTTGGAAATAGAATATTGGGAGTGCTTGGTGAAGATTTTAGAATGATTAGTATGGTGAGTTTGAGGATTGAGGAAAATTATAAGGCTGCAAAGAGAAAATGGAATTCGGATAATGATTTTAAAGTAAAATGGAACTGATCTGAAGGGGAGGAAGTGACAATCCAGTTTAGGTTTCTGGTAATCACATTGTTTTCATTCATGGTTGCAAGGAAGGACCGGTATTTAAGGACAACTAGAGAACCCAAAAAGGGGCCTAAGGAAGCAGGGTTAAACAAAAATAGAGAGCCCCCAGAGGGGCTTTAGACAGGAAGAATAAGATAATGAAAATATTAAAATAAATATAAAGCTGACTGAATTTTTCAGTTACAAAATATGAACAGAAAAAGACAACACTTGGATCTGTGGAAAAAATTTCATCATCCATTAAAGCATTGTGCTATTGAATTCAATTGAAAATCTTTTATACTTTTATTTAAAATTATTTGAATTTCCATCAGAAAACTGATATGTGTAGAATTTTTATATTTTTTAATGTTTGGTACAATGGTATTTACATCCCATTAAAAATATTGACTTTTCTTCAGATAAATGCATTTTTCATATTTCTTGTTATTATTCATGTACTGTATGATATTTTTGTCTGAATTTTTCAAACAATTTCAATTCCAAGAATTAAATATATATATTTAGCATTCCTTTGTGTTTTTTGATGTTTCTTAAAAAGTTATTTATGTTCCATGGTAAATAGTCCATTTTGTATAAAAAAATAATTATCATCATTTTTCTCATTGTTCTTAAATTGGATGGGTACATTCTCAAGCCTGAGTTCAGATATGAATTCCTGGAAAAAAATTGATATTAACAGCAATTTTACATATTGAATTAACTCATTTGGTGCTCGTCATTGAATTATCCAGAATTTTCTACCTCATGAGGACCCCATGGGGGGTCTGGAGGGCTCAATTTAGCCCCCCAGGGCATCAATTAATGTTTTCTGTCCTCTGGTGTCCCTAAAGGCCATCAATTGGTGTCCTATCCCACACCAGGAACCATTTTAAAACTTAAAAAGGCTGCATGCCTTCCTGGCATGGGAAAGCACCCCAAAATGCTTGATTATAGCAGAAATAATTGCTCTAATGATGGTAATGATGCTTTTTGGAATCATTTTAGCAATTTTTTTTCATAATAAAGCCTTTTGGAATCTTTTGAATGTGGTTAGTAATTCTTTGGGTGTCATTAAATACCAGGCCTTCATTAGGGAGTTTCTATTAGCATATTTGCAAGTGAAGGTATCCTGGGGGCCATTTTTATTAGCCTAAAGGTTCACGTAACCTGAAAATCCTTTGGCATCTAGAAGTGATATAATTAGAATAAACAAATTATGAAAGTTAATGCAGCAATTATCTGTTAATACATGGCTAAAGAAAATGTAAGGAGGTTGATTTGTATGGTTTAAGGAAGAATCAATGACTAAATAAAATAATAAATAAATAAAAATAGTGGCCACAGTCAATACTGGGGATCTTAAAAACCTCCCTTCAGGAGATTAATCTTATAATCCATGCACCTGGGAATTTGGAACTATTATTCAAGGGCATTATTATCCAGTAAATACATGATATGGCTGGGAAAGGGTGTCACAAATGCTTCTTGCATGAAAGATGCAGATGGCACAGAAACTACTAATCATAGCACTCAGGGATGATTGATTGCAATTGCCATGAATAAGATGCAAGGAGGATTTAAAATGATGACAAATGAAACAATGGAAATAAAAGTCCAGGAGTGGGTTTTTGAAGAATGAAATGTTGAATCCTACAAGAGTAACACCGGGAAGGGGAAAGATGATATTAGTTTAGTAGGATGGGTGAAATTTTTCTTGTTATGAGATGACACCTACTAGCTGATGGACTAATCAGTAATTATTAGTATCATAATTAATTAGGGGGGGTTAGTCCAGGAAGCAAACAGAGTCCAGTATATATTAATATTGAGGAGGAGGCCTTGATGGATGTTTGATACAGTAAGGGAGGAGAGTTCACACAGGTGGTCATACTTTCCAATGTGCTTGAGACTTTATTTGGGACAAATTATTAATGTTCTCCCCCATGGTGTGAATGATGAGTAACTATTGATCTGGAAGCTGTGGGAAAGTTGGATAATGAACATATACCTCTACATGGCAGAGGAGAGTGAGATGTTACTGAACCATACAGAGAGGGTCAGACTGGGAAGGCTTACTGAAAGACATGAGACGGTGGGTATACATTTCCATAGATATTATCTCATACAGGGATATTTTTAGCCTGGTAGAAGAAGGTGGAGACTGCATGATATGCATGAGTACTATGCACTGGAATTAAAAAAAGCAGGTAAAATTTGGATTGAGCTCAGCGTGGGGTTGATGAGAGTTTAAATTTTATGGTTGAAGGAGTGTCAAAACTGTTTTATTAGACAGGGTAGCAAACCAGAAAGAGCAGAGAGTAATAACTTACTGGGTAGATACTATCAATCTCAATAAAACTGCCTGAAGTTCTTGTTGAAAATTTCTGACTGGCCAAAATTTTGAAAAGGCTGCACAGCCTGGGGCAAAACAAGGACATGCAAGGGCAACAATGTTTGGTTTTTTTCATTTTCCAGGTAGCCTGTATCAGGGTTCCTGTCCATTTTTTGATCAAACTGGAAAGGAGTCTGTGGGCCTTCAAAACACACCCCTCACCTTTGACATCAAACCCAATAATTGAACTTCAACATTATTTCTGTAACTAATTTGTATTGTCTTTTACAATCAACTTTATTCAGAGGACTACTCAATTTAAGTAACTAATTATTACTTACTTCCTGGTTTATTTTTTTCTTTGTTGGTTTTGATTTGCCTCAGCATAGCAATGGATGAAAAAATAAATGATAACAAAATTCCCCAGGTTTATGAAGATGAAGCAAGGAAGTATCACAAAGGTATTTAAGCCCAATCCCCAGATTTCCAAGAATCTTATTGCCACCTTACATCAAACCTAAATCTATTGAAGGCATTCAAACACCTGCAAAAGAACAAATAAAACCTAAAGAAAGCAAAATTCAAACCAAGCAGGCAAGAAAACAGAATCAACCAATATATGGGAAAATCAAGAACCTGGTTGAACAGCAAGTCCTCAACAAAATAAAGTCTCAATTGGAGGTTTCAAAAACTTTTGGAATCTCCAACCATGAAGTTTGATGAATTATATGTGAGGCTTGAGATTGAAATGAGGATTGATCAGGAGCCAAAAAACAGCCAAAGTCAAAGATTTACACCAAAATTATTGCATCAAAATTGATGAATCTTCAAGATGATCCAGCCGTGTGTTTAAGTTACCTGTTTGGCCACATCAACAACAAGTTGACATATCTATCTCAATCACCTTGATCCACAAGGTTCTGCAATGTGTTGAAATCACCTTTAAGATGGAAACTCCAGTTCCTTGCAAGTGGAATGAGGCTTCCTTCCTACAACAGTAACACAATCTTTTTCTCAATTGTGTCACTTTTTTAGGAAGGAAAATCATCTTGATTGATTAGTCTGGTTTCAACTGTCAGAATTGGCCTACTAATGGTTGTAAACTTTCTGGTAAGTCATATCTCTTTCATTGTCACAAGGGCTGTTGACATTCAAGCAGGGCTGGGAACAAAGGGGAATCTACTCTTAGTAGGCTTGGGGGAAACAATACTGGGAGATGCTACAGGGAGAAGAGTAGGAATTGATTGGATTTAATGTGCTGATGACACTTTTTGGGATGGATTCCTAGTAAGAAGTAGTAAATTTTTTTATTGGGAGACAATCAGGAAAGAGGAAAAGAAGGGCTGCTTAAAAAGACAGGAGGCTGCAACTACAACAGAGTTACAAGTGATTGGAGCTCAGACTTAATATGTGATGACAAGGGAACAGTCAAGATAACAGAGAGGGCTGATCAGGTATGCTACTACATTGGGATAGGCTGGTTACTACATTGGGGCTAGGCTATAGGCCTGGCTGTCTAAGTTGGGAATGTACAGTGAGAGGATGTACAGTGTACATGGATTTCATGAGACTATGTACTAAATAGAGAGAGTATGTAATACAATCTGCTAGAGGATGTAAATAAGGATTCCCAAAGGATAAACCAAAATGAAGTATGGGATAGACAGAGTGAAGAAGGTTAGAGGGTATGCAGAACCTGAGAGATTAAGTATTTGCAAGCTTAAGGAGTCAATATGTATAATGCATGAGGCTTAACTATATGTAGATATGTAAGGCATGAAGATCCTGAGGATATGTAGTTGAAGAAGATATACTAGTAAAGTCTCCAGAGCCCTGAGGTTGAATTTTGACAGGTAAGTAGATTAGAACAGAGGTGAGACTGAGTTAGATTTCAGTATGACAGCACCCCCTGGTGAAGAGGAGGGCATCTCCTAATGACCATAAGAGGAGAGGTTGAAGAGCCCATCTAGGTAATTCCTCCTGCGATGTCTAACTTGAGCTTTCCTTCCCCTACCCACAACCATCATCACCATCCACCCCATTACCATCCTTATACCCTTTCACCAGATCACCTACAACAACCTACCCAATGTAGAAGACCAAAAATTACCATCTAATCCAACAGTATTACCCAAGCTGTGATAGGTTTATCAATCTGGGAAGAATTGGTACTACAAGTATCAAGCATAACTCCACAAAATGTGAAAGTTGCAGGCAATATGGAAGAGTATGTGATATGGATAAGCAAGTCAGGAAGGCTATGGGGGCAAACTTATGGGTTCTGGAGAAGAGTCAACCCTTTAAGATGAAAGAGGCTCCAGATGATGATGCCATGACTGTGGGATATTCATCCAGATTGGATGAATCTTCAGTTGATTGTTTCCAGATTGCTATATTGGAGGTGTATTAATGCTAATATGGGCTTGATATTTTGATTGATGAATGAAATATTGAAGAAGGCGCAAGAAAAGAGAGAGAAATTGCATCAAATTGGGAGTTTGGCAATAGATGGTCAGTCAAAGTATTGAGAGGAGGAGTGTGGGGAGGTTTTTATAACATGGGGAAACCCTCACATAGACTTGGATGACAACGTGGTTGAGGTTCCGTCAAAGAGAATTAGAAATAGGGACGTGATCAAACCCATTGAACCTGTCAAAGGAGGTTTGAAAAGCGTTCAGGAAGTCAAAGTTCAGGCCCAAAGTTTGATTGGTAAGATTGTTGAGGCAACCAATCAAAGGGTCAAAGTTGGTTGTTGAAGCTTCAAACCAACCCATCAAAGCGTGGGAACAGCCTGTCAAAGCTTTGAACCAGCCCTTCAAAGCGTCAAACCTTTGTGTTGAACTGTTGAAGCCGTTTTTCAAAGTGTCAAAGGGGTCAGTCAAAGCGTCAAAGGGGTCCATTGAAGCATTGAAATGTCAAAGATGATCATAAAAGAAAAGAAGAAAATGAAGAGGCCAAGGGCAGTTTAGAGATGGAAGTAAGTGAAATGGAGGATTAAAGAGAAGCATCAAAAAATGTAGGTAAAGGGAAAGAGAAAGAAGCCATTTTTGAAGAAGGGGGAAGATTGAATGATCCTTTGGAGTTAGAGGATTTGAGGAGTAAGATGAAGGATTTAGAGGTTAAGATGAAGGTGGTGGAGGACAGAAGAAATAGGAAGAAGGGGATTGAAAATATGAATGATGCAGAGTTTTGGTTGGAGGAAATAGAAAGTGGAGAAATTTTGTTGGAGATGATGGAGGGGAGTAGATTGAGAGAAGATTCATTTTTGAATGAATACCAAGTTAGTAGGAATTCTAGGAACTTAAAATTTAGTTTAAAGGAAGGTTTGAAGAAAGGATGGGGCAGTGAAATAAGGAAAGAAAAGTTTCGATTTTTGGAGGCCAGGAAGAAAAAGATTTTAGAGATAAAGAAAAGACTAGCTGATATTTTAGCTTTGGCTGGTGATACTTTTGAAGTGGGGACTGCTATAAGGGAACCTAATTATCATAAAGTTACAAAATTGAAGCTAGTAAATACATGGATATCTAGAGTAAAAGAGTTAGAAGAGTAGATGTGCAAAGCTATCTGAAGATATTTTATGAGAAATAATATATATTTGTTTTGCTTTATTTTATTTTATGTATTTCTCTTGGCTTTATTGTTTTATTATTATATTTTTTTTTTGATAGTATTATTATTATTATTTTGAGAAAGGAAATTGATTTTCTAATTTAAGGATATTTTTTTTTTAAGGGATAGAGTGGATGGAAATCTTGAAGCAAAGTAGGGCAGTTGGTAAGATTAGAGTGAGGTTCCCAAGTTGTACATCCCTTTTCATTCTGGAAGCCTTTCCATTCAACTAAGTAAATTAATTTCCCCCTCTTAAGTCTTGATTTAAATATCTGAGAAACTTCCCATTCTTCCTCCCCATTGATTTTGACTATTTCAGTTTGTGTTTGGTGCCTGGAGGACAGTGAGTTGTCCTGATATGGCTTCAGTAAGGAGGAGTGGAACACAGGGTGAATAGTGGACCATTGTTGAAGAGGTTGAAGCTTGAATGAATTTTCTGCAATCTTTTCTGATATCACAAAGGGTTGTAACTATTTCTCTGAGAGCTTATGAGTTGGGAAATTAGTTTTGGCATTTTTAGAAGAGAGCCAAACTTCTTTTAAAACATAAAATGAGGCAGGAAAATTACTTCTTTTTAGGTCAGCATATCTCTTATAATTTTTAATAGATTTTTCCAGTTCAACTCCTAGTTGGTTCTGATTCTGGTGAATCTGAGTTTTTTAGTGGCTGCCAGGTTGGTTGTCTACTACATGGATGTCAGAGTATTGTCTCTATTGCTGTAACAAGCTGTGACAAATACCTGCAAAATAACACAATAACAAGTGTTATATGTCAGTTTTATCTTAATTTCAAAGCTTATATTAATACAACTCAACTAACACTACGGTATTAGGAGCAAAATAGCCACACCTTAAACCTTTATAAAAGGCAAGGGGCCTGGCTTTATATAAATAAAGCTCAGAGAAGATTTGCTTACACCTGGAAGCTCACACCCTTTATAGTAGCCAGAGAGGGCTAAAACTCCAAAAAGGACCTTGAACTCGAATTTGAAGTTGTCTTATTGATTGTTGGATTGATGTGATATTAAATTAAAAGGCCCCAGTCAATCTTCTTGATTAAGTTTAATGGGCTTGTTAACTATGCAATATCTGGTTCAAAAATACAATGAGGAAAAGGACTTATAGGGGCAAGACCCTCCTCTTTTATATTAACATGAGTCCTCAGGGGACTCAGGGGACCATCAGGGGAGTAGACCACTGTCCTAGATTTCGTCTCCAGTGGCTCAGAGCCCCTTGTACTATTCCCCAATGAGTAGCAGGAATTACATACTCATTGGGGGTGATTTTCAATGTAAAGTTTAATCTAATCACCCCAACAGGTATCATATAGACTGTAGATCATCCCAATAACTTAATTAGCAGCCAAGTGGACGCTCTCAGGTCTTCAGAATAAGTATACATCATCATATAACTCTAGACAGATCTCTCTTGGCATGTGTTTAAAGATTAAGACCATACTCTTAACCATATTATGGCTTATATTAGTATGTACATTCTTGGCAGATGATCCCACAGAGTTTATATGCCCCAATTGAGTTGAATGGCATCTGTGTGTACGCTTTTCGAGCCTGTATGGGTTCCTGAAAGTTATCCACAGTCTGGAAGGAGAGAAAAACAGAACATTAATAATAATTTACCCCTGTATGGGTTATGGTAAATGGAATTTATTAAAGAATATTATTTCCACAGAGGGAAATCTTTATGGAAATTCATTGTGCATCTAAATGGACGCATCCTGGTGATTACAACTCAAATTTTAGTTATAAGATCTTCCATAACTTATAATATAATTTATCAAAGTTTTATGTGATAAAATCTAGGTTAAAAACATACTATAAAATAATATTATAAAATATTCTTAAAAATACAAAATGCTTGATAACATCAGAATAGTGACACAATGGAGGCTTGAACACAAGACCTGGGTGTTCTGTAGGCAGAGCACTGAGTCATTACTTAACCACTGTACTAAGTAGACATATGAGTTGTACAGACAATTGGACATCTATATATGACTCATGGCTGACAATGGAGGCTTTCAAAGTTAGGATGTCAACTGTAAATGGTGAATAATGGACATTGCTTAGTGGAAGTATGGGTGGAATTGTTGTAGGAAAATTCAGCAAGAGGGATCCAGGTATCCCAGTTGTCTTGTTGATAACTGAAATTTCTCCTAAGAAACTGTTCTACCCTCTGATTTAACCTTTCTTTTTGTCCATCTTTCTCAGGATTATAAGCTGTGGAGAGATTTCTTTTTATCTTTAATTTTTCACATACCTTTTTCCAAAGGGGGCAAACAAACAAAGATCCTCTGTCACTGACAATGTGAGTTGGGAGTCTGTGTTTAGTGAAAGCATGGGAAACTAGTAGATTAGCTTATTCCACAGAGGATATATCAGTTCTGATTTTAATAAAGAGATACATTTTTGAAAAACAATAAATTTCCACAACAATTGAGTCAAATCCATTGGATAGTGGCAGCTGTGAGATGAAGTCCAAAGAGAGTGAGGTCCAGGGAGAATCCAGAATTGGTAGGCGTTGAAGGAGTCCAAACTTCTTGTGGTGGGTGTGTTTGTTTCTTCTGCAAAGGTAACAAGAAGAAACATAATCTTTGATAAAGGAAGTCATATTTTCCCAGTGGAAATCTATTTTTACTAGATCAATTGTTTTGTCTTTTACATGGTGACCAGAGAGAGGGGATTTGTGTTGTTTTTGAAGTGCTTCAAGTTGAAGTTGTTCATCTTCCTTGGGGATTGCTATTTTATTTTGGAAAATAAGGAGTCCTGTGTCTGGGTCTGTGAGGTAGCTCTTGACTTGTTCCTTAATTGCAACTTCTGAATAATCTGTTGGGGTGATTTTTTGGAGATCTGAGATTGAATTGAGTTTTCCAAGTGTCCATCAACCTGTTTTGTAGAAATGAATAAAATTCTAGAAGTTTCAAAGTCAGTCTTTTTCAAGATTTTTTTGACATTTGCTGTATTATTTTTTGCATAGGGCATCCAACGTCATCTTAAATTTACAAGACATCAGACACAATGGAGTGCTTCCCAGGCCTATAGACTATAGTAAAGTCAAATTTGGATAGAAATTCAGCCCAACGGGCTTGATAACAAGTCAATACTTTAGAGGTCATAAAACACTTAAGAGACTAGTGATAAGTGAGAACTTCAAAAGGAGATGAAAGACTGAGAAAGTAAGCTCTAAAGATCTTGATGGCCAATAAAATTTGCAGGAGTTCCTTATTGTGGATTTCATAATTCATTTCAGCACTACCCAATTTCCTGATGTCAAAACAAATCTGGTGCTTGGATCCATTAGGGGAGACTTAGTTGAGGACAGCCCCTAGGGCATAGTCACTAGCATCAGTCTCCAAAAAGGTTTTTAAGGAAAGATAAAAATGTCTGAGGATATGGGCCTTGGTAAAGGCCAACTTTAGGTCCTCAAACTGCTGCAGAGCACCTGGGGACAAAGGAGAGGTAGGTTCTGAACAAGTTACAGCAGTGAGGAAATAGACCTTTCTGGAATAGCTAATGATAAACCTGCAATAAAAATTAGAAAAACCCAAAAACCTCTGCAAGGCCTTTCTGTTTGTTGGTGATGGCCAGACCAAGATCATTTGGACATTGGAGTTGTCCATCTCAATACCTTCCCTGGAGATAACATAACCTAAGAAATCCACTGAGGAGACATGAAATTCACACTTAGAAGCTTTTTCATATAAGTTGTTCTTCCAAAGTATGCTTAAGACTTCACACACATGAGATGTATGTTCTGTTAAGTTTCTGGAAAAAATAAGGATTTCATCAAGGTATACCACCACACAGATTGTTAGAGGGTCTGTGAAAATGACATTAACAAGGCATTGGAAAGAGGCAGGAGAATTTGTTAGCCCAAATGGCATTACCAAACAGTCAAAACTTCCAAAATGAGTTTGGAATGCTTTAAGATATTCATTCCCTTCTTTAATTCAAAGGAGATTGTAAGCACCCCTGAGGTCAATTTTGGAGAGAATGGTAGAACCAGAAAAGACTGTTAATAAGTGGGTCATGGGAGGAATAGGGTACCAATTCTTTCAAGTAACAGCGTTCAGCTTGCAATACTCAACACAAAATTGCAAAAAACCATCCTTCTTTTTCAAAAAGAGGACAGGTGCTCCAGTGCTTGAAGTGCTGTGGCAAATGAAACATTTCTCTATATTTTCCGCTATATAGGCTTCTAGGGACTCCTTCTCATGGTGACTGAGGGGGTAGATAGGCCCAACTGGAGGTAAAGGGCCTTCCAGCTCAATATGGTGATTTTAAGCATGGTGAGGAGGGATTTTATCAGCTTTAACCTTGAAAAAAACATCTAAAAAGGCATGGTAAGCTTCTGGAACTCTCTCTATGACAGTTTCAAGTTAATCAGTTTCCTCATCTTCATCTAGAACTTCTGCAGTAGTCCGCTTTGGGACAGAGTCAGAAGTGAAAATAATCATACGCAATATCTGAACGGATAGATCATCCTCTATATCCTCCAAGAATTTCAGAGAATTTCCAAAGAATATCTTTTTCACAGAAGTGGTTGTGTAACTCAAAGTAAAGTGTTGTGAGTGCATAGATTCTGAAAAGGGAGCAGGAGAAGTGATCTGCAGGTTCACCAGCAGAAGGTAAGTAGTGGCCAAAAGGAGTTCCACAGAAGGGGAACAATCCAAAGTCAGTGGGTGCCTTGGGGTGATCAATCCCAATTGCAAATTTAACTCTGGGTTCCAGAAATGAAGTTGAAGAGTTTGGAAAGATGAGAATGGTGAGTTTGAGGATTGAGGAAAATCATAAGGCTTCAAAGAGCCAATGGAGACGGAATAATGCTTTTAAAGTCAAGTGGAACTGATCTGAAGGGGAGAAAGGGACACTACAGTTTATTTTTCTGGTGATCAGATGAGTTTCATTCATGGTCCAAGGGAAGTACCAGTCTATATGGAAAACTGGAAAACCCCAAAGGGGGCCTAAGGTAGTAGGGTTAAGACAACTAGAGAGCCCCCAGAGGGGGCCTGAGTCAGGAACAATAGGATAATGAAAGCAGTAAGATAGAAATAAAGCTGAATAAATTAGTCAGTTACAAAATATGAAAAGATAAAGACAACACAACACATTAACTGAAAAATTTAGGAAACAATTTGAGACCAATAAACATTTCAGAGATTCATGAGAATTAAGAAGAGAATATGAGACATATGAGATTCTGAGAATAATTGAAAAGACACCATCTTGTCAGCATTTGAGATGGGAATGAAAGCCTATTTTAAGAGGAGCAACAAGGACCTCAGGCATAGTTTCCTAGCATGATATGGGAGGAATGATAAACTATTTTTAGAGGATCAACAAGGACATCAGGAATAGTTGCCTAGGATGATATGGGAGGATAATAGCTTATTTTAAGAGGGGGAACAAGGACCTCAGGCATAGTTTCCTAGCATGATGGGGAGGATGATGATTATGATGATGATGATGGTAATGATGATGATGATGATGGGATGGTAATTGTGATGGGGATGATGGTGATGATTATAGAGATGAAATGGATTGGTAACAGTTATTTCATAATGGTGGGGAAAATAGAGTGTTGAATAGTAATGGATGTGATTGTTTTAATGAAAGAGGGTGGACAATAGAAAGATATAAACAGATATTATTGAAAAAAAAAATCAGAGGATTCCAACACACCAGCCTGTTCAATACTACATGGAAGAATTAGGGATATTTTGTTGAATTTGAATTGAGTTTTGTTGATGGAGACAATAGTGAGAGGTTGATATGGTTAATGGTTGATTTTGTTGGTTTAGTTGGATGGATGGCGGATGTATTGATGGATGACAATGAGTGAGCAGAGATGTAGGTTGAGGATGATGGATGAGTTGATGGGGGGATGGAGCAGAGAGGGTTGAAAACAATGAATGAATTGCAACAAGGTTGTCAGAGGAGTAAAAGCAAAATTTGAAAAGAGAGAGCCGCAAATAAAGTTGCAGGAGGAGGTGAAAATGATTTTGCAAGCAAGGTGCAATCAAAGTTGCACAATGAGAGGCAATTGAAGTTTCAAAGAAATGCAGAAATTAAAGTTGGAGGAAATGTTGGAGGATCAAAGAAGCGGTGAATGCAAGCAATGTTGCTAGGTGGGATTCAAGTGATGTCTTGAAGAGAGAAACAAAGATTGTTGCAGGATTAGAGCAAGTTAATTTGCAGGATGAGAAAGCAAAAAAAGCCCTAATCAAAATTGTAACAATGAAGAAGAGATGAAAACAAGATTGCAATCAATGGTTGAAAGCAAGATCAAGTGAGGGCTGAGGGAATAGCAAGGTGGAGAAATTTAGTGCACAATTTTAAAACAAACTGAACTTTTTATTTTTTTTTTAAAAAAGGTGGAGAAATTGAATAGAAACCTAGGTTGAACAAAGTTGAAGAGCAGTTAGGTTTGAGTAGTGAGCTAGGTTGCAAGATGAGTGCAAACAAGGTTATGACAAGAGGAGAGACCAAAGTTTCTAGATGAGGAACAAGAGGGATAAGGAAGGGAAAGCAGGCAATGTTTTGATGGAGCAATTGCAGATGGAGAATATGGAGTGATGGGTGGATGATGGAGGTGACAGGACGTGCCAAATGAATGGAAAAGCCCTGAGGTTTATGAAGGGAATGAGAGTGATTAGGATTATGATGAGAGTGAGAAAGCATCCAAGTTGATGGATGATTGATCAAAACAAGGGAGAAAAGAAGAGCAGTGATTGCAGGTAAGTTAAGGAGAATGTTGAAGTTGTCAAAATGAGAGTGATCAAGGTCACAAGAAATTGGAGAGATTGGATGTAGGAGGGATGATTTTGAAGATTGGATGATGGAGGTTTAGAGAGCAAGCGCTTGAGGTTGATAGGTTGAAGATTTGATTGGGCAAGGAAGGAAAGGAATGCGCAAGGAAGTTTTCAAGAGAGGATGTGACCAAGTTTTCTAGTTGTTGGCAATAAGTAAGGGTAGGATTGATTGAAGGAAGATGGGGTGAGCAATTGATTGGAAGTTGATTGAATAGATGATGGAAAGAGATTGATGAAAGAAGAGGGGAGTAAGAGATCAAGCTCATTTGTGGATTGGGGAGAATGAGTGAATGGAGAAAGGCAGATGGAGCAAGCATGAATGGAGGAGGGAGATGGTTATGAGTAGCCATTGAGATTGCAAGAAAGGTGGATATGGGCAGAAATCCAGATTTTTAAAGAAGGATTCAAGAGAAATCCGGGTTGCAAGATGATTGCAAGCAAGGGCTGACAAGATGGAAGCCAGATTGCACAAGGTTTCAAGCGTAGGTGCAAGTAAGGTTGCCAATGAAGTTCAATATTCAATCAAACAAGAGAATAGCAAGAAGGAGGAAGGTGAATAAGATGATGAGCAGCTCAATCAAGGAGTGGGGAAGAGTTGAAGACAAGTTTGCAATTTAGAGGAGAAGGCAATTATTGCAAGCAATGGTGTTGACATGATTGGAATTGGAGGATAAGGATGGTCTAGCTGAGTTGGAGGTTTTGATGGGCTAGAAGACCAGATGGGTTGGAGGAAGCGAATGAGCAAATAGACATATAAAACTGAACCAAGTTCCAATAAAGGCCAATTGGTTTGGTTGGGATTGATTGGATGATGGAAAGTTTTGAAAGAGGATTTAGCAAGCAGTGAGGGAGAAGATAGCAGGGAATGCAAGAAGTTGCAGCAGGGAGCAGAATAAAAAGATTGTGACGGAAAGAAGCAAAGCAGAGGGTAGTGATTAAGATGCAGAGAGACCAGATGGGTATTGTGAACATTTGATTGGGTGGCCTGACTGAGTAGATTGCCAACGGTTTTAGGATACTAGAAGCAATGAGATAGGCTAGGGATGAGACAAGAATGATGATGAAATAGTCAAGGATGGTGAGAAGGGTGCTGAGGAGTAGAATTTTGCAATGTCTATGAAGATTTCAACCCTGAAGACGGCAGTGAAAGTACTTCAAAGAGACCATGGGCTCAGAGGATTTCTATCCTTAGCATTGGGATCAATTCTACCACCCAGGAAGATGGAGTTCAGGGTTATCTCAAGATCCAAGAGATAAATGCTCTACTATGTTGGGGAAAGGTTCAAGTGTGCAATTGAATTCAAATTGACAGAAACTGGGGACTGAAATGATGGATAGGAGAAGGGTTTGAGGATGAGGGCTTGAAGGAGATCTGAGAGCAAGCAAGACCATATTGATGAGGATGTGGTGAGGATGAAAATCTAAGACAAGAGACCATAGAAACCAGTTTCCAAAGGAAAGATCAAATACCAAGTAGCAGTAAGTTCTTCAGTGATCACAGCAGTCATGAATGGGGTTGAACTATTCTGAGGGAGTTGAGATGGCTGATGTATAGTTTTGGGTTTTGTAGTATGAGTGGTATGGATGGTGCTGATGGAACAAGATTTTGAGATATGGTTGAAGCTGGTGGGAGATTCTGAGGGGTAGAGGGGGATGAGGAGATGAGGATGAAATTTAAGCGTTTAGGATTGATTAGATTGGCAGTTAGACAACCAGTTGGAACAATGAAAATGACCAGATTACTTAGTGGGATGAGTTTTGGCTTTGAACCATGAAAAGTTTAGAATGATGAGTATGGTGAGTTTGAGGATTGAGAAAAATGATAAGGCTTCAAAGAGCCAATGGAGACGGGATAATACTTGTAAAGTCAATTGTAACTGATCTGAAGGGGAGGAAGGGGCCCTCTGTTTTAGTTATCTGGTTATCAGATGATTTTCATTCATTATCCAAGGGAATGACCAGTATTTATGGACAACTAGATAGCACAAAAGGGTGCCTAAGGTAGCAGGTTCAAGACAACTAGAGAGCCCCCAGAGGGGGCCTGAGTCAGGTACAATAGGATAATGAAAGCAGTAACATAGAAATAAATCTGAATAAATTCTTCAGTTACAAAATATAAAAAGAAAAAGACAAAAGAAGGAAGTCAATAACCTGAACAATATCTTCTTTTGAGAGAGTATTGAATACCAAGAAATACCATTCTTATTTGGGAAAGGAAGGTAAGGAGAGTTTAAAGGAAACCTTATGAGTGATTTCCTGGGAAGGTGAAGGGATTGCTGTTGAATTAGAAGCTGGGCTAGGATTACCCTCTGGGGAGGTTTAATCCAAGCCACTCAAGATTTTGGCATCAAATCCTGAGTCCTCATCATCATCATCATCATCTTCTTCTTCTTCCGGGATTGGGGCTTTGCTTGAATCATAAGAAGGAGAGCCCAAGCCATGGTAGCCTGGGATTGGAAACTGGCCTGCAACCATGTGAAGGCTAGAATTGTCACAAGAAGGAATAGTAGAAAGGGATACTTGTGGGATAGGCTCAAATAAGCCAGTATCCATAAGGGTAGAAGTGGTAGTCACTAGTGCTGACAGGTTAGAAAAACCTTCTGACTTTTCAACAAGCTCTGGGAGTAGAAGGGTCAGTAGGTTCAGTGATACCTCTCCCTCTGAAGCTACGGGTGACATCTGGGCTAGATATGTGAGAAAAGAAAGGAACTAGTAGGGGAATTCTTATTATTCAAGAATAAATAGTTACCCAAAGATAGTTTTTCACCTTAGAAAAATAATAAAATGATTGAAATTTTTTTCTCCCAATTACCTTAATTATAAATTAGGCTTTTCAAGTACCTTTTCAAACCTTCAAAGTGTCAAAGTGTAAAAGTGTCAAAGTGTCAAAGTGCCAAAGTGTCAAAGAATCAAAGCATCAAAGCGTTGAAGAGGAGCTTAGATGCTGTAAATTTTATGCCTTTGTGGAGGTTTTATAGAAAGGTAAGGGGTAAAATGAAAATGGCCACAACTCAATATCAAAGTTCAAGGTTGGGAGAATTAATAAAACAAACAAAAATTGCCACAAATCAATAGCAATATTTGATTCTGTCTAATTAGGGTAAGGATTGTTGGTGGTGAAGAAGAGGCAATTGGGGAAGAAATCAGTTTAATTTCACAATGGCTGCTGAAATGCAAGCAGGGCTTAGCATAGAGGGGACTCTACTCTTAGTAGGCTTGGGGGAAAGGATACTGGGAGATGCTACAGGGAGCAGAGTAGGACTTAATTGGAGTTAAGGTGCTGATGCAACTTGGTGGGATGGATTCCTAGTAAGAAGTAGTAAACTGATTTCTTGGGGGACAATCAGGAAAGAGGCAAAGAAGGGCTGTTTAAACAGCCAGGAGGCTGGAAATACAAAAGAGGTACAAGTGATTGGGGCTCAGAATGTTGTTATTGTTGCCTGGCACACCCACCTCCTTGTGATCCCGCCACAACTATCCCTGCTGCAAACACTCCAGCTTTAAAATCAGATTAAAACTCACCCATTTTCTTTAACCTTGACTCACTGTCCCTGAACGGGGGCATCTCTGCTCACTCATCCTTCTTCATCCCTCCTTCCATCTTCCTTCATCCCTCCTTCATTGTTCCTTCATCCTGCCTTCCTCTTCCTGTTCCCAATCCATTGCTCCTTACCCCATTCCTTGCCTATCCATCCTTGAAATATCCTCCATTCATCCCCAACATCCTCCTCCTTTTATCTACCTCCAAATCCCCCCTTTGACCATCAACTCATCATCATACATCTGCTCAAATTGCTAAAAATCAAGCTACCTCAATTATCCTTCCCTCAACCATCAACTCACCGTCATCAATCCCTCCAAATTGCTGCAAATCTAAAACTCAATTCCAAAAGCTCTAGTCCCTCAACACCAAATAAAACATTATTCAATATTCATTTGATCAGGTGTGATAAAAAGCCAACTATCAAATTACTTTTGTCTCAATTTCTGTCCTCATCCTGTCCCATCTTCTCCAGATCTCCCAAATCCATTTAGTCTCCTTGTGTTTATTTTGCATCTCATTATCATTCTCCTGTCAAAGAAATTCCTGGGTAAGAATCTTTGTCACAACCATTCTCTTTATCAATTCCCACTTTCTCATATTTTGACGCTCCCTATTGTTCTCAGTTCCATTGGTCTTAGTTTGAAATAAAGCCCACTTTGGTTGTTTCATATCTTCAACTAATCATGGTTAAAAGCCAAAAGGGCACACCCCATTCTTTATCTAGCCAAGCAAGCAACCCACAAACCACAGAACAATGGAATCCACTCAAAATCTTCTTAAGACCCTCACCAATTTGATTCCCAGCCTCTCTGACTCCAATTTATCTGTATGCCAATCAAAGATCCATATGATTCTCTCCCTGAAAGCCATTGCCCACCGGCTCAACTCAACTGAACCAGAAAAATGTCCCCCAAAGGTCAATCTTGAAATTGTTGGATATATTCTTGAAAAGCTGGACAACCAAACGTACATAAACTGTGTAAAGAAGCACCTACTTACAAATGGTATCAAGCTATGGGTATCCATCAATGAATATTACTCCTCATCCCAAACGGCAAATTGGTCAGAGGTTTTCTTCAACTTCCTTAACTTTCAGTTTGACCCCAAGAAATTCAAGGAGTTTATCACCAATGCAAGGTCATTTTGACTTCAAATTTCCAAAATTGGAATACAGATGGATGACAAAATAGTGGCGTACCTTCTTCTCTATGAATTCCCACCCCAACTCAATCATCTCAAAACCACCATCACTCACTCCCTTGGAGACACTAAAATTGACGGAGACCTTGTAATGTGACAATTAAATCAAGTCAAGAACAAAGTTGTTGGAAATTCCTATGCATCTGCCATGCTCAACAACAATGAGGTGATCAAATGCAAACCTACATGGAGCAACCCGCAAGCTGGCCACAACCGCAGTAAGTGTTGGTGGCTCTACCCTCATGTTTGAACCAATGCAGGACAGAATAACTGACTCAGATTGGGACCCATTCCAACCTCATCCCCTTCAAAAACTCCAAAGGGCTCCTCAACACATCTCACCTACACCTTTTCAATGGCCAACTACCAATCACTTGACCAAAATCACATCCTCCTTGACTCCGGTGCCTCCAAAAGCATGTTTGATTTTGCAGATTTCTCCTATAAAATCCTACCTGATAGCACTGAGATTCAAACTGGAAATCCCCACTCACCAATCTCATTGCTTGTAATTGTTAAGAATGAAGTGGCATGTTGCCTATCACCTGGGGAGTTTTTCTCCCCGCCTGGTCTCCTCTCACCCCAGTACTGGGTCTCTGTGGTCAATCCAGAGGACCCTTCTTCCTTCTACTCTCTGACTGTTCCTGCTTGGTGGTTTTCTTTCCTTTTTCCTCTTTCCTTTCTTTCAATTTCTGTTTTTCTAATAAGTCTTTTCTTTTCATATTTCCTTCAACTTCTTCATCCAACTTGTCTCTATAAATCCCACAATTGTCTTCACCCAAACTCTGGCATCTTCTTAATTTGACCTCCTACTCAAGCTGGTTTGACCTCTCCAGCAAATCTCATCTGATCAAGCCTCACCTTCTACAATTCATTTCCTGGTAAGAACCTGGTCCTCAAGATTGTCTAGTCTAGACACCTCTGACTATTTAGTTGTCTTACTTGCAGCCACCTGTCTGCATCTCCTTGCCTCAACTCACTTTGCGTTGTCAGATTCCTCTTCTCTTGACCATATAAAGTCTAAGCTGTTTGTTCCTTTCTTCTTCTTCTTCTTATTCCCTCTATTGATGATTTCTCAACTCTCTAACACTTTTACGTAGTCTGCTGGTTTTCATTTATAAGAAATCACATCTCAATCTTATTACAGTTAAAAGCCAAAGGATGACTCTACACAATCAAAAATGAACAGAACAGCCAGAGAAAATGACTATTTCCACCAGGTTACGCTCAAAGCCTCCGTTGATGCTATTCCCCCACTAAACAAAGACAACTATTCCATCTGGCAAGATAAGATAATGATGCTATTTGACCTTAAAGACATCAAAGACATTCTAAACCAAAACTCAGGTCAACTACCTGTGAATCAGGACCAAGAAATCCAAGAAATAATTTTATCTACATTAGATGGCACAAAGCATGCCAATGTGGTCAACAGCTAAAACATAAATTCATCAAAGCTACTCTGGGCGGAGATCACACGCATATTTGCCTCATCAGAAACTGATAACAGAGCTTGTCCTTTCAAACTGTGTGCATGGCTCAATGAGCTGTGAATTTAACATTTCCCTTGGATGCATGTCTAAAAAAATGAGAATTTTGGTGCAATGGTGTTTTTGGGGGTGTTATAATTATGGCCAGCAATTAGCTTAGGCAAATGAGCATTATTTAAATCAAAAGAAATGCTGGAAACTGGGTGTGAATAGTTGTTGATGGGGCTCTCACAATGGGGAGATACATTGGATGAATTCAATTGGATGATGAATGAATGATAGAAACCAGCAGGGAGAAGAGATCCCTAAGTAAAAAAAATTGGCCTCTTGTGAGCCCATGAAACAACAAGGCAAAAAGCAAATTTTCCGCCCCAAAAGAGCTCTACAGGCTCTACAGACCTTGTTACTTGGTTTGGACTACATCAGCCTGCATGGCGTCAGTCCCTGAACCGTTACAACCAGCCTATTCCGGTCCATTCTGGTGTTTCCACCGTTACGGGGATGAACCAGCCCCTTGCTGTTCAGTCCTTTGGCTGGTTTTCTGTTACAACCAGCCTTGGCATCCTTATTACCTTGCTTACGGGCTGGTTGCCTCATGCATCCAGCCCCTGGCCCCTCAAATAGGCCAGGTGGGACCCAGGACTCATCTGGGCCCGTTTTCAACCTCACTAGGGGGGGTGTAACTGGCGGACATGACGCCCCCCCCTCTTTCTCTCAAATCCCTGGTGGGGGTGGTCAAATACCCTCATCAGGGGCCCTGGGGGTTGATACCCCCAGGGCGTCTTCAAGGAATTGTGGGGCTGGGGGTGGTCAAGTCCCCACAGCCCCTTTGCTCCTCCCCCTTGGTAAAGGTGGGGGGGGGGAGAACGCCCCTCCTTGCACTTTGATCTGCGGTGGGAGGGTGATAAAATCCCCCCCACCGCCCGGTTGCACTCCTTGCGGCCGGATCTGTTGTCTTCCCTGGGCAAGAGGGTGATCAGGTCCCCCTGCCCTGAACAACCGCGTCATTGCGGCCGGTTGCTGGCTGGTTCAACCCAGCCAGCCCGCCCCCATCCCCCTTGCAACGGCAAGCAAGGGGAGGGGGAGGGAGCTGAGGCCATGGGCCCCTGCTCCCGCGGCACTTGTTGCCGGGCGCGACCAGCCAGGCCCGCGCGGCGTTGCACCACGCGGGATCCCTTGGCCCCGCGCGGGCCATTGGGCCCCGCGTGGACCATACCAAGGGACACAAGCGGCCCCAAGCAGGCCGCAACACGGGCAGCAGCCCCAGGCGGGCTGCGACACGGGCGGCGGCCCCAATGGGCCACCCAAAGCCTGAAATGTGAGAGATGAGTACTTTGGCATGCCAGCCCGTCTGGCCAAGTATTTCCAAAATAAAGCTTGGTCCCAATTATGCCCATACAAGCCCATCTGGCTGTATTTGCCCATATACCCCACCGGGCCCATGTACCAATGGGACTATTTAACACATTTTAAGGCCAGTTTCCCCAAATGCCTGACATCCACATGGGCCCGTACGGTCCGTGTGTGTGTCCAATGGGCCTCAGAGGCCCATATGTGAATCCAATTTGGATTACACTTATACGTATCACACGCGTAAGTGCATACATATTTTAACAGGGGGGATTGTTAAAAAAAAACCTGTTGCACCTAAATTCTTGCCCTTTTTTCTTTCAATGTTACCTCCAAAAAATAAGCATTTTGGTGCAATAGTTTTTTGGGGGGATTTTAAAGAAAAACTGTTGTAAAAAATTTTTTGTGTTTGGATGCATGCCTCCAAACACAAGTACTTTGATGCATTTTTTTTTTTGTAAAAAAATTGTTGCACCAAAATTTTTGTGTTTGGATTTATGACTCTAAAAACATTGTTTGGCCTTTCATTTTAAAGGTGATAGCAACAAAAAATATTCTTTACAGCATTGTGAAAACTTGAATCAATCATTTCCATTTCATGATGAAAATTTTGATACTTATTTAGGAAAACAGTGGCCACAAATACTGACTTGATGTCTCTGGTTAGCCAGAGACTCCAATCTGGCCCTGGTGATGGGTGGTGAAAGGTGTTACCGGCTGAATTGTGGTTCTAGGTTTGTGGAGTGGTTGACTTGGGAGTGGCACAGTTGAACTGCTGTTCTGGAAAATTTCATAGCTTTCCAGCCTTGCTGACTTGTGGTGATGGCTTTGCTGTATGATTACATAATCCCTTCTTGTATTTACATGTGTCTTTCACAGTTATGTGACACCTGATTGGGTTTGGGGTAGGCCAGTGTTGATTTGAGCTGTATCTTCCAAACCATGAGAGATAGAGGGGTACTTTGGCTTATTGAATATAGTTAATTTTTGGTGTAGAATCCATTTATGAGGTTACCTGTAGCATTGGGATCATATTTATACTATAAAATTGAGTCTGATTGCTACAGGTAAGGTTGATCTACCATAAGGTTGGATTTGAGCTTGAGTGGGAGGCAGGTCTTGAAGCAAGAAAATTTGTTGTTAAGTAGAAGGAAGTATTGATTTCCCGCTTTTGAGACCAGATTTATTGGACTGCAGACATTGGCATGAATTTGCGTGCGTTTTCTTGTGTGAGAGGGGATGTTATCTTTGAATGATGAACAATGGATTTTTCCAGGAGTGCATGATTCACATGGTTGGCCTTGCTATTTGATCCTGGGAAATTTCTTTGATAGGAGTTTTGTTTTTTTGAGATTAATATTTCCAAAACTTTTGTGAATGGTCCACAGGCTGAAATAAGGAATAGGATAATTCATATTGGGAAAGTGAAAAATATTTAATGAAAAGAATATTTTCTTCAATTTGAAAAAAGAGGATAGTTGAGCCATTGGAATTGAAAAAAGTTGCTGTTTCCTGATTGTTTAAGGGAGAATCCTTTGTTCAGTAGTTGTCCTAACAATACAAGGTTCACTGCCAGTAGGGGAACAAAAAGAAATTGGTTGAGAAGGATAGTGCAGTTGTATATGATTTTTGCAGTTCCAATTTCTTCAGAACTCAGTAAGTTGCTTTCCTTTCTGTTCTTAATATCTATGTCATCCTCCTCAATATTTTTGAAGAAATATGCTGAATTTAAATGGCACTGCAAGGCTCTGGAATCTAGGATAATGGTGTGTTTAGTCAGCTTTCTTGAGTTGTTCATGGCAAAAGTAAAGGACAGCTTTGATGAGGCAGTTTTGGTATTGGTCAACTTAGAGGAATTGTCATTTTTACTTGGTCTTTTGTTTAATCCTGGTCTGAGATTTGGATAGAACCACCAGCATGAGACTTTTGGATGGGACAATTGGGGGTTGTGCCAGGTGGTTCTGCACTTAATGTCCTCCTGTTTGGCTACTTTATTCATCATAGCTGAGGCATGGTTACCAGCAGCAAATTTGTTTGTGATTGGGTTCAAGTGCCAGAGTACCAGGTCCCCATCAGTTTTTGACTCTCCCAGTGAATGCATGATGGTTTCTTTGAGTTGTTTGAGCTGAGGGGGAAAATTGGAAAGAATAAATTAGGCTACTATGTTTTAATCTATTTGGATCCAAATTTTGGAGATTTGGATCAGAAAGGCCTTCACCTCTGTGATGGATTTTTTGAAAAATTTGGTTTAAAATTGAATGTTTTGGAATTTGAAGAAAAATTGAGATTATTTTGCCATTTGTGATAAGGAATAAAATTTTTTGAATGAATTCCATAATTTGATGCAGTTTTCTAGATGGTAATCTTTCACTCAGTTGATGTAGGTCCTGTTTTCAAGCTTGGTTATAAGGATGTATCTGACAAGCTCCAGATTCACATTTAGGGGAAATATTTTGGGGTCTTAGGATTGGAGCCATTGAGATACTCCCTTGAGAGGAAAGATTGTCATGAGTTTGAAATTCCATAGAAAGAAGTTTTATTCTGTTATGGTTGGTTTAGATTTGGTGAGTGTTTTGAGGAGAGAGGAGTTTAGATCCTCTGGTCCAGGTTAGAAAGACATAATTTTTGATTTGGGTTCTTGGTAATATTGAAATTTGGCTTTCAACCATGAAGAGTTGAATTTTTTAAATTTCCTGAACCAACAGACAGAGAACAAGCAGTTTCAAAAAAATGAAAAGTAAAGAGGAAAGAGGGAAAGTTATCAATCTGATGGAGAAAAGTTGAGCAGGGCTCTAAATTTCAAAACAGGATGGAAGGAAATGGGAAGAATAATCTTGGAGCGGAGATGTGAGTGATAAATTCTCCTTTTTGAGTTTGAGTTAAAGGCAATCTCAAATCTGAGAAAGGAAAAAAAAGGAAATTTATTGAGTTTTATGTTGTTTTTCTGTTTGAGAAATTGGTGGAAGAAATCTTGTTTTTAGGTTGAGTGAAGAGAGCTTGGAGCAGAGATTGAGGAATGGAGTTGAGCTTTTTGGCAGAAGTAGTGAGAAAAAGGGATGCAATGGGGGGAGATGAGGACAGAATGGTAGGTAGGAGTGAGGGGAGCAATGGATGGCAAGGAGGGAGGATTAAAAGTGAGAAATCAATGGTGAAGCAGTTGAGATGAGTGAGGAAAAAATGAGTGAGGAGGAGAGATGAATGGGTAGATAGAAGGAAGGGAGAGAATGGGAAACAGCTGCATTGTGACAGGTGGGTGATATGGCCAAGGGATAGTGGAGGAGTGGTAGTGATCTGAGAGTTCCTTTCAACAAAAACATCCCAAATGGCGGAAAAACAACCCCATGTGGAAATCACATTGTTGAGGAGGAGTAAACCTCAAAATCCTTGGAAGAACCAGCTGTGGATTGCAAAAAAAGAAAAGGATATGCATATTTACCTTAATATGAGAAAGCCCCCAGGGATATATCCTCCAAAGCTGACAAATTGGCCATACTTCCCTACTCATGCCAGGGCCGCCACAACAAGACAATCTCTGATATGGTCAAGAATAATCTCCTGCTGAGGAAGTTTGTTCACATTGAGAATGCTATGTTGAACACGCACAAAAGGCCGCTGGATATAAAATCAATGAAAGAGGAGAAAAAATATCTCCTAATAAGAAAGACCCGGACAGTGGTGCCATCATTTTCCAAAAATAAGTTTATTGGTAGTATTTGGAGGTTGTTCTACAAGAAAAAAAAAGTTTGGGGAGATCATGAACACAAAATAAAGATGGTTTTGCTTTTGAAATCACCAGGGATATCCCTGTTACTATCTCAAAACTTACTTGTCCCTAGGGATGAGTGAATTGCTGACAGTACTTCTGTCAGCTGAGTTTCAACACAATTGGAGTATTTTACAACGTGGTGTTGAGACCTCTTTCCTATACAGGGAAATTGACGCTGTTTTATAAGTCTCTCAGGTGAGTGGATTCAAGGTCCCTGGAAAGGAAGACTGGGTCTGGTACCTCAAGAAATTTTTTTATGGCACAAAAGAAGCACCAAGATGCTGGCGCACTCACCTGGAAAAAACACTGTCAACCCTGGGGATAACCCTGTCAGTAGAAGATAGATCAATATTCATGAACTCCTAGAAGACAATATGAATCCACATTCATGTTAAAAATTTGTTGGTGATAGGTGCAAATAACAATGAAGTGTGGAGATTCTTGGATTTGCTGGGGGGTAGCTACAAGATCAAAAGTCAAGAGTGCCCCATGCAACATTTTGGTTACACACAGGACTGGAGCAAAAATGGCTCAGTGAAGCTGCATCAACAGGAATTCACCAAGAGGGCGCCCCCTGAATTTGGGTTCAAAGCGTTGAACTAGGTCAAGGCCCCAGCTCCAATGAACATAATTTATATTTTAAGTCAAGATTCACCCAGTTTTGACTTGAAGACAATGCAGAAGGCTCTTGAGCATCTCATTCATCTTTCCACACACGCAACATAAAACCCAATATATGGTCCACCTACTGTTGCTGTTTGCAAACAAACGCACTCAATCAAACTTGAAAATGGTGAAAGACCTGTTCTGCTACCTCAAAGGGAAAAAGAAATTAGGCAGCCTGTGTGTCAATTCAACCAACTAGGAAGATACACTGTGCGGTTGGGATGATTCCAACTACAGTTTTACAACCCTAACACAAAAATACAACACTGGCTATCTATTCACTCTGTATAGAAATCCAATAAGTTGGCCCACCAAAAAATAAACAATCATTGCCCAGTCAACCATCAAAGGGGAATTTGTGGCCAAGAACCTCTGTGCAAAATAGGTGAGATGGCTCTAAAAGCTGTTCCTGGGCGTGTGAGTTTTCATACTGAAACATAACTAAGTCTACCCTCAGAAAGCTCAGTCTAACCCTCAGTTCTAATCTACTTGCCAAGGAAATTCAAACTCAGGGATCATGAGACTCATATTAGTATTTTTGTGATGTAAAACTGACACCAAGCAGATAAAGCTCAATGGTAAGAGAATTCTGCATGCATTTTCTGATGTGGGTTTGATTCCCACTGAATGTGTTACGTTTTCCCCGTCATTAAAGTTTATGAGCCAGCAATGCAGCTGTGGTTTCTGATTCATGCTGAATATAATTTTACAAAATTGAAGAAAACTACATGAATATGGGTTTAGAGGGCATGCCAATGGGTGCTTGGTGTATGGGGGGGTGTTGTGATGTAAAACCTGCACCAAGCGGTTTTAGCTCAATGGTTAGAGCATCCTTCATGCATTGCGTACACGTGGGTTTGAATCCCACTGACTGTGTCACCTTTTCCTGTCATTACAGGTTATGAGCCCAGCACTGCAGCTGTGGAATCCTTATTCACTCTAAATGTAAAACATATAAAAAACATGAATCTGGGGTTAAAAGAGGGAACAAAAAGGGTGCTTGGTGTCTGGGGGGCTTTTGTGATGTAAACCTTGCACCAAGCAGTTATAGCTCAATTTTTTGAGCACCCCGCATGCATTGGGTGATGTGGTTTTGACTCCCACTGACTGTGTTACCTTTTCCCCATTATTACAAGTATATCTCCCGCAACAAAATATCCTCAGGATCTTCATTTAGCACATATCTACCTGTATTATAACCTCATAAATCATACAGATAGACTTTATGGGCTTTCACATACTTAATCTCCCAGTAATTTATATCCTCTAACCTTACTTACCTGTCTATCCCAGACTTCATCAATGGGTTATCCTTTGAAAATACTTTTGTACATCCTCTTGCAGATTGAATCCTATACTCTCCCTAATTGGTACATAGTGTCATGACCCTCATGTAAAATGTACATCCTTCAAATGTAAAATGATAATATTGATCCAAATTTCTAGAGAACTCATAAAAAGTAGGCTATAAAAGGAAATAAAATGGTAGGAGAAATTAGAATTCATAAGGAGACTTTCAAATGTAGAAAGAAATAAAGACAGAGGCTCCTACATTTTAGACCATTTGAATAAGTCTAGAGTGGTTGCTTTGAATAGAGTAAAGGATTATTCAAACTCAAGATAGATATTGATAGAAGAAAGGCTTGATTGAGATCATTAGGAGAAGGGACAGGCTTGATAAACTCAAGGATCCAATTATATTCATTGAGAAGATTCCGTAGGTCAAAGTTTTACCAGGCAGGGACATATGATTGGAGAGATTCAGATTAGGTGTTGATTGAGACTTGACGTATTGGGTAAAGATATCAAGAGATAGAAGGAGCGCATAAGTATGATAAAATATGAGAAGTAGAGAGAGCTAAAGAAAAAGGGACACAGTTGAGGAACCAAGGGAAGAATCACAAAAAGATTGAGCAAGTAGAAACAGAAGTCAGATACGCAAAGACAACATGAAGGAGTGAAAATTTGGGGCCCCCACTACGGGTTAAAAGTGAGCCCGCGCAGAGAGAGGAGTACAGGAAGAAAAAGATTGGGCAAGTATAAACAGAAGTCAGATAGGCAAAGACAAAATGAAGGAGGGAAAATTTGGGGTCCCTGCTAATGGTTAAAAGTGAGCCTGCGCAGAGAGATTATTACAGGAACTTAAAACACCTTGTGAATGGTAAGAGGAGAGACTTATGGGAATTCAAGATTGGAGAAAGCTTTTTTCTGGTGAAGTTTGAGGGTGTTGACAGAAGTGGCCTTAGTCGGGGGATCCACTATAATCCTGTCAGTTGAGATAAGGACAAGAGCAAATTTGGAGAGAGAAAAGTCTTCTTGTAGCCCCTTGGTCTTAATATTGATATGTTGTAATTTAGTGAGACCCAAATTTCTTTATTTTGTATTCCAAGCCTTTATTTTCAATTTAGATTAGTGGTTTTATCTTTTTAGAGGTTTATATTTTTTCAATGAGATGGGTGATCCACTTCAAATCAAGATAGCAATCAAGGAGTGCATTGAGCTTGGATTTGGTAGAAGAATATGTTATATTTCTTTTTCTTGAGTAATTTCAAATGATTGTGTTACCATAATGAAGAAATATGTACCCTCTTTGAGAATTGCAAAGAGTAGGTTCATCTCCCCAAGTGGCTTTGCTGTAGCCCAACAAAATTTCCTGCAAGGGGTCGTACTTGAGTGTCATTTTCAAATTTCTTGTGGTCTTGAGATACTTCCAAGCCTTGCGTACTTCCCTCCAGTGCAATAAACCAGGCCTAGCATTAAACATAGAAAAAATCAAAAAAGCAAATGAAATATTGGGGCGTGTTTACTGAGAAAGATGATTTAAAATTCCGATTGCAGATTGGTAGTTGATATTAAGTTGAGAGAACTCTGTGTGATCTTTGTTGGAAGTCAGGTTGAGATGGAAATTTTGAGTAAGAGGAAAGTTGGTGTTTTTGCAATGAGCGAGTCCCAATTCTTCTAATACTCAAAAAATGTGATTTGGTTGACTTAGAAGAATCTTGTTGCCATCAATCTCCATCAGCATACCAATGATAGTATCTGGAGAATAACAAGACAAATTCAAGAATGTTTCTAAGAAGTTGAGTTCAAAAGTGTTTGAATTTCCTACAAGAATAAGATCATCAACATGGAAGTGTATTACCCAACCTGAGTTAGAGTTAAGTTATAGACAAGGGTCACTTTTTGATTTATGGAAGCCTTGCAATTGGATCCAGGCCATAAGTTTTTTGTACCAGTTATTAGGGGACTGGCAGAGACAATACAAAGATTTTCTTAGTTTTAGATAGGGGTATTTTTGGCTTTAACCTTCAGGAGTTCTGATTATCACCTTTCCACTCAGTGGAGCATGGAGAAAATCCCCCTTCACTTCAAACTGAGTGAAGGACATCTTATTTTTCAGACCATAGAGGAGAGCAAGGCAAGCAATCCATGTTTCCCAGTTGGTGCCCAGGTCTTCTCAAAATCTATGCCTGTAATTTGATCAAATGCTTGTACACATAGAAAATCTTTGTACTTTTCCGGCTCACTGTGGCAGTTTTCTTTCACCTTGAATACCCAGGTAGTGCTCAAAATATTGTTTGGTTTGTTGTAATATTATTCCCATGCTTCTTGAGTTTTGATAGCGCTGAGTTCTTCTTCCAATGCTATTTTCCAAACCCAAAGTAAAAAAATTTTCACTCTTCAACTTATGAATATTCCTCTATATCCAAATATGGAAGCTCTCCATCTTGTCAAAATTCCTCTTTAGTCAGAAAATGATCCTATTTAAAAAAATGACCAAAAATTATTAAAAAAAAATCCATTTTAAGAAGAAATAAGTATTTATAGAAATATAACCCTTCCTCCAATTTCTCATTCTTCTTCCTCTTCCCCTTTGACTCTATTTCCTTCTTTTTTCCTTAAAAATCAATACATACATCAAAAATATGAATTATTCAAGTTAAATCATTCATTTATTTTTTCAAAAAATGTTACTGACCTTTGAATTTCTTGTGAACTTCTTCTTTTTTCTTCCCCTCCTCTTTGGTTCTTCTAAATATTCAAAATAAGATGGATCTCTTTTACTTGAGGACTTATAGATCTTCTTGAAATTATTGGCTCCTCCTTTTTTCCTTTCTCTTGATTTGGATCTTTGAGTGGAATTGGGCTCTTGAATCAGAACCATTGATATTTTCCACTGTATAGATTCTTGGTTTCACCCGAATCATATTACTTTTGGCCTGGTGTCAAATTTTTGAATTCTTCCAATATCTCAGTAAGACATAGGTTTTCATTAGTGGTTTTGGATAGAACCTCAAGGGTTTCTGATTCTTCAGTTTCACCAGGGTTCATGTCAGCTCTCTGATACCAGGAAAATTGCATTCCTTTAGCTACAGAGATTGATAAAAATACTGGAACAATAATATTCCAAAGATAAACACTTAAAAATCTCAAATCATCAATATTTTGAGAGCTGGTGAAAGGTTTACTTGGTTTGGTTAAAAATTTTTTTAATATGTTATAAAAAGAGGTTCCACAGTATGATACTACTGGGGATCTTTACAGACAGACAACTTCTCTTCAAAGGGCCTCCTTGGGAAGTTTTAAACCTTAGAATGATGATGGTGCCTTCTAAGGAATTATCAACTAATACGGCCACAAAAAAGAGAACTCAGGCCAAGGCAGGAAGAGAAAAAAATTACTCTGAGCAATAATCCAAAGAAATCCTGCAAAGATTCAGGCCACAGAAATCCTGCAAAGATTCAGGTATAGGGTTTCAGAGCAGATGGAATTGATTGATTGACTATACTTTAATGAATCCAGTTGATTGGTTTTTGTTAAATGATAATAACAATGCAGAATAATTAATAAATCAATTTCTTATCTATTTATAAGGACTTGATTAACAATTACACGGCGTGTTATTGATAATAAAAAATTCCTGGTAAAACTGATGATTAAAAAAATTCCAAAGAGGTCTGTATAAATACCTTTTTGGGGTAATAAAGAGCTTCTCAGAGCACTTAGAGAGGGTTACGCTCATGGGCTGAGGCTAGCAGGCAAGTCAGGGCATTGTTTGCATGTCCACTTGGTGCTGTCAATCATCTGACCTCAGATCTTCTGGGTTTCTGTATTATTTTAGCTACAGGATCTTTTAATCTGTTAATCATGTCATTGTGATCATTCTGTACTTATTTTTTCTTTTGACTATTAATATTTACTTAAAGTGGTTCAATGTAGATATTCATTGATTTTCCATCATCTAATAATCACGTAGGAAGTTTTTAACAAGTTTTACAGCCACTGCTTGTAGTTTTTTGTGGCCTTCAAAGATCAGGATCTGTCTGTGTCATGGTAATCCTTAAAATTTGATTTTCAATTCAAAATCTTTAAAAACAATTATTGCATAATTTGATTTAAGTTTTATCATTTTTGGAAAATTTTTCATGCATATGTCAAACTAGTGAGATATACCAGGTAAGTCTCACTAGTTTGTAGCTCTTGTAATCAGTACCTTTTGTCAGATTATTCACAACAGATCCTGACGCGGGGATAAGTCCATTTAGATGCACCCAGGGGAGGATCCGCTGGGTGTGTGTCAAACTTTAGCAATGCGCGGGACTTCTGTATGCCTGAATATGATGCTACAGGTACACAGGGGCTGTGTAGGGATGCGGGAGTGCGCGCGGGAATTTTGACACAACACATTTCCCTGTGAAACTCCTAAAATATACACAACACCGCAGTTTTGAATGAATTTTAGGGGTGAAACCTCTACATGACAATGTGTGGGAAATATTGAATTGGCCAAAATTTTTCATAGTGGTGCCATGACCTTTTGGTCAACTTTTATTTAATTATTTGAAATATGAAGGAGTTATAATTCAAGGGTGGGGTCAGTATGTGACCCTACCTAATTTTGGGTGGGGAATCCATTTCTGTAATAATGTTTATTAATTTACTACTCCTTCTTTTGATTATATTGATAATCTCATTTATTTATTTTTTTCTTCATTTTTTAATTATTTTACTTTCACAGGTTTCTCTGTATTAGTAGCAAGCTGACAGTTCAGAATGAACTGGAGAAATCAAAATAAAAATAAAAATCAATCAGGAAATTATTCATTTGAGCTTGAATACAAAAATTAAATTAAAAAAATTACTGAGAAGGGGGCTTTGGCATCCAATTCAGGATGAAAATCTTCATTTTGGAAGAGGTTAAACTTTCTGCTATTTAATTTGCTTTGAAAATAAATGGGATACCCATTTAAGAAAATTAATCACAGTTTTTCAATTGGGGGAAGATTAAAAAACTTTATGGAATGAATGAATGATTTTCAGGCCAAATTGGTTCATTTTTCCAAAGAGATGATCCACAAAGTGATTTAAACCAATGAGATACTGGATTTTTTTCTGAGAGGCTTCAAAGCCTATCATGTATTTGGATGATGATTAAATTGTAAATTTTATCAATTACATTATAAAAAGAACCAATAGAAAAATGGAAAAAATGATCAATGTAAGGGTTTATTCCTTCTGTTCTTGAGGGACTGGTATTGCCATAGTAAAATTTTTTTGTTGGCCAGATAAGATAAAATTTGTTTTTTATTTAGACCCGGTTCTAAAGATTAAAGTTTGATTTAGGGGTATTTAAGAAAAGACAAATTCTGGTGAAGTTTTCATGATAAATTGATTCAGATTTGGAGTAGACCAACTAATCCAATTTTTTATGTTAATTGCAATGTCAAATTTGCAACCCAAAATGACCCATTCACAACTCGAAATGGGTTGGGTGGTGCAGTTTGCAATCCATCTGAGTTGTGAATTGTGAAAATTATGGCCAAAAATTAGCTTAGTGGAAGGAGGAGCATTAATTAAAGAAGAAGAAATGCTGTACACCTTGTGTCTATAAAGGATAATGGGCTATCAAAATGGGGCAATATGTGGGATAATTGATTGGATTAATTTGAATGGATGGGGTGGAAAACATCAGGGAGAGGGCCTCCGTGAATAAAAACAATTGGTCTCTAGTGGGCCCATGATACAACAATAGAAATGGCAAATTTCCGCCCAAAAAAGGCTCCTGTCATTACCCTAGTTATGAAACTCCTTCAACTAAACCAATTCCACGTCTTCCACAAGCTTCAACCTCTACCTGTATGGTATAAGCTCTATTTCCATGTACACCTCACCACTGTTTCATCTGATTCAGTCAACCTTCTCAGGATCTCTCCCTCTCTCCATGGCTTGGTAAATCCTCCATCTCTCCTCAACCCAATTGGTATATGAGTTAGTACATATTACACTTATCATATACATAGTACATACTCTCCGCTGTCTGTTCAGCCCATACTCCAAGGCCTCCAGATCAGTAAATTTCAAACCTTCCTAGATAGGCCTATCACTCAATTATTGAACTACAGACTCCATCCCAATCAGTAAACATGTAATACCCTGGAAGCTCCAACCTGCAACACCAGCCACTCATCCCTCAAGGCCTCCTTCTCAGCTCTCACATATAACCTCTTCTTCCCTCCTGGACTAATTACCCCAAATGAATTAGTATACTACTTCTTACCGGTTAGTAACTCTGCCAGTAGGTTTCATCTCATCACAAAACATCCTTCACCCAGCCTGCTTAACTCATATCACCTTTTCCCTTCCTGGTGTTCCTCTTATAGGATTCAGCAACCAATTATTCAACAAAATCCTCCTGGAATTCCCCATTCCATCCTTACATCTTCTCATCACTTGTAATCCTCCTCTCATCTTCTTCTTTGCAATTCCAACAAATAATCCTTGAGTTCTATGAGTAGTAGTGGCTGTGCCTTAAGCCCCTTGTATGCCAGGGGCATCTGTGACAATATACTGATTCCTTCCCCTTAATTAATACCCACTCTCTACCTCTCAAATCATCAAATTCAATAAAATCCATCCCATCCCATCTTTGACCTTGGATAACACTGCCTATTCATGTTGTGGACCAGTGGGTGATTGCGCTGAACAATGTGCAGCCTTTCACGTTTCCAAAGGAGTGCTATACAAGTTGTGGTGTCAGCCTCCTGGATGCCAAGATACTTTCTATCCTTTAGCTACCAGAGGTGATAGAATAAATAATGAATATATTATTCAATAAATGCAGAAAAATGCGTAAAATATTTGGATAAAGCTTATTGCAAGGTTAATTGGTTTGGATATGTTTTATTGTTATAAATCAATATAAATAAATTTATTATCAAATATTTTATTGAGGGGCCACAATTATATTGGGGATCTTTAACACCTCTCTTCAGGGAATTCAGTATGAAAACATGTAGGCCTGGTTACTTTGGAACCTTTAATTTACATTCTTAAAGGATATATTGCCCAAAGATAATATGTATATAAAATACACAGTGGAGTTTCAGGGCTTTTTAACCAATCTGCCACAACAGAGAAAGGATAATTAAACTCACTGGTATATTATTAAATCCTTTGGGTACCTGTTTGGGATGTGCACTGATGGGTTAAACCTGTATACTGGGGTTATAAGGTTGTTCAGCAGTTTACATTGATAAAAAGGGTTGGTGACAGATATTATTAATGGGACTAAAGCCATAAATCACTTAATTATCTCTTATAAGTATTTGATTACCTTGGAACGGTGTCTGGATGTAAATATAACTGGGTCTCTGTGTATCAATATCCTCAAAAGAGCTTGTTATTTATATCTTTTTGAATTCCAATATTGTCCTTCTGAGGAGTACCAGGGCTCAAAGAGATGTACACTGAGGCCAGCAGGGTAACCAGTGGTAACCTGTCACATTTTAATGTTGCTGTAGCACGGGTAGCATCTAATTCCACAGGTTATGGGAATTATTCTACTTTATAATTGATGTTTGGACGTGTGAATAGCACTAATATGTCCTTTTTATTTATTATTTAATTAATTATCCTAAGTAAATTTTCCCATTAAGTTAATAATTATTTTAATGGACATTGATATGGATATTCTGATTTCAGGTGAGTCCTCATTATGTATTAAATAATTGGAGTAAATTCATGATATTGATTTTACTACTTATTTTCAAATTTCAGTTGATTTACTAAAATAATTACTTAAAAAAATAAGTCATGGGTATTCATGTAATATTTTTACATCATTAGTTTTCTTAGTATGTCACAAAAAGTTTGATGTCTAGAAATTCTCGTAATAGCATATCAAAGTATTTTGATATATTTTTAAAGTAGTCATTATATTATTTTTGACATCTTTGTTACTTTGAATTATATTTAATGAAAAATAAATATAAAGGTTATTTAGCTATTTTTATATAAGTTTGTGTATTTTTAGACTACCTAATATCTACAGGAACATTATTTACATATTTAGAATGTTCCCGTGTAGGTTGTAGCATTTTTACGCCGTAACTTGATTTCTCAGGACGCCTTTCACTTTTTCAACCCACAGTCCGGCAGCTGCGTACTTTTCAGAGGCCAAGGGCTGCGTACACGAATTTGAAAGAGTGACAGAGCTGTAAATCAGCCGCGCGCGGGTGTATTGGCTGCCGCGGCTGCGTGCGGGAATTGTGACAGAACACATTTGTGTCTGTAACTCCCAAAATATACAAAACACCTCAATTCTGAAATATTTTTAGGTGTGAAACCTATACGTGACAATACATGTGAAATATTTAATTGGCCAAGAAGTTCAATAGTGGTTTGGTGGTATTTTTGTCTTTCTTTCCTTAATTATTTAAAAATGTAAGCAGTTGGATTTCAAGGGTGGGGTCAGTGAGTGACCCTACCTAATTTTGGGTGGAAAATCTATTTTTGGAATAATATTTGTGGTTTTTCTACTGCTTCTTAGGTTAATTTTATTTTTATTATTTTTATGTTATTTCTGTTACTTTTGCAGCTTGCTTTGCAATAGTAGCAAGCTGACATGTTTCTACTCCTGCAGAAGCTATTCATTCCCTTCATCAACCTCTCATTGGCCAAATCCCTCAATTTTCCTTTTCACTATCTTCAACCCTCCTTTTCAACATTCCCTCAAGAGATCTTTCAACGCTTCTTTGACCATTCCTAGGTGCCCTCTTGACACCAATTTGAAGCAAATACAATGCCCTTTGACGCCATTTGACACCTTTGACGCGCCTTTGACTTCTCTTCAACGCCTTCAACTGTAATTCAATTCTTTGACACCTTCAACCCGCTTTTACACTGCTTCAAAACTGCTTTGAGGCACTGTTTACTTCTCTTCAACACCTTCAAAATCCACTTGACGCCTTCAATGCGCCTTTGACTATCTTCAAACCCTTTCAAACTTTTCTTCAAATCTTTTCCTACACTTCTTCAACGCTTGCTGGACACCTCTTTGATGCCAGTTTGACGCAACTAAGACGCCCCCCAACGCCCTTCAATGCCCCTTTGACGCCCTTTTGGCGCCCCCTTTGTTCAAATTTTCTGAGAACTTTCTTCATTTAAAATTCGCCATTCTTTGTCAAATCTTCTCTGGGAACTTTTTTGGGTCATTTCTCTTTTCTGGTGTATTTGGACACCATGCAAGCCCAACGTGCACAACCTTCATTCATTCCAAGTCCAGCTCTCACCAGAGCAGCAAGAGGCAGAGGTTCTGTCATCAACATCTCCAATCAGGACCAGTCAACTCCTCAAGCTTGTAGACGTGGAAGAACCCCTTCAACCCTTCCATTTCCAGCACGCTCCACTTCCATGGAAACTGGTATTCTTCCTCCAGATCCTCCTAGAGCTTCTCTTTCTCCTGCCTCACCCGCAATTAGTTGTATCACTAATTGTGTAATTGGTGAATATCTGCAAGCAGGCTTTGGATTAGATTCTCCATCCTATGAGCCCAGAATCATTCCTATTCCCAAAGACAGGGATGAGGAATGAAGTGAGGACTTGCACTTTGATTCAAGGATCCTAAATAATCTTAATTCACCAAATATGGAACCTCAAGAAGCAATTCCACCTCCAGCTTCCACTGAAAACCCTGGTCCTCCAACCCAAACTCAACCTCAAACATCTGCTGTGGCCCCAAATCTCTGAGCCCTCCTCCAGACCATGACTTCTGCTTTGGCAAAACTTTCTCAACCTCCATCAACCAGTACTTCTCATTCTGGCACCTTCAAATCTCCTTCCATGAATGCTCCTGATATGTTTGAAGGCAAAAATCCTAGAAAACTCCACCCATTCCTCCAATCTTGTGAACTTTTTTTTTTAAATGACAAAGGAACTTTTAGTGTGGACCAGAAGAAGGTACTATTTTCAGCTTCCTACCTCTCTGGAAGTGCATATTGATGGATCTAACCCTATCTGGTTCACCTTTCCAACCAAGAGCCCTCTTTCCTCCTCAACTCATGGTCCCACTTCACAGAGAAACTTCACAACCTCTTTGGCGACAGACTAGAAGTCTTCAAGTCTGAAAAGGAACTGGTGAACTTGAAGATGACGGAATCTGGCTATGCTTCAACCCACATCACTGAATTTTGATTACTTATGACCAAAGTCTCTGGGTGGGGTGATAGATCCTTGTACTTCCATTTTTTAAAAAGCCTTCCTTCATGCCTTCTGGACCAACTAGAAGGATACAATGGCTCTCAAGAAACTCTCCAGGGTCTTATGGATATAGTTTTGGACTATGATACAAGGTATCATGAAAGGGTAAAAAAAATTTTCTTCTCTCAATAATTCTCAACCCCATGGTTCTTCTCAATCTCAATCTACCTCTAATCAGCCTGAAAAGGGTAGCAGTGAGGGTAGGGAGCATGAACAGTCCCTAGAAAAGTCAACTACAGCTACAACATTTACAAGGCCCTCTTTGGAACTAGGTCCAGATGGAAAACTCAAGGCAGATGAAAAGGCAATAAGAGAGAGGGAAGGCTTATGCTTATATTGTGGTGGTAAACACAAGACAGGGGACTTTAGAAATAAACCTGTCAACTCATCTCCTTCTCAAAATCCATCACCTTCCAGTGCTACCCCAAAGCCAAAACAAGATTAGGCTCACCCTTTTCTTCCCCCTTTTGAGGCTTATCTCTATTGTTTGTTTGATTCAGGTTCAAATCAATATGTAATGGTCAATTCAATGGCTCAAGAGTATCTATAAATTAAATCCCTTTTTTTCTGGGAAAACATATTCATCTTTTCAAATCCCAGCTCATCAAATCTACTTCACAAATGTTTTTACTAACTTCCTTTCCTAGCTTTGAATGGAAACTCCTTCAAGTACATGCACCATTCCCTGAATACATCAACCTGGGAATTGACTCTGTTCATCACTGGAATCCAGAGGAAAACTTGGAAGATGGGGCTGATCACCTCAAGACACCAAATAACCACTGACCTATTTTCCAATACTATTTAACTCAACCTGGCTACACTTCCTACAGCTGTCCTTCCCTCAACTCTGCCTTTGGTGCTGCAGCCCAATGCATTTCCCTTAAATTCAGAACCTTCTACAATTCCCCAAAACAACTTCCAATTCCCTGTGAGTTCAACAATCTTTCCATTTGCTTGGATATGAATTGATCCTTTATTTTCAAAGGAGGAAGATATATTGGATTCATCCTTGCATACAATGCAATTGGTTACTTCTTCTGAAATTTCTCTTGGTTAATGATTAAGTCCCTGAAGAATCAGAAACTGTGTTTAAGAAATTTACTGCTTATTAACATTTTTTCCTAGATTTTCTCTCCATGGATAAAGCAGATCAACATCCTTTTCACCACGCTTACAATTACCATGTCAAACTGGAAGTTCCATTGTCTCAAGCTGGCTTTTTCTATTCACCACCTCAAAATGAACTTTCAATCGCACAAGCCTAAATAGCAGAGAATGTAGAGAAAGGTTTCATCCAGCCCCAGAACTTCAAGAACTGGAGCACCTGTCCTTTTGTCTTTTCAAGAAGAAGGATAGTGGTTTACAATTATGTGTTGATTTTTGCAAACATGACGCTGTTATAAAGGAGAGCCTTCACCCAATTCCTCCAATGAATTTCAATGAATGACTTCTTAGGTTCTACCATCCTCACCAAAACTGATATCAGGGTGCTTACCCCTTAAGAATCACAGGTGTTTGATCCTAATCAATCTTTCTTCTCTAAAATTATTTCCATTTCTTCTGCGGCTCTCATCAGAAGACAAGGTTATTTCATGAAACTCCTTTCCTTCTTCAAAACTCACTTAAAGTCTTTGGAAGTTCTTCATTGAATCCACCCAGCCTCCTGTCACGTTGGGACAATGTGTTTCTACACTGGGGAACACTTACTCTGAACAGAATCCTGATGAATTTGAAAGTTCTGAACTTTTTTACCTTTCTTGGAAAATTCTTGAAGCTCAACTTAGTGAATTGATCATAAATCAACAAGCTAAAAAGGCACTCCAAGATATTATTAAAATATTGAATAAAGAGGATAGAGTGACTAAAAATTCTCCAGAATCCTACAGCTGCCCACTCCTGCTCATAATTCAAGTGGGTAAACCCAAAATGCTGACTAACTAAAGCTAGAAATACTCCTTCAATCAACCAAACTCTTTGATCAAGATAAGAACAGCCTATGGATAAGTATAAGAACTATTCCAACCTTAATATACACTGAATTTCAAAATGCACCCATCCTGGGAATTAAGTATGACTATCTGAAAAGATAATCACTACAAACAGAACTTCCAAGATAGCTTTTTTGAGCATTGGTTAGGAACCTTTTCTTATTTTGGAAAAATTAGGTACTCATGCTTCAAATCCAAAACCTGATCAACTAATCTATCCATCCATCCATCCATCCATCCATCCATCCATCCATCCATTCATCCATCCTCAATCTCATCAACTACTTTCTGGGAACCAAAATCCAACTTCACCACAACTGGATTTTCTTTTTTCACCCACAAATTAAACTCTATTCATCATTCCAAAACCAACTCATTCTATAATCCTTTCCCCAATCCAAATTGCAATCACCATCACTTCCCAATGAAAACTTAGTCCATTTATCCCCAATCAAAATAAAATCCATAAAAAATATTCCATCATCAAAAAACTCAACTCCTTCCAATCAATCACTTCCAAAATAAAATCAAAAAGAAAATATAAATAATAAATAAAATATTTTCCCTCCTATCCTACACCTGACAAATAGTCCTTTTCATCCTACATATCATATCAAAAAATAATTCCAAATCAAAATATCCTTCAGTCCACCTATCTATTCCTTTTCCATCCCTTATATTTCTTCTTCCTTCAAATAATCAATCCTCAAATCAATCAACAGCAAATTATTATTATCTTTAATCATCCATCCCAAAAATTCCTGTAAACCTTCCAAATTCACTTCTGGATATTCATCACCATCAACACTTCAAACCAATCTTAAATACACCAGAACCTTCCACAAGCATTCATCTCAAATACTTCCAACCTCTTCAACCATCTTCCAGAACCTTCTCTTTTCCTTCTCCCTTCTCTTCCACACCAAACCTTTACAACCTCCACAACTCTCTTTTACTTCTTCATTATTTCTTCTCCACTCCCTTTTCCTTTATTTTCTTCATCTTCTTCACCCCAGTCCAAAGAATAATCCTTCTCAGTCCTCCTCAATAACCTTCACACTTCAAATGGGTCCATCTGAGTTTATCAAACTTCAAAAACCAAGCTCTTCCTTTTCAAGCTTTGAAATCTTTTACAGGAGCTTTGACAGGCATTTCCAGCTTCAAAATTGCTTCTATCAGCTTTTCCAGGCTCATCTCCCCTAGGTCAAACTTCAAACCAGTCCATTTCGGTTCATCAAACTTTAAAAAATAAAATCTTAACTTTTCAAGATTTGAAAGTTTCAACAGGAAATTTGATGGGAATTTCCAGCTTTGAAATTGCTTCAATCAGCTTTGCCAGGCTCATACCCCCTAGGTCAAACTTCAAACAAGCCCATTTTGGTTCATAGAACTTTGAAAAATCCACTTCTTCCTTTTCAAACTTTGAAAGCTTTGACAGGAAGCCTGAAAGGCATTTCAAGCTTTGACAGGTTCATCTCCCCTAGTTCAAACTTCAAAAAAGTCCATTTTGGTTCATAGAACTTTGAAACATCCAATTCTTCCTGTTCAAGCTTTGAAAGCTTTGAAAGGAACTTTGACAGGCATTTCCAGATTTGTAATTGCTTTTATCATCTTTGAAAGCTATGAAAGGAACTTTGAAAGGAATTTCCAGCTTTGAAATTGAATCAATCAGCTTTGCCAGATTCAAATCCCCTAGGTAGAATTTCAAAAAGTCCATTTTGACTCCCAGCTTGCAATCAGCAAGTAAAAAGGAACTCATTCTTCACCTCCAGCACATCCTTTTCTGGGCATCAGGAGCTTCCCCTTCCCTTTCCTGGGGGTTAATTTCATAAGTGCAGTTCTGAAACTCCTTCAACTAAACCAATTGCACCTCTTCCACAAGCTTCACCCTCCCCCTATATGGTATAAGCTCTTTGTCCATGTACACCTCACCACTGTTTCATGTGATTCAGTCAACCTTCTCATGATTTCTCCCTCTCTCCATTGCTTGGTAAATCCTCCATCTCTCCTTAACCCAATTGGTATATGAGTTAGTACATATTACACTTAGTATATACATGGTACACAATCTACCCTGTCTGTTCAGCCCATACTCTCAGGAATCCAGATAAGTACATTTCAAACCTTCCTGGATAGTCCCATCACCCAATTAGTCAACTACAGCCTCCAGCCCAATCAGTCAACATGTAATACCGTGGGAACTCCAAAATGCAACACCAGCCACTCATCCCTCAAGGCCTCCTTCTCAGCTCTCACATATACTAGCCTCTCCTTCACTCCTGGACTAATTGCCCCCAAGGAATTAGTATAATACTTCTTACTGGTTAGTCCCTCTTTGGGTAGGTGTCATATCAGCACAAAACAACCTTCACCCAGCCTGCTTGACTCATATGCCCTTGTCCCTTCCTGGTGTTCCTCTTATAGGATTCAACAGCCTCCTCCTGGACTTCTCCATTCCATCCTTACATCTTCTCATCACTTGCACTCCTCCTCTCATCTTCTTCTTTGAAATTCCAACAAATTGTCCTTGAGTTCTATGAATAGTAGTGCCTGTGCCTTCAGCCCCTTACACGCCAGGGGCAGTTGTGACAGCTCCACAGGCTCTACAGGACTTTTTCATTGGTTTGGGCTACGTCGGCCCACATGGAATTTGCCCTTGAACCCTTTTTACTGGCCTGTTCCAGTTTAATGGAGAGCGCCCCACTTTCTTTTCCCATCCCACACCCACAGGTGCAAGGGTGATGAATTTCAACCACTACCAGTTTCCTTGATGTGACTGGCCTGGAATTTATTGACAGTCAATTGGCCTTGGGGGGGATCAAGTCCCCCCAGCCCTTGGTGCCTCTCCTGTGGTAACGGGGGGGGGGGGGCGGGGGGGGAGAGAACCCTGTTGTTTCCTTGCTCAGGTGGGGGGTGATTAAATCCCCTCCCACCCCCGTTTACGCCGCACCAACTGGCCTGGGCAGTTTTGTGGCTGGTGGAATCCCACCAGCCACCAAGACTGCTCCCGTGCAATGTCAAGCAAGGGGAGGGGGGGAGGCGGGACCATTGGTCCCAGCTCCTGCCCCCTCCACCCAGTGCGGAGGCCATAACCGGTTTCGCTACCACCACCGGGGTGGGGGGACTCCATTTGGAGTCCCTCTAACCCCATAAAAAGGCTCTGCTTGGGCCGTTGGGCATCTCAACTGGCCATGAGCAAGAAACAGGGGCCCTGAGCTGGCCGCCACACTGGCAATGGCCACAAATGGCTTTCCAAACACAAACAAATGAAATGAAAAATTGGCATGCAATGCCTGCTGGCCAATTATGTCCAAAATGAACCTTGAGCCCAATGATGCCCATAAAACCCCATTTGGCTTGAGTGGCCCATCCATCCCAACAGGCCGGTGATGGCCCTTATACCAAATGACGTATTTCACATGTTTTTAGGCCAGTTTCCCCAAATATGTGACATCCACACAGGCCTGTGTGGTCCATGTGTTTTTCCAATTGGCTGTAGAGGCCCATGTTTGAATCCCATTTGGATTACATCTATATGTGGCGCACATGTAAGTGCCTACGTATTTTAACAGTCATTCCCAACTGCAGGGTTGTGAAAAAAAAAATTAAAAATTCAAAAAAATCAAAAAAATCAAAGTAGAATTAATTGAAATGAATTCAATTAAATAAAAATAAATAAAATAAACTAAGAGCTTCAATCACCAAAAAATAATCAAAAAGGCAAAACAAATGGTTCAAAAGTGCAATGAGTTTTTTTTGGGCAGAGTTAAATTTTCAAGCCCAGGTTTCAAATGGTTGTGAAACAAATTTTTTAACCCATGTGAGTTGTGAAACACCTTTAGCAGCCCATTTGAGTTTTGAACAGAGGGTCAAGGCTTAAAGAGTTGTGAACAACACTCTTGGCCCATTTGGGCGTATTTTTCCCAAAATGGGACATTTTAGAGGTGTACGTAGGCACCTCAAACTCCATCTTTGGTAATTTTGAAGGCATTAGAAACCCTTCTTAAATTTTATAAAAAAATTCATAAAAACAAAACCAAAAAAAAAATGATGGAGTTTGGGATCTTTCTTTTTGTCTTTTTGATTATTTCTTTGAGTGGTTTCAGCTTTATTTAAGTTGAAAAAAATTAAAAAACCTTTCCAATATTTATTGCAGCTTTTGGATGTTTTTTTTACCTTAAAAAATTCATTCAAAAAATCAAAAAAGAAAAAAAGCAAATTTATCATTGAGCTTTTGCATCCTTTTATTTGCCTTTTTCATTCATTTTTTTTTTGATTTTTCAAGCTCACAGAGTTTTTCAAAATAATCAAAGAAATATATAATTTTTTTCACAGATTTTTTGGATGTATTTTTTTACCTTAAACAATTCATCCAAAAAATCAAAATTATCAAAAAACCAAATTTCTCAGTTGAGTTTTGGATCCTTTTATTTGCATTTTTAATTCATTTTTTTTTCTTTTTCAAGCTCTTAGGAATTGGAATTGAAATTAAAAGATAGGTTCATTTTATTTTTTAAATTATTTTGATTAAGTATTTTACCTAAAAGAATTCATTCACAAATTCAAAAAATTCAAAGAAAAAAAAGGGCCATGTTCAATTCACAGCCCCTTCATTGCAAATGGGTGCTATAAGATTTTTGAAACCCATATGAGTTATGAATGCAGGTTCAAAACTTGGATTTTCAATAAGAATCAAGGTGATTTGGAGAGGGAAGGGACACAATAGGCTGCTGAATAGCCAATTTAAAAGGGATAATAATTTTAAATTCAAATGGAACTGATCTGATGAGATGGAAGAGGAAATATTTTTTCTATCTATCGGAGTCAGATGATTTTCAGGGATAGTCCCAGGGAGGGAGCATTATTTAACAACAACCAGGGAACCCTACATGGGGCTTAGGGGAGAAGGTTTTTCAGCCAGGACAAATATATAGTTGTCTAAATCCATGAACCACCCATATGTATTGTTAGTACAGAAGTTAAGTACTGGGATCACCTCCATTACCTGAAACCAAGGTCACTGGTTCAACCCACCATAAATTCAGAAATGAATAATGATAAACATTCTAATTATTATATGATTAACATTGATAATATTTTTTAATAATTTATAAGTATGTATTTATGAGTATTTATTATGGAATTAAAAACTTGATAAAATATATTATCAAGATTGAGATAAAATATCACTTCAATTTATTTTATGAGGAATAAGATGCCCCCCAAATATTGATATAGAAGTTCCCATTTTATTTCATTTGTTTTGGAATGAGTTATAGTAATGATATTAATCCATAATCCCTAGTCTGTATACATAAATTGCATAATTTCAATCTCATCCCTCTTTGGAATTTTTTAATACTTTAATATATTACACTCAGCCTTTACAGCTTCCACTCAGAGGTCTCTGAGCTCAATTTTCAAGTATAAAACTTGTAATGTAATTTCCAAGAGTATACATATTCTATATGGATAATGTCTGCCAAGGTACTAGGAATTAAGAGGTAAGTGCATGCCAAGGCTATAAAATTTTATGAAAAGGGAGTTATTTCATCAGTTTGAGGTTTTATGCAACCTCTAAACCGTCCGTATTATTGATGTTTAAGTCCTAGGACCAATTAATTAACCCTTTGGTTATGTAAATGGAAAATTTACAGTTAAAATTCCCGCAAATGAGTACTGGTACTTCATTCCTCATTGTTTATGATTCAATGGGGTCCGAAGACTTTTAGTAATAAAAAAGGGAGAGCCCGAAACGCCCCCCAAAGTCCCTTGAGTCCCCTGAGGGCTCCTGTTATTTTAAAAGAGAAAGGTCTTTACCATATATCCCCTTTGTCATTTATATATTATTATTTATTTTCAAGGGAATATGGCAAGAGTTAAAAAGCCTATTAAACTTAATCTCAAGAGGAGATCAACTGGCGCTATAAAATTGTGAATTATAATCATTTGATAATCTTATTTGCAACTCCAATTTTGAGTGGAAGTTCTGAATTGTAGTAGTAACCCTTGTATTTTACTACTATAAATGATGTGAGCTTATTTATGAGAAAAGCTCCTTTGAGCTTCATTCATTTGAATCCAGGACCCTTTCCTTTTATGAATTTTTAATCTGTGTCTTTTTACTCATAATACCTTGGTATTTTTTGAGTTTGTATGATTTTTTCTAGTTTTTTGGTTATTTAAGTCATTAAATGATTTAATTCTTGGTTTTTTCTTAAATTTGCAAGTTTAACCATGGCCCAAGTATAGCAGTAGAGGTGCAATACCTGAGAGTTTGAAGAAAAATATAGATCCCCAGAGGGGTGCTGAGACATGAGTAATGATAAAATGAAAATATTAAGCTAGAGATGAAGGTAAATAAATTTTTTAGTTACATAATATGAACAGAAAAAGACAAAAAACCACCTTAACTGACAAATATACAAACAATTTTGAGAAAAATCATTATTCTAGATATTCATGAGTATTTATAGGGGAATATAAGGAGGAAAAATATATAAGAGTTTAATAATGAATGACAAGACACCAACTTTGCAGGATATGGGATCAAAAAGATATTCTATTTCAAGAGGATCAGAGAGGACCACAGGCATATTTTACTAAAATTATATTGAAGAATGATATCAATATTTTAAGAGGAGAAACTTGGTCCTCAGGCATAGCTGCCTAGCATAGTGGGTAATTGGGGGGATGATGGTAAGAATTATTATGATGAGAATAATGGATAATTGGGTATGAATGTTGGATAATTTGAAGGAATTTATTAAATGATTATGGTGCATGATTTTGTATAATGGCAATGAATGTGGCTATGTTAAAGATTTATGGTTGACAATAGGTAGATGTGGAGACAGTATTGACAAAAAGGCAAGAAATTATTCCAAAAAACAAGCCTGTTCAACACTGGATTGAAGGGATATTGGTATTTTGTGGAATTTTATTTCTAAAGTTGATAGTGATGGTGATGAGAGTTGTTTTTTCTGGTTTATGGATGGAATGATGATTGAATTGGATTAATGATGATGATTGGATTTTCAAGGTGATGGATTTATCAATGGGGGAGATAGAGAAAGTAGGGGAGTAGCAGATGGAGTGCATGAAGTCAATTGGAGAGCAGAATGACAGTTTGGAAAAAACAGTTGAATAACCTTAGGATTTTTCCTCAATTTTGGAATTCATTGGTTCCTTGTGTCTATGAGGAGTTCAGTTTTCTGTTCAACCAACTACCGGAAAGAAAAAAGAGGGAGATAGAAATAGAAAAATATTTATCATTCCTTCCTTCCAAGGGTTGTGGGAAGTGGTCTCTGTGTTTTATTATAATCTATCTGCAACTCAGAGTTGAGAGCAAGGCTTAAGAGCCTCTCTCTCAACCATAAAATTCATACACAAACAACTGGAAAAAACCCTATCCTTCACCCCTTCCAAACATTACTGACCTCCTCCCATTATGTTCATCTGCTTTCATCCTTCTCATTGCCAAGCCTTTTGAAAGGCATTAATTGGAGCGCCCTTTCCCCTTTCTTCATTGTTACTTCAAGCCCATCTTTGGGTTTCCTAACCCAATGTCTCCCCGCACCTGTCCCACTCCTGCTTCCCCAAACTAGCAATATCCAAGAATCTAACCAGATATGCTTTGTTTCTTGGTCCATTTCCCCGGAGCAGATTGATGTCCCACTGGAGCAAATGCTGAGAAAACCGCAACCTGGATGCTGAGCCAGAAGCAGATTTTTCTGAGCCAGGAAGGCACCCAATGCTGAGCCTAATTTGCACCCAAACCTGAGCACACAGACTGAAACGCAGTTCCTAGTCCCACTGCTATATAATGCCACCACAACGGGCCACATTTATGAATCACCCCAGAATAATTGTAGTAGATTAATGAATGAGGAGGGCAGCAAGAGTGCAAGCAATTTTGCATATGGGATGAAAAAGCTGGCGAGAGATCAAGGGCAAGTAGGGTAAAGTGGAGATGCAATCAAGTTTTCCATTGAGGTTTCTATTGAGGCTAAAAGAGAGGAGTTGGAAAAGGAAGAAGGAATGCGCAAGGTGCAAGCAAGGGTGTGGATGGTGAGCAGAAATTCTTTGTTGAGGTTGAGGAGGAATTCAGGGAGCCAAGAGTGAAAGAAAGTTTGCAAGCAGGTAAATTGAAGAATTTGAAGGACTTTGAGTTCAAGCCAGAGGGAATAACAAGGATTACAAATGAATGAAGGGATGTGATAGCAGGTCAGATGGGATTGGAGGCATGACCAGTCTGAATTTATACTAAGGTGGGTGATGGTGAAAGCCAGGGAGTAAGAAGGGTAAAAACATTAAACAGCCAATGGCAATGAAATAATTGCAGGCAAGGGGTAGACAATGATTGACCTGGAGGTGTTGGAGGAGGCAATGATTGCAAGGATTGATGAGGAAAGTGAGTGATTTGAGGATTTTTTGACAAGCCTACCAGATAAATTGAGACAATTACTCTGCCAATTGATGATGAAGATGACAAGGGTCATTAGAAGAGAGTGGGAAGGTATAATTTGACAAATTTCCTTCCAGGCCCACTTGGGAAAATGACACAAGGACCAATTCCATAAACATGTGTGAAAGATGCTGATGAAATTGACTTGAGTTATCAATTGGACCGATTTTGATCAAGGAAGCTTGGGCTTGCAGTCTAGTGGAATTTAAGGATGAGGGAGACAATGGGGTGGTGGTAGTGGTGGATTAAGAGGATAGGGAGAGCTTAGAAGACCAGTTCTAAAATGAATTGCATTGGACCTAGAATCAAGTCTGAGAGATATGGAGGGCAAAATGATTGCCAACCAATCCACAATCAGCACCTAGGATAATGAAGAGGATTCAGAGGATTGTACCAGTTGGAGTTTGAGTTGGGATTGTTCACAAGGGGGATGGTATGATTATTGGGAGAATATTTTGAGTTCAATTGAAGCTTGGGATGATAGATTGAGATTTAAATGAGACAATTTTGGATGCCAGTGAGGGAGACAGAGGATAAACTGAGTATGATGGGGAAAAGGTATGATAGGAATAGGCTGATTTTTTGACAAGAGAGAATGAAGAAGAGGATTTTGGGTTCAGTCAAGAGGAGATACCATGGTTTCAATGGATTGAAATGGGTATGTTACTACTTTTTTTTTTTGTTGTTGTCAAATATTGAGATTGATTGGAAATAATGATATTGATTGATTGAGATGAGGAGTCTTTGGAGCTTGAGATCACACAGTATCAAAGAGGTTATATTAGGGAATGTTTATGGTTTTCTGGGGGTAGATAAAGGAGGAGGAAGGATTTATTGATTGATTGATTGATGATTTGAAAGGATCATTAATTCAATCAAAGCCCCAATTCATGTATGAGATGGGAACAATAAATCCTAGTTTGAATGGTATGATGGATGATGGAATAATTGAGATATGTTACCAGTGATGAGGGGGATCAAGGTATTGTGATTGAAAGGTAAAAAGTTGGAAGCCAAGTCATCAGCTCTGAGAGAGGTAGTACTAGTGGGAGGCAAGGATGGTGCATGATGATTTGAGATGGGCCTTCTGGCCAAGGGTCTTTATTGAGTATGGGAAATCTAAGAATTGAGAGGGACTTCAAAGATTTTATTGAGACTATTGGCATAGGTAGAGCATAAGAAGTTACCTATGGACAATTCAAAATGATAACTTTGAATTGGTCAGATTATTAGTGGAATTGAAACAACTGATTGAAGGTTTTAATTGAGATTTGGATTGGAGGGGTAATTCATTTTAGGAGAGGATGAAAGCAGAGGTGGTTCTATCAGACCCAAGGACCAAAAAAAAAAATCAAACTTTAGGCTGAAAATTTATGGAGTGAGGACTTGTATTTTTGGGATGGATTTTTGAGGCTGATGGAATGGAGGTAGGAGATGGATGATTTGATTAGGAATGAGAATGAGGATAGAATTTGAGAATGAGTAGAATTGAAATATTGAATGGCAGAATGAGATGGAGGAATGATGATGGAGTTTATGAGCACATTATCAGAGGAGGAGGATGAAGATTATAGGATTGATGAGATTGGTAATGAGACAACCAGTTGGAAAAATGAAGTTTACCAGATAAATTATTTGGATGAGCTTTTGTATTTTAACCGTAAAGAGGTTTTAATTAGGAGAAAGGTGATTTGGAGAAGGAGAGAAAATGGTTGGCTAATGAAGATCAAATTGAGAAGGGATAATAAATTTAAATTCAAGTGGAACAGATATGATGAGGAGGAAGGCTCACTCCAGTGTACATTTCTGGGAATCAGTTGGTTTTCACTCATGGTCCCAGGGAGGGACCATTATTTAACGAAAACTAGAGAACCCCAAAGGGGGCCTGAGGCAGCAGGTTTAAGACAACTATAAGGCCCCAGAGGGGCCTGAGACATGATTAATGAGATAATTAAAATAGTAAGCTAGAGATAAAGGTAACTAAATTTTTTATTTACAGAATATGAACAGAAAAGTATGACACAAATTACCCATTTGTGACCAAACTGGGCCGTGAACAAGTATTGTGCAACCCCCAGGGGATTTTCAAGCTTTGAAAAGGTTTGGGAATGTCTTTCCTTAAATATTTGGCTCCTTTGTGGAAAAATAGCCCTAAATGGGGCTTTTCATGGGGTAATTAGGGGTACCAAGGCACCACTGGACCATGTTTGAGTGCTTTGAAACCAAATTTGGGGAGCTTTCATGAATTCTGGGACTACTATTGGACCAAAAAAATAACTTGGGATCACATTCTGCCTATTGGAAAACAAAAAATTTTCACAAACCATACACATCACTTGATTGTGAGATAATTTTACTTTTCTCAATCCAAAATTGAGCAGACTTTGGAGTTTTTGAATTGACCATTTCAATGAATACTCAATTTTGGTTTGATTTGTTTGGCTTATGGGAATAGTGGCAAGCCAAAGCCCCCCTGTTTTGAACATGGATTTTTTGAAGGAATTAATTGGAAGTGCTTTTAACAAAGATTTTGCTGAATCTAGGGATTTTTTATATAAAAACTTGGAAGCCCCAATTTCATCCTCATTAGGGTTACAATTGATGAAAGAGATGTTTCAAAACTGGAATTTACTCATGGTGATGGGTCACTTTTCATATGCCATTTTACTGAGACTGATTTGCCTTGATAAATATAAATGTAACCATGGTGAGTGTAACCATGTAACTATGTAAGTATGATGTGCCAGAACCACTTGAAAATTTTCCTGTGATAGCTTTTCCTAGGATGAAAGAAGCCAAGAACTATTTCCAAATATTGGCTGCCATGCATGGCTACACATTGACAACATTAAATTCAACAAGAGAGAAACATATTGACCTAGCCTGCATATTGACCTTGCCTGTGACAGATTTGGAGTATACAAAGGGCTTTTTCTCACTGGAAGGCAAAGTTAAACTCACATGAGTAAGGTTGGGTTTCACTTAATGATTGGTGAAAGTTGAACCTTAGCAGATCCCATGTGTCACCTCTCAATTATAAATGACCAAAACAATCATCAAACATCTGAAAACCCCTCAGTACATCCACAACTGAGGAGAATCTTTGGTGTGGCCTTGGATCAACTCAAGGAATGAAGGCAAGATGGGCTCAATAAAACCAATCTCAAAATGAAATTGAGCAAGATTTTTGGTTGAGAATATGTTTACAATAGAAAAATCTATAACACCAAGCGCAAAGTTAGGGAAGAAGAACTCAAGAAAAGAGAGAAATACGCTGACCTAGCATATGATGGATTTAGAGTATACAAAGGGCTTTTTCTCACTGAGAGGCAAAGGTAAACTAACATGAGTAAGGTTGGGTGTCATTTCATGATTGGTGAAATTTGAACCGTAGCAGATCCCATGTGTCACCTCTCCATTAGAAATGACCAACACAATCATCAAACATCTGCAAACCCCTCAGTGAATCCTCAACTGAGGAGAATCTCTGGTGTGGCCTTGGATCAACTCAAGGAATGCAGGCAAGATGGGCTCAATAAAATCCATCTCAAAATGAAATTTAGAAAGATTTTTGGTGGAGAATAAGTTGAAAATAGAACAATCTATAACACTAAGCGCAAAGATAGGGAAGAAGAACTCAAGGTTAAAATTGTTTTGTATTTTATATTTGAAACACTTCAAGAAACTCAGTGGGTTTCCATGTCAAAGCTCAGTGGAGAGGCTCACATAGAGTCCCTGTTCTTGGCTTATCCTGATTCTGTAAAAATCTGAAAAAAATTCCATCATATTGCTTTTCTGGATTGTAATTATAGAAAAATAGTTAAAAGATCCCTATATTGCATTTTTTAGGAATGACACCCAACAAGGAAACATTTACAAAGGCTTTTGTTTGTATAAAATAAGAAACACTTGAGTTCTACAGTTGCGCGTTGAATGCAATAACTGTGTTGGATTATGATCCAGAAAGGCTTCCAAAATTCTTTGTGACAGACCATGAAAAAGCTATGATTTGTGCAATTAAAAATGGTTTAAGTCAGTCATCCAGATAGTTGTGCTGTAGGAACCTGTCTCAAAATATTAAAGCAAATTTCAAATTTTTCTTCAGTAATGACAATGAAGGATGGAAAATTTTTATTTCTCTGTGGGCAAAGTATGGGGCCTCTAAAACCAAGGGGTAGGCAAAATTGAATTATGCAGAAATCAGAGTAGGAAAATTAATTTTTTCTTCTGTTCATCTATGCTGCATTTGCTTATGTTGAGACTTATATACAGTTTTTCTTGAAATACCGTGCGGATGTGCTCAAGTATGTGGGGAAGAACCTTCTCCCTATCAAAGAGACTTTTGTAACAGTGCGGCCTTGTGTCAAGCCTGAATTTGGAAATAAAACAAATTCAAGGGTAGAAGGGGCCCATGCTACTTCCAATAAATTACTTGCAGGATCTTTGGTGAAAACTTTGGTTGTGTGAAAAAACCTTTAAGGAACCCTTTATAGCCAAATCAAATAATTGAATGCATTTTGTAACAACTCTAAAAAAAATTAAGGAACCATTTTTCCACAAGAACCCTCACCTTTGGGTTAAAAATTGTCAATTGATGCAATTAAACTGAGTGGTGAAAAATTTGAGAAGTTAAAGTGCAACCATGATGGCAATTTTTGCTCAAAGTCATATTAGAATAAAATGGTATTTCCCTGTTCCCACATCTTAGAAGGAATTCCAGCATCAAAAGGATCCATTTTTCCTGAGGATTTTGATCCTCAGTGGAGGTTAGGCTATAACCCTTCCAGCTTAGTAATTTGGATTTTTGAATTATTAGATATTTTAGTTGCTTTCTTATGAAGGCTTTTATTTCCTATTTGGTTTACTAATGAATGAATGGATTTAATAACGACCAATGGTTTTTCTTTTTGATAGCTTGAAAATTTTCCAGTGCTTGAAACATCTCAATCTTTTTGTAATCTCAGTTCAATTTTTATGCAAAAACCTGAAGAACTTAGAGTGAAGAATTTAAGGTCTGTGGTCAAGTATGCCACCACTTTGGTTTCCTAGAATGCTAACACAAGGCTTGATCAAAAGTCATTATGGTCCAGCTGTGGTTGACCCAAATCAAAAGACACCTGTTTTGAATAAAGATTCAGAAATGGGGAAAGGGAACTTAAGAGGTGAAAATTGGTTAAAAGGGCACCAAAAAGACCAAAAATAGTAAGTCTTTTATTTTGAGAAGTGTTCATTTTTTATTTTTTAATGAACTGATTGAGCAATGATGATTATATTACAAGTCCTTGGGCTCAGAATATGAATTTAATAGCTCAAGGAAAAGACTGAAAGTGAATTAACCTCCCTTCATTTTGAATCAGAATGCTTTTCTGAGGAATAAAAAGAAATGGAGCAGTCAACCAACATTTCATCTTTGGTCATTAATGTGATTAGAATGTTTTCTATGTAGGTTTTGATCATAGGAACCAAAAGTGGAATACCTTAATCAAATACCTGAGAGATTACATAACTTCTTGGGTGAGGTTTGGTTGATGTTGGCAATGGTAATTGGGGATTAGGATTTTTTTCTAAATCACTTGTGTAAAATTAGAATAAATTGTTCAGAGTGAAAAGGGAAATGATTGAAACATTGCAGAAAAATAAGGCATGCTATTCTCATATACTTGATGGTATCAATGAGTTTGAAAAGATTGAAAAAAATACTTGAATTTAAAGAATTCAATGAAAATATTCTCTCTTCAAAATGGCTTGCAAAGTTAGATTTTGTCCAAATCATAGAAGAAACTCCTAGAAGGCCAGTTTTTTTCAAATACTTGGCTTCATTTTGTAATTTTACTCCTATGAAAATGGGTGGAAAAGAGCCATTAGATCACCAGGGCCAAATTTGGGTCTCTGTCTGACCAGTGACATTAAGTAACTATTTGTGGCCACTGTTTTCCTCAATAAGTATCAAAATTTTCATCATGAAATCACAATGATTGATTAAATTTTTCACAATGCTGTATAGAATATTGCTTTTGGGTTTCACCTTTATTAGAAATCAAAGTCCAAAGGAGTTTACTTCTTCTGATAATGAGAATCAACTTGATTTCACTGTTTTGGAAATTCAAATTCAACTTTATTTCCCAAATCATCAACTTTGAATTCATGAATTAGGGTGTATCAATTTTAGCAAAACCGCCATTAGAAACCCGCCATTTTTTTACCAAACCCACCATTTTTGATGGAAGTTTTCTTAAATAAAAAACCCCCTAACTGGTGTATTTCAAAATGTTTGGTTTCATGAAAATGGCAAGTTTCAAACATCAAAACCACCATTATCATCCATCCACCATCCATTGCATGCAAAACACCCATCCACACCTCCACCTCATCAAATCCATACCAATACCATCTCCATCACATCAAAAACATCTCATCTCCATCACTTCAAATCTCCATCACTTCACATCTCCATTGCTTCACATCTCCATCACATCACACACATCCCATTGCATTCAAAACACCCATCCACACCTCCACCTCAGCAAATCCATGCTGGTCCCATCTCCATTTTATCACACACATCTCATCTCCATAACTTTACTTCTCCAATTTCTCACACAAATAACATCATCATCTTTCTCAACATTTCCAATCAAAAATCCTGGGAGCAAGTGAAAATGAAAAAAAAAGCTTCCTGAACTTTTTGAATTATTTGACTCTGATTCAGACTCTGATTCAAACTCCAATTTGGAATCAACTTTGTTACCTTTGAATTCTCTATTGGAAAAGCAATACATATTTCCTCAAAGACACACTCTCCACAACCCTATGTACAAAAGGCAAAAGCTTCATCTCCTCACCAACTTAAGCTTCCAGCAACCGTTCCAAAGTTTATTTCCTTCATTCATGAAAATTCTGGAGATGATTGAAGACCACCACATCTTCCAGAAAAATTCTCAGAATCCTCAACTACATCCAGCTATCAACCTGGCTGTTGTTTTTTTTGGATTGGTATCAAATTGAAATGGAGAAGCAATGCATTGATCAGAAAATCTGTTCTCAGTTGGTTATGGAACCATTGACTTATACACCAAAAGAGTCATGATTGATATCCTATCTTTCCATTTCTCTGTCCTTTGTTGGCAAACCAAAGAAGAAAGAAAGGAGATATCTCAATTAATGAAGACCAAAGGCTTTCCCAGTTGATTTTTTTTTTGATGGAATACTAGCCCCTTGAGTCAAAAACTCAATCTGGATGGAAACCACTATTTTGGTTGGAAGAAAAGGCAATTGATTCATTTCTTTTCCAAAGCCTTTGATAAAAACATTGATAACACACTGACCAAATATGTTTTATTGGTTTGTATAGATAATTTGTGTCACTAAAACTTGTTTGTGATAACAAAAAGAAGTTCATATCCCTCCATGCCTGCCTTCCAGTTTCTTTTCATGATTCATATTTTTTCAATTGAATGCAGATTTCCCAACAACCACAGAAAAATTTTTGGAAAGATCAATGCCTTTTTGCTGATTCAGCTTATGCTAGTGGTAAATATTTGGTTCTAGAATACTGCAATGTTTCATCCAATGATCAAGCCAAACCCAATTTCAACTATTATATGTTCCAATCACAAGCTCAGATTGAACATTCCATAGGAATCCTGCAAGGAACATGGGCCAGCTTATGGGAGATGTGAAAACAGTTACAAAATTCTAATGACATGAAGCTCCTCATCAATTTTATTGTCACTTTTTTAATCATTCACAAACTTCTTGCCAACATTAAACATGAACGGGAAGAAATATTTGAGGAAGATATTCCCAATCCTCCTCAAGTCATCCCGGTCTCATCTGGTACCTCATCTTCTGCATTGAGAGAGCAGATTCTACTGCTAACACTGGCTCACTTTGATGAGTAGAATTCAACTTTTAAATAGGGGAAATTTCAGATCACAGAATTTGTTTGGTTTTTGTTGTTCAAATCCTAGGCTGACTTAGTTTTTTTTTTTTTTTGGTGGACTTAAACCAAAAAAAGAACCATAACTTCCAAAGAACCCACCTCACCCCACCAAAAAAACGGTCCACACCTCCCCACCTCCTCAAAAAACCACCTCACCCACCACAACCACCTATAAATCCACCTCCACCTACCTCCAAGTTCACCCGGTCATCCTCCTCCTTATTTTTCCTTGCTCAGCTCCCCAGGTAAGCCCCCCTCCTCCTCCTTGATTCATTGGATCTGACCTCCCTCCTCCTCCTCCTCCCTTTAGAAGCATTAATCATTCCTTTCTCACAACCTTTGGTAAGAACCCCCCTCCTCCTCCTCCTCTTCCCTTTCAACCCCCTCCTCCCCCTACCCTTCATCCCCATTATCCTCCTTGTTAATCAATTTGCAATCAAACAATTTTTTGCTTGTGGTTCAATCAATTGCTCAAACAAACACCAACTTATCAACCACCAATGTTGTTCCCCTTCCTTTATTGGAGTTGGTGATACAAAAGCCAGTGGAGATTGACATTGAGTGGACTTTCTTTTACTTGGTTTGAAGTTTCTTGAATTTCTCCCGCATCTGTTTGATGAAAGATACAGCCTAACTTGGGTTTTATTCTTCAGTTCTTTGGCCATCTGGAGATAACAATTAACGTTAGAGGATGGAGGTTGGCCAAATTGTGTTTCATTGTTGGATCCAAAGCAAATGTCATATTTGGAGGGGATTTTGAGCCTGTTTACCAGGATGATGTGATCAGATCTCTAAACTGACTTGAGCCTTTAGAAGCTGATGGGGGAGGATTTTTGAATTTTGAAATCCTGCGGGATGTTCTCTTTGGTCATAGTATTTTTTGGTGGACATATGGGGGGAGTTTTGCTGAGGGCCCATTTAAAAAGAGTAAGATGGATGGAGGGATGAAGAAATAAAGCAATGAAGGGATGAAGGGATGTGTTGAAAGCAGGGAAAAATTCATGAAGCAATGAAGAAATTGGAGTCAGGATGTGATGAAAGCAGGTATGAAGAAATGAAGTGATGACAGGATGGATGTGATGAAAGCAATAATGTGATGAGGGTGATGAAGGAATGAGAGCATTGAAGTGGTGGTATTGATGAAGCAAAAAGGATAGGAAGCAATGAGATTGATGAAGCAATTGTTAAAATATGGAATCACTCAGGCAATGTGCGTATTATTGTGTAATCCCAATGGGATGCCCAAATGGGCCTCCACGGCCCATTGGAAATCACGTGGGCCACGTGGGCCTACGTGGAGGTTATTGTTTTTGGGAATGTGGGGGCAAAAACATTTTTTCTCAAGGAATTGGGACACTTTCCTTGACAGGCCCGTCATGGTGGATTGCCCACCTGAGCCAGATGGGCTTATTTGGGCATTGCTGGGCCCAAGGTTTATTTTGGCAATACTTGGCCAGATGGGCTGGCCCACCAAAGTATGTACTTTTAAACTCCTGGATGCCAAGACCCTTGCTTTCCTTTATCTACCAGAGGTGATAGAATAAATAATAAATATATTATTTAATAAATGCAGCAAAAATACGTAAAATATCTGGATTAAGCTTATTGCAAGGTTAATTGGTTTGGTTATGGTTTATTGTTATAAATCAATATGAATAAATTGATTATTAAATATTTTTATAGAGGGGCCACAATTATATTGGGGATCTTTAACACCTCTCTTCAGGGATTTCAGTAAGGAAACACGTATTCCTGGTTAATTTGGGCTCTTTAGTTTAAAGGATATTTTACCCAGAGATAATATGTATATAAAATACACAGTGGAGCGGCAGGGCCTTGTAACCAAGCTGCCACGACAGAGAAAGGATAATAAAACTCAATGGTATATTATTAATTCCTTGAGGTATCTGTTTGGGACGTGCACTGATGGTTTAAACCTGTATACTGGGGTTATAAGGTTGTTCAGCAGTTTTAATTGATAAAAAGAGGTTGAGGACAATAATATTGATCAGACTAAGCCATAAATCAGTTACTTATCTCTCATAAGTACCTGATTACCTTGGCACGGTGTCTGGATATAAATATAACTGGTTCTCTGCCCATCAATATCCTCAAAAGAGCTCTTTATTTATAGCGTTTGGAGTCCCAATATTATCCTTCTGAGGGGTACAGGGGCTCAAAGGGACGGACAATATGGCTAGCCAGGTCACCAGTGGTAGCCTGTTACGTATTCTTGGTGCTTTAGCACAGGTAGCATCTAATTCCTCAAGGTATGGGAATTATTCTACTTTATAATTGATATTAGGATGTGTGAATAACACTAATATGTCCTATGTATGTATTATTTAAAAAATTATCCTTAGTAAATGTTCCCACTAAGTTAATAATTATTTTAATAGACATTTCTAAAGACATCCTGATTTCAGGTGAGTTCTCATTATGTATTAAATAATTTGAGTAAAGTCATGATATTGATTTTAATCATTATTTTAGACTTTCAGTTGATTTACTTAAATAATTATTTAAAAATATAAGTTATGGAAAATCATGTAATATTCTTATATCAATAGTTGTCTTAGCATGTCACGAGGATATTGATGCCTAGGAATTCTCATGAAAGTATATTAAAGTATTTTAATATATTTTTAGAATTTGTCATTGTCTTATTTTCGAGATTCTTGGTACTTTTAATTATATTTAATAAAAAATATGTATAAGGGTTATTTAAGTATTTTTAAAAAATATTATGTAATTATAGACTATCTACTATCCACTGGAACATTTATTACATATGTAGAATGTTCCTGTGTGTGTTGTAGCATGTTTATGTAGTACCTAAGCTTTCCCAGGCTGCCTGTCACTTTTTTGACCCATAGTCCCACGGCTGCGTACTTTTCAGAGGCCCGGGGCTGCATACACAACCTTGAAGGAGTAACAGGGCTGTATCTCTGCCGCGCGCGGGTGCATTGGCTGCCGCGGCTGCATGCAGGAATTGTGACAAAACACATTTCCATCTGTAACTCCAAAAATATACACAACACCTCAATTCTGACTGAATTTTAGGTGTGAAACCTATACGTGACAATATGTGTGAAATCTTTGATTGGCCAAAAAGCGCAATGGTGGTGCCGTGGTATTTTGGTTTTTCTTTCCTTAATTAATTAAAAATATAAGGAGTTGGATTTCAAGGGTGGGGTCAGTGAGTGACCCTACCTAATTTTGGGTGGAGAATCCATTTCTGTAATAATATTTATATTTCTTCTACTCCTTCTTAGGTTAATTGTATTTTTATTATATTTATGTTATTTTTGTTACTTTTGCAGCTTGCTCTTAAATAGTAGCAAGCTGACATGTACTCTATGGTCTTTGAGCCTTGGAGGCCCATTTGGGCCGCAGGCCATGTTGCAGCCCTCCGCTTGTTTCTCTCTGAGGCCCAAAGGCCCGCGCAGGGCTGTGGTATGGGGCAGAAGACTCTGTTTGGATTCCTGCCACCCGCTGTGTGCAAGGCCACAGCCCTGGTTGCGCCACCCGGCTGGTCGCGCCACCCAGCTGGTCGCGCCACCCGGCTGGTCGCGCCACCCGGCTGGTCGCGCCACCTGGCTGGTCGCGGCCTCCGGGGTGGGTTGCAGCTGCAGTGGCTGGCAGCCCCTGCCTCCCTCCCTCCCCTTGCTTGGTTGTGAGGGGGAGGGAGGATGGCTGGTCCTCCCCCTCATCAAGGACCAGCAAGTGGTTGGTTGCATGTGGCAACCAACCAGGGTGGGCGGGACTTCATCACCCTCCCACCTGTTGGTGGTGGAGGGAACAAGGCGGTGGGGGGGATCTGACCACCCTCCCACCAAGAAAGTGGGGCACTCTCCCCCCCCCCCTGTTACCAAGGAGGAGGCGCCAAGAGCTGGGGGGACCTGATCCCCCTCCAGCCTGCCTGTCTTGATGGTCTGCCTTGGGAAAATTGTGTCCCAGGAAACCAGCGGGGGATTTGACCACCCCTGCGGGTCACCTAGGTAGGAAAGAGTGGGTGAGGCAGCACGCCTGCCAGTTACATCCCCCCCATGTGATCTTGAGAGCAGAAACAGGTAGGTTCTGGGCCCCACTTGGTCCATTCTAGGGGATAACTGCTGGTTAAATGAAGCAACAAGCCTGGTAAATGAGGTCACATAGGTAACAGGGCTGGTTGTAAGGGACAACCAGCCAGGGTATGAACAGAAACAAGGGCTGGTTCAGCCCAGTAAGGGTGGAAACACCAAATTTGACTGGTTCAGACTGGTCATAAGGGTTTAGGGACTAATTCCAAGTGGGCTGAGTAAGTGCAAGCCAATTAGCAAGGCTTGTAGATTCTGTAGAGCCCATTTGGGGCCAAATTTTCGCCTTTTGCTTGTTTTTACATGAGCTCCACATTAGCACCATCTTTTGTATTTAAGGAGCTCTTATCCCTGATGTTTTCCATCCATTCATTCACCAATTCATTCACATTCACAAGTGTGCCATTGCCTCTGCCTCATATTAAGGATCAACATAATACATTATTGTCTCAGAATTTCTTTTGCTTTAAGTACTGCTCTTTGACTAAGCTTGTGGGCCAATAATTCTCTCACATTATCAGTACCATCATCATCATTACTTCCAAGCATGATTGACACTTATACCTTACTCTGGACAACCGCAAATACCTCTAGTTTTCCAAGAAGACGTCCTTTATCCCAGATTCAAGCTCCACCAAGATTGTTTTGAATGTCCAAAACTATAGTGCTTGGTCTGTCTTAATGGACAGTTAGTTGTAAAAAAAATTTTTGGGGGATATTATGGATGCAGATGACACTTTGATTAGTTCAGAGGTAGAGAAGAAGTTTTATAATCTTATTCTTAGCCATTTGGATGAAAGTCATTTTGCATGGGTTGCTGAGAATTCAAAGGAATAACAGAAGAGGATGGGTAGAATTGTATGGAAAATGCTCAAGGCCAAGTATTCTGGTGAATCTTTCCATCAGAAGGGGATTGCATTCAATAATTTGTTCAAGTTGAAATTTTTCAACTGAAAACAATTTGTGGGGGAGGCAAGATCAAGTATTGCTAAGTTCAAGCAATCTTGACTGAACATGCATCCTGAGTGTTTGTCACTCTTAATTCTTCAAAAGCTACCAAAAGAATATGAGTCCCTGGTTAGGATTATATTTCCATTGGATCCCCTTCCTGGAGAAGAGGATGTGCTTAGAAGGATTTGAAAGGATGATCTTCAATTTAAGATGAAGGAGGGGAGCGGAACTGCTCTGGTGTGAAAGAAAGGAAAATCCAGGAAGAAGGCAAAGGCCAAAAGGGATTTATCAAAGGTCTTGTGTTATAATTGTAAGAAGAAGTGGCACTATGCAAAGTATTTTAAGGAGGCCAAGAAGATGAAGAAATCTGAGGAAAGTGAAGGGAACAAAAAAAGGTCAACCTTGCCATGGAAAATTTTTCTATTGTGGAAGTGGATTTTTCAATGGAACAAGCTGTTCAGGAAAAATCCCCCAACAAGAAGGCTAAATTCAATGAGGATCAAGAAATGGACTTGATTGATTATGAAGTATTTAATCTTAAGCTTGATGATAAGAACTTATCAGTGGCTGATAATTCTTCTTTCCTTGTAGGAGGATTGAAGGAGGATTTTCTTTTTTTGATTGATTCTGGTTGCACAGTCCACATGTTTTTTGAGCCAAATTTGTTTTCAAATCTTAGAGATTTTGATGGTGTTGTAAATATTGGACAAAAGGGAAGGACAATTCAGATAAAAGGAATTGAAACATTTATTCTTGAAAATCACTTTGGTTTCAAAATATCTTTTGAGAAAGTGTTCTATGAACCAGATTTTCCTTATAACCTTGTTTCTCTTAAATTTCTCTGGAAAAAAGGTTTTCATATTTTTTATCTTAAAGAAGATAATTTTGTTATTGATTTGAATGGGAGAACTATCCTGAGTGGAAAAGCTAAGAATAAGTTGCTCTGTGCAAACTTGTTCAAGTTTTCAGCTCTGAGCACTGTTTCTCACAATAGAAGTGGCCTTAAGGCAAAGGAAAGCAACTGTGAAAGTTGTACTTTAGGGGCCAAGACCAGGAATTTGTTCTCAAAGAGTAGAGATTGCACAGAAGTTCCTAGAGAGAAATTTTCCATTGATTTGGCAGGGCCATTTTCACCATTGTCCCTTGGGGGGGGAAGTAATTCATCAATCTGGTTGATACAGCAAATAATTATGTTCTGGTGAAACCAATAAGATCAAAGGATCAGACCACAGAGGAGGTTTCAGTAATCTTCAAAGTCTGGAAACAGAATGGTTTGATGAGGGAGATCAAGAGATTTATTACTGGTGGAGGGTTTGAGTTTGTGAGTAAAGATTTCAAGGAAATTTTGAATGATTATGGTATCACTCATATAGTTACTACTGCAAGTAATCCACAAAACAATGGAATATTTGAGAGGATGAATAGTACTTTATTGGAAAAAGTCAGAACTATCATGGCTCAATCTGGTTTGCCAAAGTTTTTATGGGCTGAGTTGGTGTGCACAGTGTTTCTGTTGCAAAATATTGTTAGTGTTAATGGGAAAAGTCCCCATTATCTGTTTTGGAAGTTGTACCCCAAAACATCACACCTAAGAACAATTGGTTGCTTAGTGTATTATAGCGTCCATCGTAATGAAATGGTTGGTAATTTAGATCCTAGATCCAGAACAGGGGAACTTGTAGGCTATGATTTGATAAGTAAGTCATACAGGATTTATTGTCCAGGGACAAGAAAGGTTATCTGTAGTAGGGATGAAAAATTTGAAGAACCTAACTTTCCACTCAAAAGGAGTGAAGATAGTGCTTTTCAGGAATTACAGCAGGAAATAGCATTGGAGCCTATTTCACAAGCAGATGGTGTAGAGAATATCATTAGTGATGATGTTGAGATGGCAGAAGTGCCACAGGAGGGTTCAGTACCCGCTTCAGGGGAGTCTGTGGAATCAGAACCTGATGAGCATCCACCTCCAGTTAGAAGGAGGGGAAGCACAAGGATACCTGTTGATAGTTATGGGGAATGGGAGTCCCATTATGCTTCTGCAGAATATGAAGAAGATGCATTTTGGGGACAATGTATGCTTAATGAGATTCTAAAGTTAAGGTCTGAAACGGGTAATAGGTTTAATCCAAATATCTTTGGCCAAGCTATGAATTCTGATGACAGAGCCAATTGGAAGACAGCTATTTTTGGGGAATTTTATTCTCTGGAAAATAATATTGTTTTTGAAGTGGTTAAGCGGGATTAAGTTCAAAAATGAAAGACCATTGTTTGGTCTAGGTTAGTGTTGAATGAGAAGTTTGATACTAATGGAGTTTTGAAGAGTTTCAAAGCTAGATGTGTTGCGAAAGGCTTCAAGAAGAAAGAGGGTATTGATTACCAAGAGACTTTTTTGCCACTTGGAAGGCTGTCCACCTTCAGGTACATCATTGCTTTAGCAGTGGAGTTGGGTGAAGAAATCAGACAGGCTGATTTTGTGACTGCAAACTTGAATGCAAAACTTGGAGAAGAGGAGACTGTTTGTATGTTGATGCCTGACAGTTTCAAGGAACTTCTGGTAGAGACCAAGCCAGAAACTATGAAGAAAACCTGTGTGAGAAGTTTCCTCTCGCGGATAAAGGGGAATATGTCCTCAAGCTTCGGAGATCCCTGTATGGATTAAAGCAAGCAGCTAGGTCATGGTATAACACCATGAGTAAGAAACTGATAGAGATTGGTTTCAGGAAAAGTGAGGCTTACCCAAGGGACTCCAAATGGAGTCCCCCCACCCTGGTTTCACTGAAAAACAACTTGTGGCCAGGGTAGCCATGGCTAAAGGCCCCAGCTACCTCCCCTCCTCTTGTTTTCCATCCCAAAGGGCAGGAAATGTGGCTTTCTGGAACAAGCCAGCCAGCAATGGTTCAGTGTTGGGGAGATTTCATCACCCCCCACCCATTTTAGGTAATCAGTGGGGGGCTCTCACCCCCCCCCCCCCCTGTTACCAAGGGGGAGGGGCCCAGGGCTGGAAGGACCTGATCTCCCTCCAGTCAACTTGAACATTGATACAGACCAGGCCAGTCCCAACAAGGTTACTGGTGGTGGGGGGGACCTGATCACCCCTCCACCAAGGCAGGGCCATCTCCCCCCCCCCCTTCACCAAGGGGGAGGAGCAACAACCCTGGGGGGGATTTGACAACCTCCCCATGGTAAATCAATGTTATCAACCATGAGGGGGGATCTGACCACCCCCCCATCAATACTAGTTGAGACTGCGGCCGCACCCAATGTGTTTGTGGATAGGATGGCGGTACTAGACTGCCATGGGGGATTATTTCATCACCTCCCCCTCTTGAATGTGAGATTAGAGGGCAGGCATGCATGTCCTTTGGTCTGCCACCCCCCCCACCCCCCCCCCCTGGTGTGTGAGTAGCACCAAGCCACCCTCCCTGCAGGGGCAGCTGGTCTAATTGGTGTAATTGAAAAACCCACTGGCCCAGGAGGGGCTGGTGGGAGAGGCTGGGGTTCATGGAGACCACCCCAGCCATAACTAACCAATGAATGGTAGTTAGTAGGGACCAAAATGGCCAAGCAAAGACGGTTGTATCATATTGGTCCAACCAGAGGCGTTTCCATCAGCCACAGGGGCTGATTGGGGCCAACTGGGCCCCTGCCTTGGTATTTAACCATTCAAAGATGGTTTTAGAGCCATTAGAGACCTTTCAGGGCGCCATTTTTACCTTCTATATTCTTGTAACATGAGCCCACATGAGGGCAAATCTTCTGTACTTCAGGAGCCCTTCTCCCTGCTGTTTTCCAACATATCAATTCAAATTCATCCAATCAATTGTCCTAGGAATTGCCCCATTTTGAGAGCCCATTGCTTATTATAGAAACAAGGTTTCCAGCATTTCTTTTTCTCTAATTACTGCTCCTCCTGCCACTAAGCTAATGGCTGGCAATGATTTTCACAAATTTAACAATGCTTTTACAAAAGTGTCACCAGGTGTCACTGTAAGCTCACAAGGGAATCACTTCAAATAAACTCACAGTTCACTTGAATGTTTTAAAATTTGATGCAGTTTGGTATAAATAAAAGGCTTTCATTCCATTTTTCAAGAAATTATTTCATTTAAAAAAAATGGATATCTCTGCCAGAGAGTGCAGCATTCACAAAAATATCTCTGTAAATGTTTCACATGGAGCTTTGAAACAAATCAAAGGTGGAACTCACTCAAATTCATGGGAAGAAGAATCATACAAGGATAAAACAAGACAGCAAGGCTGAAATTTACAGAAGAGAAGGAATTTGAATCTCCAATGCAATTGAAAGCACCAACTACCATTTCCAAAAAAATCCTCAACAACACCCAAGGAATGTGGTGGTAAATTACCATTTATAAGATGAATCCTCTTTTTCCTCATTCTCCCATAACAGATGGAGTTTTTGTAGTCCATTCTCTTCACATGAATTAACTTTCTGAATGAAAGGTGCTAATTCATTTAAACCTCAAAAATTTTATATTTTAAATACCTATCCCTTTTCAGGGTTTATTTTATGCTTTCTCAATACTCACCTGGGTAGCTGCCTTTGTTGAATTTATTCTGAATGCATTCTTAAATCCAAATGTTTTGGTTACTTGGCTTTCCATGCTCAAATCTGCATCATCCTTGTGTGGATGTATTTTTTAAAAAGTTTCCCTTTACTCTTCAGCTCCAAAAAAATCTTGTTTTTCTACCACTACACTCACTCCAATCAAAACCTATGTTCAAAGGCTACATGCTTGGATTTTCAATAAAATACTTAAATAACCATTTGTAAAAATTCAAAGTGCACCCCTTGAACAGATTTTTTCCCTTTCTTGCCTACATTAATTATTTTACTTTAAGCCTATCTTACTACAAATTACATGGAGGAATGGATGGAAATTCAGCATTGCATGGCCAAAGCCCGAAACAACAAATGTTATCAACAAAAAAAGCCCACACATTGCTTGGTTTCCTTAATGGACTCATTTGTGCGTGGGAACCAATGTCTCCAGCATGCAAAGGCCAACTAGTATTGAACAGAGAACCTCCCCAAAACTCATTGTCTGAAAATATTTTAAACTCACAAAGCCACATTTATTTCAAACAAGAAACTTTTTTCTTATGAAAAGAGTAAAGGTACTTTACATACTCAGAATAGTGTGTATTTCATCCACATGAGATGGTGGGTAGAGGAGGTACTAAACTCTTATGTTATTTTAGTTTCATTTTTGCCATTGCAGTGGTGTGCACTCCCATATAGTAAGGCAGGCATGGGAATTTCGGCTAGAAGCACCCAATTTTAGTCCAGGTGACTTGATCCCCACCATCAAGGTTAAATTACACAAAACCGGTATATTTGAACCACTAAAACCACACCTCACTCAATTTTTTGAAAACCACATCTTGGCCATTGCTTACTTTCATGGCTGGTTGCCTTATGCAAAAAGCCCCTGGCCCCACTTATGAGCTGGGAAGGACCCAGATTCCATCTTGGTCCCCTCTCAGAATCTCACCAGGGGGGTTGTAACCAGCCAAAATGCCACCCCCATCCTCCCTCCTTACAACTAATTCCATGGGGGGGTGATGAAATCCACCTCCAGGGGCCCTGCAGGTTGATGGCCCTGGGGCATTGCTTTGAATTTGTTCTGGGGGTTGGTCAAAGCCCCAAAAGCCCATTGCTTCTCCCCCTCAATAAAGGGGGGGAGATGGCTGCTGGTCATACAGTGATCAAGTACCCACCACCGTTGGTTAAATTGTTGCAACCAGCCAGTTTTGTTTGGGCCCTCCCACCCTTGCAATGATGGAGGGGATGGGGGGGAACAAAGCTCCCCCCACCATTGCGGGTGGTGTAATCAGTGGACATGCCACCCCCCCTCCCCCCTCCTTGCAACCAATTCCCGGGGGTGGTGATTAAATCCCCTCCAGGGCCCCTGGGGGTTGATGGTCCAAGGGAATTGCTTACAATTTGGGCTTGGGGGTGGTCAAATCCCCAAAATTCCATTGCTCCTCCCCCTTGTTAATGTAAGGGGGGGTAGGTGGCCCCTATTTGGTGGTATGTTGATCAAATCCCCACCACTTCTGGTTGCCTTTTTGCAAAAAGCCTTGTCTGTTTTGTACCTCCCACCCTTTCAGTGATGGAGGGGAACAAAGCCCCCCACCCACAGTTTTTGCTATTGACCCACTTCTGCAGCCACATGTTAAAATATGTATGCACTTACACGTGTGCTACATATAAGTGTAATCCAAATGGGATGCACATATGGACCTCTCCAGCCCATTGGACCATACGGGCCTGTGTGGATGTCACAAATCTGGGGAAACTGGCTTCAAAATGCATGAAACAGGTCTATTGGCACAGGGGCCCTAACGAGCCCAGTGGGGTATATGGGCAAATACAGCCAGATGGGCTTGTATGGGCATAATTGGTCTCAAGGTTTATTTTGGACATACTTGGCCAGACAGGCTGGCCTTCAAAAGTATGGTTTACTCAGTTTTTGGGCTTGGGGTGGCCCATTGGGGCCGCCGCCTGTGTCCCAGCCCAGTTGGGGCTGCTGCTAGTGTTGCGCCCCGCTTGGGGCTGCTGTTTTGGCTTACGGCCCACGCAGTGCCGTTGTAGGGGGAAGGGGGACTCAAAATGGATCCCCCCCACCCCGGTCGTGGCTTTCAAGCCCGTTGCAGCTGCCGCGATTGGTGGCGGCCGCAGGGCTGGAGGCCCCGGCTCCTCCCCCTCCCCCTGCTTGCCATCTCAAGGAAAAGGGGCAGAGCTTGCTGGATGGAACCAGCCAGCAACCAGTCATGGTGGGGGGGACTTGATCACCCCCCCACCGAAAGGAGTGGCTAGGCCGGTTGCATCAAGGCAACCGGTGGTACCCCCCCACCATCAAAGGGGTGCTCTCCCCCCCCCCTTTACCAAGGGGGAGGAGCGACGGGCTGGAGGAGACCTGACCACCCCCCAGCCCACCTACCATAGAAATGCCCTGGATGTATCAACCCCCAGGGCCCCTAGTAGGGGGATTTGACCACCCCCTCCAGGGATCTGTGAGAAAGAGGTGGGGAACAGCATGTCTGCTGGTAACACCCCCGGCCAAGTGTGTCTGAGACCGGACCCAGGTGTGTCCTGGGTCCCTCCTGGCCATTTGTTTTGCCAGGGGCTGGTTGCATGAGGCAACCAGCCAGCCCGTGAGGTGACAACCAACCAGGGTTTTGAACATTTAAGGGGCTGGTTCAGCCCCATTGAGGTGGAAACACCAGAAATGACCGGAATAGGCTGGTTTTAAGGGTACAGGGACTGATTCCATGCGGGCTGATGTAGCCCAAACCAAGTAACAAGGCCTGTAGATCCTGTAGAGCTCTTTTGGGGCTGAAAATTTGCCTTTTGGATTGCTGTATCATGGGCTCACAAGAGGCCAATCTTTTTTACTTAAGGAGCTCTTCTCCCTGCTGTTTTTATCATTGATTCATCATCCAATCAAATTCATCACCAATATCATCCAACCTATTGACCCATTGTGAAAGCCCATCAGAAATTATTGACACAAGGTATCCAGCATTTTTTTTGCTTTAAATACTGCTCATTTTCCTAAGCTAATTTCTGGCCATAATTATAACACCACAATGACCAGCAAGGCTGGTGGGACTCCATTTGGAGCCTCTTTTCCCCACAAAATGGACACACATTGGCTTTTGGGCCCCAAACAGAGCCAGAAATGAGAAACAGCAGCCACAAGTGGGCTGAAACCTGGGAAAACAGCCAAAAAGGGCCATCCCATCCTGAACCTAAGGAATGAATGTTTTGGTGGGCCGGCCAGGAAGGCCTGGTATTTCCACAATACAGAAGGGGGGAAAAAATGGACCCTCAACCCTGTTTTGCTTGGGTGGACCATCCAACCCAGCGGCCCTGTCAGGGCCTGTGTCCAAACTTAATTATTTCACTTGTTTTGAGCACAGTTTCCCCAAATCAGTAACATCCATGCAGGCCTGCATGATCTGTGTGATTGTTCAATGGGATTTAGAGGTCCATATGTGAATAACATTTCAATTAAACTCATACATGGCACAGACATGAGTGCCTATAAGCACTAATAAGGAAAAATGTTGCATAAAAATGTTTTTGTTTGGATTCATGCCTCAAAACACAAGCATTTTGGTCCAATTGTTTTTCTTGGGATTCTTTTTTTAAAAAAAAACAAAAAATATTGCACCAGAATTCTTGTGTTTGAATGTATGCCTCCAAAAACAAAAATTTTGGTGCAATGATTATTTCTTGGTATTCTTTCTCCAAACAAAAGCATTTTTGTGCAATAGTTTTTTTTGAAAAAAAAATCCCAAGAAATAAAAATTGCACCAAAATTCATGTGTTTGGAGGCATGCATCCAAACACAAGAATCTTGGTGCAACAGTTTTTTGCTTTTTCTTTTTTGAAGAATCCCAAAAAAAAAACTGTTGCACCAAACTTTTTTTCCTTGGAGGCATGCATCCAAACACAAATATTTTTGGGAAACAGTTTTTTTTTTTGGATGCCCCTTTTTTTTAAAAAAACCTGTTGCACCAAAATCCTTTTTTTTGGAGGAAAAAATCCAAACACAAGAATTTTGGTGCAATTTTTCTTTAAAAAGAATCCCAAAAAAAACCATTTCACCAAAATGCTTGAGTTTGGATGTATGCCTCCAAACACAGAATTTGTTGCAATGTTTTTTTTTAATCCTCATTTTTTACAACAAAAGCTTTTGCACCATACTTTTTGGGTTTGGAGGCATACATCTGAAAGCGAGCATTTTGGAGCAAGTTTTCCCTTTTTTTGAAGAATCCCAAAAACAAAAATGCACAAAAATGCTTGTGTTTGGAGGCATGCATCCTAAAGTGAGAATTTTTGTGCAAAAGTATGCTTTTTTTTGCAGTCCCACATTTGTTTTTAAAAAAAAAGAACTGTTGAACCAAAATTCTCATTTTTGAAGGCATGAATCCAAACACAAGCATTTTGATGAAAAAAAACTGTTTCACCAAAATTCCAGTGTTTTTATGCATGCCTCAAAAAACTAGCATTTTGGTGCAATGGTTTCCTTTTTTTGGGGGGGATTTTTTTTTGTAAAAAAAAGAAACTTTTGAACCAAAATTATTTTTTTTGGATGCATGCCTCCCAACACAATTATTTTTTTTTCACATTTTTTTTTTCAAAGTGGGATTCAAAAAAAAAAACTTTTGCACCAAAATTCTTGTTTTTGGATGCATGCCTCCAAACAAAAGCCTTTTGCTGCAGTGGTTTTTTTCTTTCTGATTCTTGAATTTGTTTTGTTTTTTACAAGAAAAATTTTTTTTGTCAGCTTGCTACTATTGCAGAGCAAGCGGCAAAAGTAACAAAATAACATAAATAAAAATAAATAAATGAGGATCTTATTAAATTAGAAAAAATATTAGAAATATTATTTCAAATTCTGATTCTAAATAAAAATTAAGGTAGGTTCACTGACTGAAACCTACCTCAAGTTCCTACTTCTTATATCTTTAAATAATTAATGAAAATTTGGAAAGAAAGGTGGCCTTGTGATTTTGGCCATTTTAATATTTCACATGAAACCCCAAGTATAGGTTTCACAGTGAATTTTGTGTGAGAATCCAACAATTCTGTGATTTGGGGGAGTTACAGGAAGATATGTGATTTGTCACAATTCCCACACACAGCCGTGGCAACCAACACATCTGCGCGCCAGTGAGCAGTAGCACTGCCACCCTGTCCACGTACCCTGAAAAGCTGTGTATGCAGCGCTGGGCATCTGACAATTACGCAGCCGTGGGACTACGGACTGACAGATTTACAGACGGCTTGAGAAGCCCAGGTACCATTTAAAAGCTCTAAAACTAAGATGGGGACATACTACTCATGTAATAAATGTCCCTGAGCATATTAGATAGTCTAAAAATACATAAAATTATATAAAAATACTTAAATGACCTTTCTACCTATTTTTTGTAAAATATAATAAAAAATACCAGATATGTCGAAAATAAGATAACTACTATTTGTAAAATATCTTAAAACACTTTAAATATAAAATGGTGAGAACTTAAAGACATCAGTATGTCCGTGACACACTCAGAAAACTGATTATGTAGAAATATTATGATAAGAAAATGACGATAATTCTGTATTTCTTTAGAACTTAGAACCAGCTAATGCTGATTTAGAAATATGAAAAGAAGGATGTTAGATGGAGAAAGAGAAGGAGAAACTAGAGAAGGAAATAGACAATGAAATGGATCCTACAGCATCAACCAATTGATAACACCAAGGAGAGAGCTTCAGAGTATGGAGAGAATTAAGAGACAGAGAGTATGAGGTTGAGTGAGGATCTTATGAGTGAGAATCTTATGAGGAAGAAAGAGACTGAATAAAATAAGGTCAGATGCGGTTTGAACAAGAAATGAGAAGAAATTAAAGTCTTACCAGTCAGAGACCGGTGAAGTTAGGATGATGAGGTCGGATTGAGTTATTTTATGAGAAGGATGAAGATAGTAAGAAGGAGAAATAAGAAATGAAGAGTACAAATTGAGGGGAGAAGGAAATAGAAGGCAAGAGGTTGACATGAGGCATCTATGATGTTAGAAAGAGTAATTGGAAGACAAAGAAAAAGAACAATAGAAAATAAATAAAGAGAGAAAACTCAAGGAGGTAAGGCCGCGGGTCGAGAGTGGAAAGCGGGGTCCCCGCCATGACTGCGTAGAGACCCGCGCGCGGTAGTGAGGAGTACTGGGATTTCAACCTATTACATATATTTCATAGCTTATATTTTTAGTTCCTTATTTCAAGTAAATCAACAGAATTTTGAAAGTAAGGATCAAAATTAATATCATGATTTTACTCCCATCAGCCAATACATAATGAAAACCCACCTGACATCAGGTTACCTGTAGGAACTTCTACTAAGAAAATTTATTAAAATCCTGGGAGAGTTCACTAAGGATAATTAATTAAATAATAAACATATAGATAGATTAGTGTTATCCACGCGTCTTAACATCAATCAAAGAGTAGAATAATTCCCATATCCTGATGAATTAGATGTTACCCATGCTTATACAGCACCAAGAAAACTTGAAAGGCTACCACTGGATACCCTTTTAGCCTTAGAACCCGTCCCTTTGAGCCTCTGTATCCCTCAGAAGGCCAGAATTGGGACTCAAAAAGCTATAAATATAGGGCTCTCTTGAGGATATTGATACCCAGAGACCCATTTATATTTACATCCAGACACCTTGTTAAGGTAATGAAATACTTAGAACAGATAAGTAAGTGATTTTGTCAGCTTGCTAATATTGCAGAGCAAGCTGCAAAAGTAACAAAAATAACATATAATGAAAATATTAAATTTAACTTAAGAAGGAGTAGGAAATACATAGATATTATTGCAGAAATGGATCCTTCACTAAGAATTAGGCGGGGTCACTCACTGACCCCACCCTTGAAATCCAATGCCTCATATTTTGAATAATTAAAAATAGAAAAAACCAAAATACCACTGCACTTTTAAAATACGTATGCACTTATGCATGTGCTATGTATAAGTGTAATCCAAATGGGATGCACATATGGGCCTCTCCGGCCCATTGGACACTCAAACAGACCATAGGCGCCTGTGTGGATGTCACGGATTTGGGGAAACTGGCCTCAAAACACTTGAAACAGGCCTATTGGTACACGGGCCCTAACGGGCCTTGTGAGGTATATGGGAAAATACAGCCAGATGGGCTTGTATGGGCATAATTGTGCCCAAGGTTTATTTTGGACATACTTGGCCAGACGGGCTGGCCCACCAAAGTATTGTTTACTTATTTTTTGGGCTTGGGGCGGCCCATTGGGGCCGCCGCCCGTGTTGCAGCCCGGTTGGGGCTGCAGCCCATGTTGAGGCCTGCTCAGGTCTGCTGTTTTTGCCTTTGGACAATTCATGGGGCCCAACGGCCTTCACGGGGCCATTGTTGCGGCTGTTGAGCCCATTGTGGCTGCCGCGCTGGGTGGCGGCCGGCTGTCAGTGCCGCAAGGGCCAGGGCCAACGGCCCCGGCTCCCTCTCCTCCCCTTGCCCGCCATTGTAAGGGCAAGGTGGGGGCAGCTGGTAGCAACCAGTTTGCCACCCAGGCTGGTCGCGCTAAGACTAGAAATGTGTTCTCAAAGAGTAGAGATTGCACTGTGTTAAAATACGTATGCACTTACGTGTGTGCTATGTATAAGTGTAATACAAATGGGATGCACATATGTGCCTCTCCGGCCCATGGGACACTCACACAGACAATACAGGCCTGTATGGATGTCACAGTTTTGGGGAAACTGGCCTCAAAACGCGTGAAACAGGCCTATTGGTACATGGGCCCTAACGGGCCTGATGAGGTATATGGGCAAATTCAGCCAGATGGGCTTGTATGGGCATAATTGGTCCAAAGGTTTATCTTGGACATACTTGTTCAGACGGGCTGGCCCGCCAAAGTATGGTTTACTTAGTTTTTGGGCTTGGGGCGGCCCATGGGGGCCGCCGCCCGTTTTGCAGCCTGGTTGGGGCTGCAGCCCATGTTGCTGCCTGCTTGGGACCGCTGTTTTTGCTTTTGGCCCGTTTATGGGGCCCAACGGCCCGGACAGGGCCATTTTTGCAGCTGTTGCCCCAATTGCAGCCGCCGCGCTGGGTAGCGGCCAGCTGTTGGTGCTGTGAGGGCCGGGCCAGCTACCTTGCCTCCCCTTGCCCGCCATTGCAAGGGGAAGGTGGGGGCAGCTGGTAGCGACCAGCTTGCCTCCCAGGCCAGTTGCATTGAGGCAACCGGTGGTGGGGGGGAATTGACCACCCCCCCACCAGCCCTAGTTGGTTAGGGCAAAGGCAAGGTGGCTGGCCGGAACAAAGCAACCAGTGGTGGAGGGGACCTGACCACCCCTCCACCATCAAAGCGACAAGACCAAGGGGCGCTCTCCCCCCCCCCCCCCTTTACCAAGGGGGAGGAGCAACTGGGCTGAGGGGATCTGACCACCCCGCAGCCCACCATTCTATGACAACACCCTGGGGTTATTGACCCCCAGGGCCCCTGGTAGGGGGATTTGACCGCCTCCTCCAGGGATCTGTGAGAAAGAGGGGGGGGGGGATAGCATGTCTGCTGGTCACCCCCCCCCCCCATGTGGGTCTGAGACAGGACCCAGATGTGTCCTGGGTCCCACCTGGCCATTTGTATGGCCAGGGGCTGGTTGCATGAGGCAACCAGCCAGTATGTGAGGTCAGGAATTGAACAGCACAGGGGCTGGTTCAGTCCCACAACAGTGGAAAAACCAGAAAGGACTGGAATAGGCTGGTTGTATGGGTACAGGGACTGATGCCATGCGGGCTGATGTAGTGCAAACCAAGTGAAAAGGCCTGTAGAGCCTGTATAGCTCTTTTGGGGCGGGAAATTTGCCTTTTGGATTGTTTTATCATGAGCTCACAAGAGGCCAATCTTTTGTACTTAAGGAGCTCTTCTCACTGCTGTTTTCCATCATCCATTCATCATCAATATCATCCAATGTTTTGCCCCATTATAAGAGCCCATCAGAAATTATTGACACAAGGTGTCCAGCATTTCTTTTGCTTTAAATGCTGCTAATAAGCCTAAGCTAATTGCTGGCCATAATTATAACAGGCACCACTATGCAACCTTTTGGCCAATTGAATATTTCACACATGTAAGAGATTCAAGAGCGCTCAATCATTCAAGAGCGCTCAATGATTCAAGAGTGCTCAATGCAAATACTCTAGTAATAGAGTATCGCAAGAACCGTGCCTTCCAATCTAGAGTCTTCATATATCGAGAGTTTTTACAAAGCTTGACTTTCTTGTTGATGACAATTGTTCTCCTTCATCTATCTTTTCCTTTCTATTTTTTTTATTCATTGCTCATGACTATTCAATAGTCCACCATTGCCTGTCACCCCTACACAACCAAATACCCCAACTCTCAAACAATACAAAGCTGGCCAGATGACCCTTAACACCATCGGTACGAAGAGCTGGTTTGATCTCAAGTCATTTCCAACTAACCTTTTTCACTGAACAGACTTCAACTCGAATCCCGATTCATCCCATCACATCAACTTGGTCATCACCACCGTCCTCTTCTTACACTTCAGTATGCCTGTTCCATTTCTGTTTCTTCCCCATTGAATCTAAGTGAATCTCTTGTCATTTCACTACCTCAGTCTCCTAGTCTTCTCAAATGTCCCATCTCTTGATTCAATAAGGTTCCTAGGTTTCAAGCCTTCAACGCCCACGTTGGTTGTTTTTCATTTTCATTCAGTTCTTTCCTTTCTTCACTTCTTCATGCTCACTCTTGCTCTCACTTGTGCTTGAATACATTGAATGAAATGAAAAACTCCAGCGGTCCTGGTTTTCAACTCATATTGTTTTCAACACACATTCATGTATAGTTTTCACACCCAAAATTCAGTCAGAATTGAGGTGTTTTGTATATTTTAGCAAGTACACCCCAAAATGTGTTCTGTCACAATTCCGGCTTGCAGCCATGGAAACCAATAAACCCGCGCGCGGCTGAGCAGCAGCAATGTCACCCTGTCAGCATACCCTGACCAGCCATGTACGTAGCCCCAGGCATCTGAAAAGTACGCAGATGCAGGACTATGGGCTGACAGAGTGACAGGCAGCCTGAGTAGCTCAGGTACCATGTAAATTTGCTACAACCTAGACACAGAAATTTCAAATATGTAATAAATGTGCTGGGGATAGTAGATAGTCTAAAAATACATAAAGTATATAAAAATATTTAAATAAACTTTAGACGTATTTTTTATAAAATATAATTAAAAATACCAAAACATTTTGAAAATAAGATAGCCACTATTTGTAAAAATATATTAAAATACTTTAATATACAGTTTTGAGACCTTCAAGATATCAGTAGTTTTGTGACATACTAAGGGAACTTATTATGTAAAAATATTACATGAATTCACATAACTTATATTTCTAATTAATTATTTTAGGTAAATCAACTGGATTTCAAAAATAAGGAGTAAAATAAATATCATGATTTTATTCCAATCAGTTAATACATAATGAGAACCCACTTGAGATACGATTACCCGTATAAATGTATATTAAGAGAATTATTAACATCTTGGGAATATTTACTAAAGATAATTACTTAAATAATAGATAAGATGGATAAATTAGTGTTATTCACACGTCCAAATATCAATTAAAAAGGTAGAATAATTCCCATACCCTGTAAAATTAGATGCTACCCGTGTTACAGCACCAAAAACACGTGACAGGCTACCACTGGTTACCCTGCTAGCCTCAGTTTGCGTCCCTTTGAGCACCTGTACCCCTCAGAAGGAAAATATTGGGACTCCAAAAGCTATAAATAAAGAGCTCTTTTGAGGATATTGATACCCAGAGACCCAGTTATATTTACATCAAGAAACCAAGCAAAGGTAATCAAATACTTATAAGAGATAATTAAGTGATTTATGGCTTTAGTCTGATTAATAATATCTGTCTTCAACCCTTTTTTATCAATTTAAACTGCTTAACAACCTTATAACCCCAGTATGTAGGTTTAACCCATCAGTGCACGTCCCAAACAGGTACCCAAAGAATTTAATAATATACCAGTGATTCTTATTATCCTTTTTCTGTCATGGCAGCTTGGCTACAAGGCCCTTTCACACCACCATATATTTTATATATATATTATCTTTGGGCAATATATCAATTAAGAATATAAATTAAAGGTTCCAAAGTAACCAGGTAAATGTGTTTTCAAAGTGAATTTCCTGAAGAGAGGTGTTAAAGATCCCAAATATTATTCTGGCCCTTCTATTAATTTATTTCATAATCAATTTATTAATATTTATTTATAATATTAAACCATAACCAAACCAATCCAACCATTCAATAGCTTATCCAAATATTTTACAGATTTTTGCTGTATTTATTGAATAATATATTTATTATTTATTCTATCACCTCTGGTAGATAAATGACAGAAAGTGTCTTGGCATCCAGGAGGCTGAAATATTTATTCCTTTAGCCTGATTAATAATATCTGTCCCACAACCCTTTTTATCAATTTAAACTGCTGGAAAACCTTCTTAACCCCAGTAATAGGTTTAACCCATTAGTGCACGTCCCAAACAGGTACCTAAATGATTCAATAACATACCAGTCAGTTTTATTTTCCTTTTTCTGTTGTGGCAGCTTGGTTAAAAGACCCTGCCACTCCACCATATGTTTTATATATACATTATCTTTGGGAAACATCTCCTTGAAGAATATAAATTAAAGGTTCCAAAGTAACCAGGTATAAGTGTTTTCAAATTAAATTACTTGAAGAGAGTTGTTAAAGATCCCCAATATTTTTGTTTCCCCTCTATTAATTTATTTAATAAGCATTTTATTAATATTTATTAATAATACTAAAATATAACCAAACCAATTAACCTTGCAATAGCTTTATCCAAATATTTTCGACATTTTTTCTGCATTTATGGAATAATATATTTATTATTTATTCCATCACCTCTGGTAGCTCAAGGATAGCAAGGGTCTTGGCATCCAGGAGGCTGAAATTTTTCACTGGCTGCAGCTAATGAAATAGTGCTTGAAGGAATAGTGATCAGGCTTTTATGATGAATGAAGCCTACCAAACCCCCAAATCCACTCAGTCTTTCAAAACTCAGCTCTTTAGCTCTTAATCCAGGTTCACTTTAAATCTATCTGTTTGCAGCCAAGAAAATGGCTGACTTGGTATCAAGAACCATGATTTCCAGTGGAAAAACTTATCAAATTTGAAGCCCTGTGACTCTTTAGCAGATGACCCAGATTCTTCCCCTGTCTCCCCAAAAAATTTTCCTGTGATTCATAGTGTGCAATAACATTCTTGAAAAAAGAACATTAACTATGTTTTTCTATTTTTTTTCAAGAATTAAGTATCTTTTTTCTTTTTTCTTTCAATTTAAATAATTGTGATATGAAATTAAATTCATTATAAAACCCAAATTTAAAAAACAGGTGAGAGGCAGGAAACAACCAGGTGAAATACAAAAAAAAGACCTTTGAAATCGGAAAAACAGCAATGTGGATGTATTGGTAACATACTACAGTTGTTTTCATTGATATCCAGGTTAATCAGACTGCGGCTGTGTGCTTATGTTTCTGAAATTTTTAAACAATATCAAGATTAATCAGAATTCACACGTTACTATTTTTTAGAATTTCTGAGCACCACTTTTGAGGCTGGGGTATTCCAGAACACAATACTTTGATTTTTTATGTCTTATAAATCATTATTTCCAAGGTTAATTCCAAGTGAGTTTCTGTTTCATCAACATGGAAGCTTATGTGAATTCCAGTTTCTGCATGCAGTTATTACCAGTGACATCTATTTTCCACCATGGTGGATAACATGTGAATTCTATTTTTTTTCTATTTAAACTTTGGTGAATTCAAGATTCTTGATTGGTTCATAGAATTTCCCTGTAAAGGGAACAAATGGGTCATAAAATGGGACTTGATGGTGAAATGGAGTCACTGGGTGGCCAGAGACCTCAATTTGGCCCTGGTGGTTGCCATTTTCATTTTGGTTGTTAACAAAAACCACCAGGTTCAATTAATACTTGAATGAGATTTGATTCCAGTCCCACCCATTGATGCAAAAACTTCATCGTTAACTTTAAAGAAAGCATCTGGTTTGGTTTATCATCTCAAATATCAACTGGATTAGTATTCTAATTTGGAAAATTAATTTAATTTCATCATTTGGGTTTTTATTTCATGATTTGGATGTCTAACATGTAATTCTGATACTAATCTTTTAATTCCTTTAACATAAAGTTTATCACATTTCAAGCATCATTATTTTTATTTTTTTTAGTTAAAATAATCATGTTGGTTTCTTTGGATCAGATTCTATTGGTAATTCAGTTCACATTTTGTTGGGCCAATCCAATCATAAGTATTATTTTTAATCCTTATGATGGTATCAGCTTAGCACAAGTTGAACTAGTTTTTTTTTGAATTTTAAATCTAGGGCTAGTCAATTGAGGCTTCTAACATTGTATTTTATTAAAATATTGTGTTTCTTCAGGGCTTTTTTTAAGTAGATTTTTCATTTTAATTTTTATTTACCCATTTTTATTTTTGCCTTTTTTGGGGAGCACAATTTTTTGATTTTTTGGACTCTTTGGTTTTTTATTTTGGTTTATTCATAGGGCCATGAATTCAAAGCCCCAAAGTTTTAAAATTTTTACATTTTTGTTTTATTTTTTTTTTCAATTTTTGATTCTTTCTTATTTTTTCAATTTTTTTTCAATTGTTTTTTGTTTTGTTCAATTTTTTCTTGTTTTTTCCAATTTTTTTTTTATTTTTTTACAACTTTTTCTTGGTGTTTTTTTTTGTTCAATTTTTCATTTATTTTTATTCATTTTAATTAAAATTTTTTTGCTCACAACACTCAAAACCTGGATTCATGAACGTGTTGTGAACAGGGCCATTCGCAACTTAGATTGGTTGCAAACAGCCACTAACAACCTGTATAAAGTTTTCAACAGCCATTCACAACTCTGCATGTTGAAAAAAACCATTCACAGCTCATATTTTCTGTGAACCCTGGCCCACAACTTATTTTGGTTGTGAACCGGTTGTCCTTGGCTGTGAATTTAACACTTTCCTTTTTTTTGAATTTTTGAATGCCTTTTTAAGGGTTTCTAACACTTCCAAAGTCAAAAAATATTTATTTTTATGGTTTGAGACACCCATCTTGAGGGCTGCAGCTTCAATATTTTTAAAAAATAAATTCTTGAAACATCTATGAAATAAATTATGTGTCTGTTTGGGAATTATGTTTCCCAGACATAAAAATCCATGATTTGAAGGTTTTTTCCCATGAGAAAATCAATGCCAAAAAATATTGAAAACACTTCTATTAATTTAAATATTTTGAAATATTTTAGAATATTATCATGTTCAATATCAATGATTTTCAATAGGGCCTATCAGAGCCAGAAAACCTGCCATTAAAAACATGCCATTAGGGAGTATCTGATTTTTTAAAATCACTATTTTTTGAATGGAAGTTTTCATCAAAATAACCTGATTTAAAACATGTCATTAAAAATACAAAAAATTCACTTATTTGAAATCAGGAGTGTCAGAGCTACCTGGAAAAAATTAGTTTTTTTCCCAACATACTATATAACTCTTGATCCTCTCTTTTCAAGTTTAATAATCCCAACTCAGTTCCACTCATTTGTAGTCCTGTACAGTGGGTAGACAGAAGTTTTGGGACTGATTTTTGAAGCGCCCACACCCACCCACTACAAATTGACCCAGGGTTTTTGTGCAACTTCTATTTCTGGAGATCCCCAACCATCTACCTCTTGATCAAATCAGTCTATTTGCCACCATCCCCCCTTTCCACCTCTCCCATTCTCATCCTCATTAGCTCAACACAATGGCTGTGGTAATTCTTTTTGTTTCCTCCCATTTGTTTCAATAAATTTCTGATTTTCTACATTTTTTTGATTTCTTGCCTTTCTATTAAACATTTAGATTAAAAAATTAACCTTACCAGACAATACAAATGCCAGGATTGTTGGCATGTATGAAGTGGGGTCATCAGGAAGTGTGATCCAGTCAAATTGAAGATACTGCAGACATTTCAGCCTCCTGGATGCCAAGATCCTTTCTATTCTTTAGGTACCAGAGGTGATAGAATAAATAATAAATATATTATTCAATAAATGCAGCAAAAATCCGTAAAATATTTGGATAAAGCTTATTGCCAGGTCAATTGGTTTGGATATGGTTTATTGTTATAAATCAATATAGATAAATTGATTATTAAACATTTTTATAGAGAGACCACAATTTCATTGGGGATCTTTAACACACCTCTTCAGGGAATTCAGTATGAAAACATGTAGGTTTTGTTACTTTGGAAACTTTAGTTTAAAGGATATTTTTCCAAAATAGTGGCAGGAATTTTTAACCAAGCTGCCACGAAAGAGAAAGGATGATAACACTCACTGGTATATTATGAAATCCTTTGGGTACCTGTTTGGGACATGCACTGGTGGGTTAAACCTGTATACTGGGGTTATAAGGTTGTTAAGCAGTTTAAATTGATAAAAAAGGGTTGAAGACAGATATTATTAATCAGACTAAAGCCATAAATCACTTAATTATCTCTTATAAGTAGTTGATTAACTTTGCATGGTTTCTGGATGTAAATATAACTGGGTCTCTGGCTATCAATATCCTCAAAAGAGCTCTTTATTTATAGCTTTTGGAGTCCCAAAATTTTCCTTCTGAGGGGTACAGGTGCTCCAACGGACGGACACTGTGGCTGACAGAGTAACAGGTGGTAGCCTGGCACGTTTCCTTGGTGCTGTAACACGGGTAGCATCTAATTCCACAGGGTATGGGAATTATTCTACTTTATAATTGATATTTGGACGTGTGAATAACACTATTCTGTCCTTTTTATTTATTATTTGATGAATTATCCTTATGAAATGTTCCCATTGAGTTGATAATTATTTTAAAATACATTGCTAAGGATATTCTGATGTCAGGTGAGTTGTCATTATGTATTGAATAATTGGAGTTAAGTAATGATATTGATTTTACTCCTTTTTTTTGAATTTCAGTTGATTTACTAAAATAATTACTTAAAAATATAAGTCATGGGTATTCATGTAATATTTTTACATCATTAGCTTCCTTTGTATGTCACAAAAAATATTGATCTCTAGAGACTTTCATAATAGTATATCAAAGTATTTTAATATATTTTTAGAAGTAGTCATTATCTTATTTTCGACATTTTTGGTACTTTTTTGAATTATATTTAATAAAAAATACATATATATGTTATTTAGGTATTTTCATATAAGTCTATGTATTTTTAGACTATCTACTATCCACGTGAACATTTATTACATATGTAGAATGTTTCCATGTAGGTTGTAGCATGTTTACGCGGTACCTAGGTTTCTCAGGCCCCCTGTCAGTTTGTTAACCCATAGTCCCGCGGCTGCGTACTTGTCGGAGGCCTGGGGCTGTGTACACTGCTTTGAAAGAGTGACAGTGCTGTAGCTCAGCCGCGCGCAGGTGTATTGCCTGCCGCGGCTGCGTGCGGGAATTGTGACAGGACACATTTCCCTCTGTAACTCCTAAAATATACACAACACCTCAATTCTGACTGAATTTTAGGTGTGAAAACTTTACATGACAATACATGTGAGATATTGAATTGGCCAAAAAGTTCAATAGTGGCGCCATGGTATTTTGGTCTTTCTTTTCCTTAATTATTTTAAAATATAAGGAGTTTGATTTCAAGGGTGGGGTCAGTGAGTGACCCTACCTAATTTTGGGTGGAGAATCCTCTTTCGCAATAATATTTATGTTTTTCCTACTCCTTCTTTGGCTAATATTATTATAATTATTTTTATTTTAATTCTGTTACTTTTGAACCTTGCTCTGCAATTTTAGCAAGCTGACATTCCCCCACTCCAAAATATGGCATATCTGAAGAAAAATCTGGAGCATGTTGGGAAAAAATTGATTCCATGTCTGTTTCAGTTCCTTTTGCTGGCTCTGTAGTTTCTAAGATGTATTGGTCCATCAGGTATATTATTCTCTGGTAACCATTCATCTTTGTCTGCAGATTCTCCTTTGTACCTTACTAAGTATAGTCTAACATCTTTGCCTTGCACTCTCTCTTTCTTTTCTCTCAATATCCTGCTGAATATCCCTTTTTCTTTCACAGGGTCAGGTTCTATTGGGATTATTGCTGGAGGGAGGTTGCTACCTTCTCTTGGTTGAAAGTGTTTTACTAGTGTCAGCCACGAGACAGTTAGACTTGTCCAAATGTCTGGAAACTCATATGTCCTGCTGGTATAGTGGCTAAGTACTAGGCTCACTTCCCAGTATCTGATACCAAAGTCACTGGTTCAAACCACAATGGAGACAATAATGAAAATTTTGAATAGTTTTGTAATTATATATTAAATCTTAATAATATTATATAATGTTGTATAAGTATGTTTTTATGAGTATGGATTATGGAATTAAAACCTTGATAATTTATATTATCAAGAAGGGGACCCAATATAACTTTAAATTAAGTTATGAGGACTCAGATGCGTCCCAATCATTGATATAGAAGTTCCCAAAGTGTTTCCTCTCTTTGGGAAGGAGTTACAGTAATCATATTAACCCATACTCTCTATACTGTATAAATTAATTACACATTATCCTTCTTTGGGATGTAATTATAAGTAATACTCCCTCTGTACACTTAATACACCTTAATGAGCCTTGAGAGCGTTCACTCAGAGGCTTTAGAACTTAATTGTAAGCTATGAACCTTCTAGTAGCACTTCCAAGAGTATATACCCCTTATAGGTATAGTATAATTATAAATTAATTGCTTATTTAATACTATCCCCTTTTGGATGTAATAATGCTTTAATATAATTCACTGAGCCTTGAGTGCGTCCACTCAGAGGGCTCAGAGTTCATCTGTAGGCTGTAAACCTTTTAATAAACATTTCAAAGAGTATACATACTCTATGTGTATAGTATGAGCTAAGATACTTATAATTAAAATTAAATTATTTGCCAAGGTATTAAGCTACATTAAATAAATATAAATAATCATTATGATGGAATCTAAGGCTTCTATACCGTCCATCTGAGTGATGTATAAGTCCTAAGACCCAGTAAGTAACCTTTTAGTAAGTAAAATGAAAACTTTACCTTGAAAATCCTTCCCAATGGGCACTAGTTCTTCATTACCCATTGAGAATGATGTAATGATGTCTTGGGCCTTTGAGGACGAAACCAAGGAGAGCCTGACACTCCCCTGGTGATTAATAGAGTCCCCTGAGGGGTCCTGTTACCTTAAAAGAGCAGGGTCTTTACCCTATAGCCCTTTCATCATCCATTATATATTATTATTTGAACAAGAATACAAGCAAGAGTTAACAAGCCCATTAACCTTAATCTCAAGAAGAAGATTGACTGGGGCTATAAACTTTGGTATTAAATTCAATCAATAACCTATCTGGCAACACCAATTTCGAGTGGAAGGTCTCACTTGAATAAGTAACCCCTGTGTGTTACTCTTTAAAGGGTGTGAGCTTATTTATAAGCAAATCTCCTTTTGGTCTTACTCCTTTAAGACTAAGGCCCCTTACCTATTATAAAGGTTTAAGGTGTGGCTATTTACTCATAATACCTTGGTATTATTCGAGTCTGTAAATTTTTAAAGTTGCTGTTTGGAATATATAAGTCAAAACTAATTTAAATATTGGTTTGTCTTTATTCTTTTGCAGGTTTAACCACGGCTAGGTATAGCAATAGAGTTTAAATCCCTGACAACTAGGCTAACAGGAAATACTGGATGTTTTATTGAGAATTCTTCACTCAAGATAACTTCCACAGCATTTTTTCCATGCGTCTTTTTGATAAAAAATGGTCCAACAAAGGCTTGTTTCAGCTTTGTTTTACCTGCTAGATTTTTGAAGTTGGTAGTGGTAATCAAGATCTGATCTCCTATTTTCAAGTCAGGTTCCCTACGTGATTTGTCCCATCTTTGTTTGTTGTGTTCTACCTCTTCTTCTACACATTTTTGAGCATGAATATTTTCCAGATCTATCATTTTCTTAAATTCAAGAGATGTTGGACGAATGGTGGCTAAGTTATAGTTCAATTTATTCCTAGGGATTTTTGGAATCCATCCTCTTTCTAGTATTTAAGGAGCTTCTTTTTTAGTAGAATGTTTACTGCTTTTATAAGCCTTCTCTAGAGCTGGGAGTAGGCTTACCCCATCATGGCAATAACCATCTGATTTTTTTATTCTAGACCAAAGCTACAGAACCTTATTAACATATCTTCTAGGGTAAGTATCATTCTTTCAGCTAATGCATCAGTTTGGGGATGGTATGCTGTAGAAAATGCTAGAGTAGTACCCAGTATATCATTTAAATTCCCCCAAAACTCAGACATGAATTTGGGGTCTCTGTCATTGATTATAATCTTGTGTATACCAACATCAGCTATAATCCTATTCCAAAATAGTAGAGCTAAATTCATAGCACTATCTTCTTTGTGGTTAGGTAAGAATTTTGCATTCTTAGAGTATCTTTCAACTATAACCAGGACAGAGTTATATGAATGAGTACCTCCAGGGGGGAGGCAGGTGAAAAAATCCATATTAATGATTTCCCATCTAGTTTTGGGTTCAGAGGTCTTCTGTAGGAGTCCAAACCTTTTTCCAGTACTTTTATTAGATTTCTGGCAGTTTTCACAGCTAGTAACATATTCAGTAATGACTTCTTTCCAGTCTATCCACCAAGCAGTTTTTTTTACTTTCTCCAAAGTTCTTTCAGTGGATAGATGCCCTGATGAACAGTTGTCATGGCATTCTCAGAGTATGTGTTGTATATGTTCTTTGTTGCTTAGTACTAATACACTGGAATGTTGGTTTCTGTAGTAAAAGAGACCATCCCAAAAGGTAAACCTTCCTGCTTTATAGGGTTTAATTAATGAAGCAGGTAAACTATTTATCAGAGCTGCTTCTGGGTATTCACATTCCATAATGTTAATCATCAGCTTGATTTCAGGGGAGTAGTTTTCCCTCACTAGATAGAAGAAAGCACTATATAATTCACATAAGTGGATCCCCATGATTGGAGAATTCAATGCCAAAAGATTGATGTTCAAGATAGGAAAGATATCTTTATGGTCAGGGCCATATGCTGGATTTCAAGAGTCATTAGGAAAAGAATTCCTACTTAGACTATCAAAAATCTGATGTTTAGCTCCAGCTTTCTGCACTATAGTCATCTAACCTCTATACTGATGTATAGCAATTTTCCACCTGAGCATATTTCTGCTGGGGATTTTCATGTTCATGAGAGTTCTTACAGCATTACAGTCTGTGATCACTTGGGAAGTGGTGCCTTCTTAGTAATAGTGTAGCTTTTCTAAAGCCCATACTAGAGCCAAGCATTCCATCTGACTGGCTCCATATCTCTTTTCTGTATCTTTGATCTGTCTAGATATGAAGAGTACTGGTTTCTCCACTGGTTTGTCTTCTTCTATTCTTTCTTGATGTAGAGAAGCTCCTAAACCTTCCATACAGGCATCAATTTACAGTTTAAAGGGCTTGGAGTAATCTGGTTGAATGAGTAAAGGAGTAGAGGTTGTAGCTATCTTTAGTTCCTCATAGTTTTTCAATCTCTCATGTGTCATTTCAAAGAGAGTGTTATTGTTGCATATTTCATACAGACTTTCAGTTAGCATAGCAAACTTTGGTATGTATTTTCTGTGGTAACTGCAAAAACTAATGAAATACAATAACTCTGTTTTATTTTGAGGCATGGGTCTGTTCATGACAGCAGCTATCTTATTTTGATCAGCAGTTAGAGTTAGACCAGAGACTATATGCCGTAGGGCTAATTGTCCATATCCAAAGTTGCATTTCTTCATGGATACTTTTAATCTTGCTTTGAAGATGGTTTGGAGTACTAATTTTATTTCATTGATATGAGTACCCCAATCATCAGAATATATGATAACATCATCTGTATGTACCATCATCCATCCTTGTCTGATGTATTTACCTAGAACTGTATCCATTGTTCTCTGGAAGTGTGATGGGTCATTCTTTATACCAAAGGGCATCCTAAGATATTCATATATTCTCCAATGAAATATTATTCTCATAAATTCTCTGCTTTCAGGGCTTATAGGTATCTGGTGGAACCCTTTAAGAATATCCATAGTAGTGATATATTTGGCCTTGGACAAGTTATGTAGAGCATGATCAATCTGGGATATAGGATAATAATCTGCCTGAGTATAATTATTGAGCATTCTGAATTCTCCTACCACTCTTGACTTGTCATTATGCCAAGCTTTGATTGAAGGTGTGGTCACATCTACCTGCTCATTTTTCCCTACTCTCCTTAATACTTCTCAGTCTATCAGTTCTTGGATAGGTCCTCAAGAGCTATTGTAGACTTAGGAATAGAGGGATAAGCTGGTCTTCTTATGTTTGCAGGATAAGGAGGCTTAATAGTCAATGTTAATAGCATGTCATGTCCTTTGATATCACCAATGGGGCGATCCTTAGTAAAAAAAGCATTTGGTTCTCAAAGCAGACTGTCAATATATCTTTCTTCTGTTCCTCAGAAATTTTCATATTTAGATCTTCTTGAGAGAAGTATTCTTGATTAAATTCTTCTAAATTCTTTTGATAAGTCAAAGAGGGGAAGTTAGATTGGATGGTAAATATCTTAAAATTCTTTTCCCAATTACCACCCACTTTAAAGTATCTCCCTTTACTCTGGAACACATCTATACCATATAGACATAAAGCAACATTACCTATCATCAGGTATTCACATAATCTGTTTAGCAATACCACAAATTCCACTTTTATTCTCAAAGATCCTTTAGTATGGGGTAATATTATAGGAGCAGTCCATACTCCAATAGCATTTGTGGTAGAGTTGAAAGAGCTAAACTTGGGTTTTGGGACGGGGAGAAGGTTTTCTTTCCAATTGGGATCCCATTTGTTTAAGAATTCAGTACAGACACATCAGCAGAAAGCTCCAATATCAAGTAATAACCTTATAGGTCTGTCTCTATACAATCCTGTTTCATAGCAAGTTTGACCAGTAGTATAACTCTTACCAATCATAGGTTTAACTGTTAATGGTTTAACATCCGTGATATATCTAGGAATTATGGTAGGATCCCATTTTTGGGGAAAACTAGAGTCCCCATGGATGTTATTGATTTCTATAAAAGTGCCTATATCTCCTTCTGTAACATTAACAGGTTTGGTCAGGATCCATTCACCTTCAGAAAGGGATCCTTCAGTATCAGCTATATCTTCATAGTTCTGATTCCCTTCAACCTCCTGCTCTACTTCAAAGACTTCTATCTTTCTTTTTGGTAATGGGCAGTCTTGTCTCATATTCCCTGTCTTTTTACAATTCCCACAAGTTCCAGGCATTCTCTCTTTGTCCCTGTTCTCATTAGGTTTCTTATTATCAGAGGTATTTATCAGAGGGGGCTCTTCTCTGGTTTGTTTAATGTTGAAGTTCTCTTTGGGTCTAGAAGGAACATTCTTGTATAACCCATTCATGTCTATGACTTCTTCTAACACATTGATTAGAGTTGGTAAGTCATCATCCATACTCATCCTGTATCTTACACTATGGTTAAGATTTCCAGGACACTAGTTGAGGATTCTTTCATTTACTTCCTCTTTATCAGCATCTGGATATAAGCAATTTAGTCTTCTCTTCTGTTCCAAGCACCATTTGTGAGGCTTATCCTTGGAGGGATCAAATGAGAAATTTTCGAAATTTTCATGTTTTTCTTTTCCACATTCTAGAACCAAATTGTTCTTTAATTAGAAGTTTCAAAGAATTCCATGGTGAGGTATCACTTCTCCTCTTTTACTGATAAACAAGTCTAAAGCTACTCCTTCAAATAGTCGGGGAAGCCTGACTACAGCTATAGCTTCTGGTGAGTCATAAGAGTTAATAGTATAGTCAATAAATTTAATGAAATTCATATGATGGTATTCTCCTTCACCGGAGAAATTAGGCTATTGAGAAATTGGGAGTAAAAGTTTGCGGGCTTGTTCCATTTCAGGAGTAGGACTAGGACTGAAGGTGTCACTCCTATGCATTCCTAGTAAGGGTGGTGCATAAGGTGTAGTTGTTTGTCTGGGAGGTTTTGGTTCCTCTGTGGTACTCCCCAAGGGGTTGGTCAGACAGGCTTTTAAGTCTCTAAGATCATTCTTGATCAGGTTAAGTTGCAGGTCCACTTTATTATTAAGCAGATCTAATTTCTCACTAAGGGACAGAATGGAGCTGTTAGTATTATTTACCAATTCTTCTTTTAAAGGTTGAAAAGACATGATAAAATCTTCTTGGATACCTGATAACATATTCCCAATTGTTTAAGTCTGTCTGATTTTACCTTGATTAATTGTCTCCAATAATTGTTCTGTATGTTCTTTAGTACCTTCCATTCCTACAGTTTTTTTTTGGTCATTGATTAATCTGGCTACTACTGAGGTTAACTTATCCATTTGGGTATAAACACCATCCAAATTTTCCACAAACAATCTTTAAATTATGGCGCATATCATTATAAAAGGAAGTAATTAAATCAGAGGTTGGTTTAGACAATTTAATGGGTTCAGAATTAGAGGCTAATTGTTGTACAGCTTTTTCCACTTTTGAGCTAAGGATATTATCTGATCCCAATCCTTCTTTCCCATTGGCTTTGGATGGGAAGAAGATCTCTTCTTTTTGATCCTTTGCCTTTCAGTTGGGCTAATTGATCCCAAGGATTCCACTTTTCTACGCAGGATTCTACCTCTTTCCTTGGAATCATTTTCTGAAGAGCTATCTGGGTAGCTTTTGCCTGGTAGATTATCTTTTTCATAGATACCATGTACTCTTTAGCTTGGGTTTATTTGAACTCTTCCCAACATTTCACGTGCTCTCTGACTAAGTCTTTCAATCCTGGCTTCCTTGACCAGATTCTGATGGGGTGGCTGCAGGGAATCTTCTTGTAATGGAGGGGGGCTTAATTCTACTACCTTCTCCAGCTCTAGGTTGGGGGAGGGCAGAAGTACTTGGGGCTGTTCCTTGTCCATCAAAATTTGATTCACGGGTTCCAGTCCCCTCATGGTTGTCATTATTGGTTGTCTCACAGTTACTGGGGTCTCCTGGCAAGGATCCATAGGAGGGAATTCTCCCTGAGGCTCTAGTTTTATGTCTATTCATATTGAATAAAATTTTTATAAGTATTTTTCTACAGAAAAAAATCCGTAAAAATAAGTTTTATTTAAAACTCACTTATATTGATATTCAAAGGTACCAGGAATTTATTGGGATTAAATTTGTTCTTAATAGGAAATCCTACGGGGTCTTGGTGTGTCCCAAAGAGTTTTTCACCCATCAAATCAATATTTTCAGGGCGTCCAGAGATATCTGGGACTTTTTGATCCAATAAATCAGTTTCAGTGGTGGTGGTTTCTGGTATAGGAGGGTTCACTGATGGTAAAAGGTAATTTTATTGGTCAATAAAATATGTTAATATTATTTTAAAAAAAATAATATGGTAATACAAGTTGTATACTTACATTTATATTTTAAAAAGTAATTTATACGGTATTTCTTCCAAGCTTTATTTTTTCTTCATAGGGCCTAGAAGTTGATATGCCTCTCAATATCTTCTTATTCAAGGAGTTTATCTAAGTGTTTACGTGCAGAAAAGATATTAAGTTTCTCAGCTTGAGTTAAAGCTTCCCAACCAGTAGGTTTATAATTTTGAATATATTCTTCTTTTCTTATCTTTAAAAGATTTAAATAATAGATTATGCATGCTGCATTTTTTTTAAATCCACTTCAAAATAATTTAATGATAAATCACGGTTATAAAGTCAGATAAATTTATCTTTGATTTAATTTTACATGATACGTCTGGTCCAAGGTATCAAATATAATGAAATGGAATATTTACCGGCAAGACCCCCAATTGTCTGCCTCCTGGATGCCAATATCCTTGCTATCCTTTAGCTACCAGAGGTGATAGAATCAATAATCAATATATTTTTCAATAAATGCAGCAAAAATTCATAAAATATTTGGATAAAGCTTATTGCAAGGTTAATTGGTTTGGATATGGTTAATTGTTATAAATTAATATAGATAAATTGATTATTAGATATTTTTATAGAGGGGCCACAATTATATTGGGGATCTTTAACACCTCTCTTCATGGAATTCAGTATGAAAACACATAGGCCTGGTTACTTTGGAACCTTTAGTTTAAAGGATATTTTGCCCAAAGGTAATATGTATATAAAATACACGGTGGAGTGGCAAGGATTTTTAAAAAAGCTGCTACGACAGAGAAAGGATAATAAGACTCACTTTTATATTATTAAATACTTAGGGTATCTGTTTGGGACGTGCACTGATGGGTTAAACCTGTATACTGGGGTTATAAGGTTCTTCAGCAGTTTAAATTGATAAAAAGAGACTGAGGACAGATATTATTGATCAGAATAAGCCATAAATCACTTACTTATCTCTTATGAGTACTTGATTACCTTTGAAAGGTGTCTGGATATAAATATAAATTGGTCTCTGCCCATCAATATCCTCAAAAGAGCTCTTTATTTATAGCTTTTGGAGTCCCAATATTATCCTTCTGAGGGGTACAGGGGCTCAAAGGGAAGGACACTAAGTCTAGCAGGGTAATCAGTGGTAGCCTGTCATGGGTTCTTGGTGCTGTAGCACGGGTAACATCTAATTCCCCAGGGTATGGGCATTATTCTACTTTATAATTGATATTAGGACGTGTGAATAACACTAATCTGTCCTTTTCATTTATTATTTAATTCATTATCCTTATTAAATGTTCCCAGTAAGTTGATAATTATTTTAATAGACATTGCTACGGATATTCTGATGTCAGGTAAGTTCTCATTATGTATTAAATAATTGGAGTAAAGTCATGATATTGATTTTACTCCTTATTTTCGAGTTTCAGTTGATTTACTAAAATAATTACTTAGAAATATAAGTCCTGGGTATTCATGTGATATTCTTACATCATTAGTGTTCTTAGTATGTCACAAAAATATTGATCTCTGTAAATTCTCATAATAGTATATTAAAGTATTTTAATATATTTTTAGAAGTAGTGATTATCTTATTTTTGACATTTTTGGTACTTTGAATTATATTTAATAAAAAATACATATAAAAGGTTATTTAGGTGTTTTTATATACGTTTATTTTTTTATATACGTTTATCCTTTTTTAGACTATCTACTATCCATGGGAACATTTATTACATATGTAGAATTTTCCCATGTAGGTTGTAGCATGTTTATGCGTTACCTAGGTTTCTCAGGCCACCTGTGACTTTGTCAACCCATAGTCCCGCGGCTGCGTACTTTTCAGAAGCCCGGGGCTGTGTACACAGCTTTGAAAGAGTGAAAGTGCTGTAGCTCAGCGGCACACTGGTGTATTGGCTGCTGCGGCTGCGTGCGGGAATTGTGACAGAACACATTTCCGTCCGTAACTCCTAAAATATACACAGCACCTCAATTCTGACTGAATTTCAGGTTTGAAACCTATACGTGACAACACATGTGAAATATTTAATTGGCCAAAAAGTTGAATAGTGGTTCTGTGGTATGTTGGTCTTTCTTTCTTTAATTATTTAAAATTATAAGGAGTTGGATTTCAAGGGTGGGGTCAGTGAGTGAGCCTACCTAATTTTGGGTGGAGAATCCAATTTTGAAATGATATTTATGGGTTTTTTTACTCCTTCTTAGGTTAATTTTATTATTATTCTTTTTATGTTATTTCTGTCACTTTTGCAGCTTGCTCTGCAATAGTAGCAAGCTGAGAAGACAACTTTCTATAATGTTCTCCAGCATTAAAGGCAAAGAGGCTCCATTCAAAATGCAAAACAACCTTGAAGACCCCAATAATTGACTGATCAAGATCTTTGGGAGCTTGGGAATATCATCAAGCAGTTGTGCAAGATGAAGGCTTGAAAAAGCCGCAATCTGATTTTGAAAGCATTTTCAACAAGGACAATCAAACAACAATTCCCTGAAATGTGCTTTTTTTGAGAGTCACTGAAAAGAAGCCTTTTATTAAGTAAGATCAAAGAAAAAAACCACTCAAATTTGCACATGATCATCAACATTGGATGATTGAAGATTGGGAGAAGGTTATCTGGACTGGTGAGGCCAGCTTTGAAATTGGTAAACAACCACAGCAAGTAATGGTCTGGAGAACAGCTCAAGAAAAATTTGAATCCAACTACTTAGCCCCCAAATTCAAGAGTTTGAGGTATTCTATCATGGTGTGGGATGTGTTCATTGGTGAGAGAACCTCCCTTCTTTTTATCATGCCCCAATACAACGCATCTTCAAAAATTTTGTTGAAATTTTTGATGAGGGGGCCCTTGGCCCATGGATCCAAAATTTCAATCAATCCAACTTTTTTTTAATGGAAGATGGGGCCCCAGTCCACAAGGCCAAAATTAGCAAAAACTGGCAATGCTCCATGGGGGTCAAAAATCTTGTTTGGATAGCCCAGTCACCAGACCTTAACACAATCAAGAATTTGTTGAATGTTTTAAAAAGAAATATCCAAGAGTTCTAACCACCCAAGACAATCCCAGAGATGGAAAAAGCACCCCAAAGTGCCTGGGACCACTTTCTTAGTCAAACTCTGAAAATTGGGATCACATGAATGCCTGATTGCATGCAGGGCGTCATCAAGGCCAATGGAGGTTCTACCCAATGGTAGAATCTCAAATATCTTTTTTTTCTCATTCCTTACCATCTTTGTTCTCTTTTCTGAAACTCACATCATTTTAAGATGGCACATTATTTTTTGATACTTTGTTTTATCCATCATCAATTTTGAGCCAATTTGTGATCCTTTTTTCATTTTCATTTTTGGTTTATTTTTCATTTCTTTAAATTTCAAAAATTGTTTTACAAGAAAGTAAGGATTCTCAATTACTGAAATAAAAAATAAAATAACCTTTTTTCCTGTATATATATGTGAAAAAAAAACAACATGAAAAAAACAATGGTTCAAAAAAAATAAGAGCATTGGTCCCATTATTTTTGTCTACCCACTGTACATCCAGTCAATCCCCTGCTCAGAACTCACTTTTCCTATTCAAGCTCTCATCTCAATTGACTTGGCTGCTGTGCTTTACTAATTTCCCTTTGCTTTTTGATTCTTCATTTGGAATCTTCAAAGGTGTTCCATTGATGTTGCCACGTACAATTAATTCACCAGAGAGGGAGGGAGGGATGATGTTGGTGGCGGCATTTTTCCCATATAGGAGGAAGGGGTGCAATGGGGGTAAAAAAAGTGACAACCAATAAGGACTTGTTGCCTTTGTATAACTAACTCCTCATGCTGCTCATCCTTTCTGTATTGCACAACCAACAAATAAACAAGCTTAAGGATTCAATCTCAGCCAAGAAAGGCTAGGCTAGGTAGGGGATATCCCTGTAAATGCTGTCTTGAATTAAAGTTGGTTTAACTGCTTTCCCAATCATCATCCTCCTCCCTGCTGTCAAAAGTCAGACCCACCCGTGGTGGATCATTGTACTTTCTTATCACTTCCCAGCTTGTACAATTCTTTGTAATCAATAAATGCAAAGTTAAAAAAATTTAGAGCAAGGGGTGCACCAATCCAGAATGATAACATCCAACAGCTGCAGTTGGGTATTTTTATTATTTTTCCAAAGTGTTTTTTTGTCCCCTCCCTGCCGCCCATCTCATCCCATGTGGATATCAATGATCACCAATAATTGATTTGCATGATCAAAATTAAGGCGGTGGTGGTTGGGGATTGGTTTGGAAGGACATTCATATATCTGTGTTGCATTCATCAAAAAAAGCGGCAGAATAAAGGAAAACTAAGAGAAGCACAAATAAATTGGGGGGAGGGGGATTTGATAGAATCATGACCAATTTTAAAAAAAAAAAAAAAGTGGGGGAAGGAAGTTCAAATCTTTGATATAATTTGAAGAAAATTTAATCTGGGGACTATATACTAGAGGCAGAAAAAAATAGGTATAATCCAATCCTAGAGAAAAGCAACATGCTCAATCTGGGGGATCAGTCCCTGGTGATTTTTGAGCTTCTTTGAAGTCCTCTTTGATTGATCTTGTGCGGTTTTGTTTTTTTGAGGCAGAGAAAAACACCCAAATGTGCTGTGGAAACTAAGAGAGGAACCCTCAGAAAGTTTTCTCTTGGTTATGGAGTTTATGATTCTGGTGTCTGTAAGATTTGAGGATGCTCCCTTTTAAAGGAGAGCAAGAGAGAGAGATATGAATTCCTCCTCTTTCTTTCTTCTCCTTTTTCCCATGATACCCCCCTATTCTCTACGCTGAGGGAGAGCGCTTTTATGACCTTGCCCTCAGCCCTAAACTAGGTACAAACGCAAAGAAAACCCGGAAGACAATAAAGAACAAACCCCAAGACCCAGAAACCTAGCTCAACCCTAACCCATATATGCAATCCCTCAAGCCTGCCTGCCATTACAAACATTCTGTTTGTCCTCCTAATGACACGGCCTTCTGCTGCGCTCAACTTAAAACCCCTGTGCTTGGTGCATTGGCCCAACAGGCCATTGCCACTACCCCTGGCCCGTGGGTTGGCCCATGCTTGCGCTCACCCGCCTGCGTACATAGCCCCATGATTTCCCCGCTCTTACCTCCCCAAACTAACTGACCATGAACGTAGTTGGGCCAGCTCCATTCCTAAGTCCGTAAATCCAAGTGGGTTGGGGCCCATCCCCCCCCTAGTCAGGCCTGAACTGCAACTGGCGTGCTGGTCCCGCTTCACCTGCTTCTGAGATTGCAGCAGCTACTGCTTGGAACGCCCACACCCCAACTTCTGAGCCTGACCTACCAAATGCTGAGTGCGCAGGCTGCAATTCAGTTCCTGATCCAAGGCTATATAATGACACCACATCTCCCACCAACTTGAGTTCTGTCCCCAGAGGTCTTCCAATTGCTGCCTCAACCTACTGTGTGCCTTTCCCTACCAACAAAATCCTTCCTTGTGCTCTTCCCACACTGCCAAACCTCTACTCATCTGTCACCATGATACCCTGCAAATTCTTTGCTTGGAAAAGTTAAAAGTGTTTGCTCATCCCTGGTTGTTTTGCGTGCATTGCCCGCCCTTGTGGACACCATTTCTTCTTGATCAGAAAGGGAATGCCCAGGGCTCTTGCCCTATGCCGCGCAAGAGGGCCTGTCCAGACCCTTTTGTGGTTTTGGACAACAATACCATTTTGGAAGATTTGTGGACTCCACCAGGCTCCCCTCTTTGCCGCACTCCTCCTAGTGAGGCCTGTGACTCCGCTTTGCCCCTCTGCCATGCAGGACCTCCCCAGAAGGGGGACTACCATAATTCTGCGGCTTACCAGACCGCCCTGCAATACTGGGCCAATTGCATCCGGGTTACAAAGGCGCAAGGGACCCGTGCAATGAGGAGATACCCAGACGGCGCGCGGCTCCCCCTCTGGCTCCCCCTCTGGCGCCTCCATCAAACCCTCAGATCCTGCTCCAGAATCAGAGGCTGACTCAAGGTATTTGTTGGACTCAGACAAGGGGACCACAACCCCACAGGCCACGCCTCTGCTTCCATTTCCAATTGTGATTGCGTTGTTTTCTTGCCCTCCACCAAGCCCCTCAAGTGTTCCTCTGGAATTCCCCTCCTTGCCACCGGCCCCCCCTCCCCCTAGTCTGCGGGAGATCCCGGACCTCCCCACCGTGATGGATCTCCCTTCAGCCAAATTTGAGAACTTGGTAGAATGGTTGACCTCAATGTTACAGGCCTTCCTCGGGGCCCCTGGCACTCAATCCTTGGAATCCCAACGCAAGCTTCTGGCATCTTTCTGGTCCCTATTGCCATCATTGTGGGAAGAAATGGAGGAAATGATGAGGATGGCTTAGGCGCCTTGACCCCCCTTTTCTTCTTTTCTCCACTTCTCTTTTGTATCCACTCTCTTCTTCATTCTAGAGAAATACATGTTTCCTGTGCCTGCGTTCCTTCTTGAACTTGTATTCCTGTGAGACAACCCCGTGCCCTAAGTCAGTGAGTGAGAAAGCCTGAGTCCTGATTTGCCCCACACGTGATTGCGCACACGCAAGTCCTGTAAATTCACTTTGATCCCACACCTTTTTAAGCAACCAAGGGTTCTAAGAGGTACCTGGACCGCCCCAGACCAACTGCTTCACAGTTCCCCGTACCCTTACTACAAAACAAACAAAAAACAAGCCGCCGGCGCGCAAGCACAAGCAGAGAGAGAGAGAAGCAATAGGAAATTAATATTGTGGGGTGCCTAGTTGTGCCGGCTGTGAACCAGCTAGAGAACCACCTTACCAAAGAAAACCTGTGCCGCACGCACTACAACCATATATACATCCTTGCCCATTACACCAGTCCGTAGACAAAGAAACAGATAAAGAGGAAAACAGCCCAGACAAAAATAAAAGGAAGGAAAAGTTTTTTTATTGCTATTCTCCTTGTCCCGTCCTCCGTTTTCAGGGATTGTCCTTGGGTATATGGACGCGGCATTGTGCCTCCCCTCTGTTCCTGCAATATTCTAAACCAAAGCCAGTACCAATTGGGGAACCCAATCCAATCAAAGAAATAAGGATACAAACATTCTTGGGTGTCTAGTTGTTCCAGCTTTGAATCAGCTAGAGCACCCCCTCACCAAATCAGGCTTTTCCTCCCTTCCTAACGCCCCACCCCCAGCTATGCAGCTGTCCCCAGAGTTTTGCAGCCATCTACTCCGCCAGAGCCGCGCTTCAAGCGTGGGCTCCTCATAGGCCAAAGATTCAAACCCCACTGGGCCTTCCATTGCTTCCAAAGCCGTGCAAAAACCCCTAGCATCCGCTTTGTCCCCCGCGGTTTCATCAAAAGAGGTGGACCCGCGCTCAAAGAAGCGCTTCACATGCAAAGCTGCAGCCTTCCGTTTAAGAGGTGTCCAATCCAACTCCTCAAGCTGATAACTCCTTCCTATGAACCTAGAGGCCATGCAGTATGGGCCATTTCATTGATTAGCAAAAAGCTTCCCCCACTGAGACTCCAGACTCCAATTGTATAGCAGTACCAGGTCCCCCTTTTGCAATGGGTTTCAGAGGCAGTGGGAACAGTGCTTGTCCCAGTACCATACTGATGCCGTTAGGGTCATCCATAGCTGCTCCGCAGCCTTTGGCAAAATTTCCTCATGCCTAAGGAGCTGCTTTGCACATGCCTCCATAATATCTGCGGAGGTCTTGAAGTTCCTCCATTCAATGCCCAAGAACCTTTCCAACTCAATGTCCACTGGAAGAACGGGCCACTGTCTAAAGAGTAGCTTGTAGGGTGAGTAACCTATAAATTACTTTACAAAGATAGCATTGGTAAAGAGAACCACCCAAAGCACCTCCCACCACTTCTTGCCCTCCTCCCCGTAAATCTTCACCAGGGCATCCTTGATGGGTTCATTTCCCTGCTTAATCATCCCTGCGCCTTCCAGATAGTACTCCATCATGGGGCCAAACTTTTCCCTGCAACTCTGAACCAACGCAATCCAGCAAATTTGAAAATCTGAAGCTTTTTCCACTTTAACCAGAAGGAAAAATCCATAGGGTTCAGACAAATCTTCCTACAAGAACTGGGCAAACTTTTCCACCAACAACTTCACCAAGGGGCGCGCCTCCACACATCCTGAAAGGTTGTCCTGCGCAACAAGCAAGTATGCAAACTTCCCTGCTTTGACATGCACCACATCAAGAGAAATCCTTCCAAACAACGCATCCTCCCCGTGGGATGACCAACCCCCTTTGGAAAACTTTAAATCCACCGCTGAAAGGCTTTGCACAACTTTACCAATTCTTGGATTGCGCACATGACCCCCAGCCACAATAGCCGCGCCTTCACCCTTCTCTGTGTCTTGATTTTGCCCTGGTGACCAAGTTTGTCATGCAAAAACCTCAGGATCACTTCCTGATCCATCCTAGAATTTGCAACCGCAAGAGGCACAGGGGCACTCCACCACCACAATTTCCCCTCCTGGAGGTAGAAGTTTGCTGTGCGCCGCCTTGCCCATTCAATGATCATATTTGCCGCGCCTTTGGGGAGCAGGAGATTCTGCAAATAGTAAAACAGGACTGTGTAACATCCATAGTGATGTAGCGGCAAGCAAACCCCCAACTCCACCACCCCTACCCAAATAACTGGAGATTCCATGTCCAGAGGCTCTTCTCCTTTATATGGGTCCTCCCAAGGATACCGTGACAGTGCATCCACCATTGTGAATTCTTTTCCTGGAACATGCACCAGGTTAAAGGAAAGAAGCTGGAGGAACGCCACCCACCTGGTCATTGGCGCTTTTGGCAGCATTGGCGAGTTGATCATCCCTGACAAAGCCTCCGCATCCACCAAGAGCTCAAAATGAACGCCCCACAGGAGATTCTGAATCCTCCACACAATCTTAGTAACCCTGCACAACTCCAACTTTGGCTGGGAATAGCAGCTCTCCATAGAGTAAAAGGTAAACAACTTGTAGAGCACAGGCCAATCCTTCCCATCCTCCTCCTGCATCAGGACACCCCCCGCTCCAAGCTTTCTAGAGCCAACTGCCAGATGTATCCCTCCTGCATTGTAGTCAAGGTCTTTTGGGCCCAAAAACCTCCATGAGCTTTGCAAACTCATTGTCACACCCAGTATCCCATTCCCATTTTGCACCCTTCCGTGTTAATGCTCACAGGGAACTTTCCACCTCTGCAAACTGCTCAATGAACATGTGGATGTAGCTACACAACCCCAGGAACTGGAGGATTTGCAACACTGTTGTGGTAGTCCAAACCTGTCCTATAGCCATCAGACTCACTATTATAGTGTAAAACAGCTCAAAACCTCAAATGAACCTCAGAAATGGATTCTAAATCAGAAAAACCCATAGTCACTCAGCCAAAGTACCCCCACCCCCCCCCCCCCCCCTATCTCTCATGGATTAGAAGATACAGCCCAGAAGCCTCCAACTGCGGCAAACTCATACCTAACCTGGTGTCACAGCTCTTTGGAAGGCATGAAGACATACCTTGAAAACCCTCAGGTACATACCAGTAACAGCTTACCCTCAACACCAGGACAATATAACCCTGTCACCTCAGCCAGAATACAGAAATACAGATACAGGAGGCAATGCACCTAGCTCAGCTCCTGTCACCTCACCAAACAAACAAGCAAATATACATACAGAAGGCTATGCAGAAGTATACAGGAAACAGTGCAGGCTGGAGGAAGTGACACCAGTCTCAAACACAAACAAAAAACAAGCAAATATACATACAGAAAGCTGTGCAGAAGTATACAGGAGAAGTATAGGCAGGAGAAAGTGGGACCATTCTCAACCAGAACCAAAAAAACTACCAGTACCAACCCACCCCAGCACCACACAGGAATTTTTGCAGCCAGTAGCATGGGGTACCAAAAAAGTACCATTACCAACAACCCCCAGCAGCATACAGAAATTTATTTATTCAGAAGCATGTGATACCAAACAAACCACCAGTACAAGTACCACAGGGCTACCCAGCAATATATGCAGGTAGCCATAATCCTGCAGTACCAAAAAACCTCAGCACCATACAGAAATTTATGCAGCCATTAGCATGTGATGCCAAACAAACTATGATTAAAAGTACCACAGGCATACCCAGAAATATATGCAGGCAGTCAAGACCATGCAGCACCAAAAAATCACCAGTAATGCACAGAAATAAATGAAGTTAGGAGCAAGTAGAACCAAATAAAACACCAGTGAATGCACAGAAATACATGCAGGAAGAATATTCTGTGCCAAAAAAGCAACCAGCACCTGAGCAACCTTATCAGAATCTCACAGAAATTTATTCAATTTTGTGCAGGCATGAAAACCCTGTACAATCTTTCCTAACCAGCAGGATTGCCTCAGTTTCATGCAGTTTCTTTTTTCTAAAGAGAAGAATTGCCTCAGTTTCATGCAGTTTCTTCTTCCAACCAGCTAAAATTTCTCATGTACCTTTATCCCACTGTAACAGGGGAAGCCCCAGGGCACCCTCAGGGGTAGCCCTGAGAATCCCCTGAGGACAAAATTTTCTATTTAGGAGGGCCTCTCTGCCCTATCCAGGTTGTATCAGTATGCCACCCACCTCTAGGCCCTCAGATGCCATCTGGCCTACCCACCTAAAAACTCAATCACCCACCACCTATAAGGCCCTCTTGGCCCAGATAAAAATAGTATCATTTAATCATTTATAAAAGGAAAAAAGAAATCAGAAACCAAGTTATTAACCATATTTAACCAATTAAACCAACCAGAAGTTTTTTGAATAAGGGTTCTTCTGTGAACTAAATATTCAGCACCAGATTAAAGAAAAACCACCCCTAAATCAATAAATAACCCTTAAAAAGAAAGAGAGCACAACAAAAAGAAAGCACAAACCTTTCCTTTACCCAGCCCCCTGTGGGTAAACCCATCCTTGGGTGCTCTCCTGAACCATCCCTTTGATGAACGTTTTAACCCTTTAATATTGGGATATTGGTCCAGATCAAATATATCTGATCAATAAATAACCAATAATGCAATACATCTGGTCTATTATTCAAAAAATCCTACCAATAAAAAGTTAAATAATTAATCTAGTTCTACTCTGGGACCTATATTAAGTCTCAAAGAAACTAGCCATTAATTTCAATCAATTATTTTGCAGACTTAATATAGTACTAGAAGAGCAGGCAATCCAAAACCACTCTTAGTCTTACTAATACTCTAAAGAAGTATAATTAATACTAAATTCCCCTTCAAGGACTTCCAGCAACCTATTTGCTACTTTATTTACATAATCCCACAGGAGCCTCTACACCGTCCGCGGATTTGGCCACTCAAGATCCTTGTTCTGCTTCTTCATTGCAATTTGTCTTCCATCTGAAGCCAACATGTGACCCAAGACCTCCAGCACCCAAAAGCAAGCCACCAGTTTCTTTCCCAATACTGTAAATCCCACTTCCTTAATCCAGAACAGGCCCCTTTCTAGATTCAATGCTTATTCCCAAATGAACTGATGGATTATAGGAGCATCAGCCAGAACCGTGCTTCCATAATCTGTCCTTGGGCTCTTGATACCGCCGTTGTGAATGAAGATCTGAGCGCCCTCTGGGAGATCCCCACGAAGTATCCACGTCATCTGGGCTTTGTATGTAGAAAATTTGAGTGACATGCTCCGGTTGGGGTTTGAAGGAAACAATGAGAAGGAATCTTATGATGCTAAGAGGAGCAGATCTGGGGAGGCAAAGAAGGACACTCCAGTTTATAGTGAGTCAGAACAGATAATTCTTGTTCACTTGATAGCAGGCTGCTTTAAGTAAACTAAGTACGTGCGGGGCTGACTAGTGGTTGACATGATGAGGAACAATAATGAATAATAATTATTCAAGATGAGCCTTGGAGTATGCACTTATTGGAGGACAACATAGGACAGGGTAGCAACTAGGATCTAAGTCAGAGGTGCAACTGGAACAGTAACTAATCTAGTAAAATATGGAGTGGAAACTGGAGAGAGACACTCAAGAGCATAACAATATCAATAGAGGTAAAAGTCAAAGCTGGAACTGCACTAAACATTCAGGCAGAGCTAGGAAATGACAGAAATTCAAACATGCCCCCTTGTCTGATGCATTAGGGAGGCAAAGGCTCAATAGGATAGAAGCACCAAGGCAGGTGGAAGACTTTAGATGGTAGTAACCAGACCGGGATAGAATAGGATTGGGATGGCAGTAGTAGGATCTAATTGACTTAAGGTAGATATGAACCAAACCAACAAGCACAAGTTTTGTAAGGATGACAGTGAAATTGCTGAGAGTAATAGACCAAGCAAGCACGGGGTGATTCAAAGACATGAACAGATTAGCCAAATGCAAGCAATAGCACATAATGGTGTGGAGAAAATTTGAGAGACCTTACAGCTTGGAATATTGGAGAACCTAGGGAATTTAGGCAACATTATCAATATTGTAACTGGAACTGAAGGCTGATTTTTGATTGTTGAGGTCACAGCAGGATGAAGTTGTTAGAAGATGAATTTATTGAGCACCCAAAGTGTAGAGGAAAACTTTCAAAGGCAGTGATCAAGCTGGATTGATCAACAAAGCAGGTGAATCCAATGAAGATAAGTTTGCAAAATGCTGGGCAATATAAAGCAAATGTCTGAGGCAGCGCAGGGAGACCCAGATTTCTACAAAGAAATGATGGTAACACAGCTGAGTGCAAAATTGATACTTCAAGATTTGATCAATTGTTCAGGTGATGACAATGGAGCAATAAGAGAAATTGAGAAAATACAGTGGAAATTGCGGTGAGAAGATTTAAATACCACATTGGAAAAATTGCAAGGGGTTGAATTCCAGAGGGGAATTGTATTAACTATTGGTTGAAAATCAAGCAACAGATTACTTTAATCAAGCAAAAATAGCAGGGCAACTTGGATCATTGAGGGAACAGAGACCGCTGGATTGGAATTTGATCAATCAATCACCAGAACATATCAGAACTAGGCAACTAAAGAAAATTTGAGATATGGTGTCCAATTGTGTTGCCACAGGAAAGGGTTAGAAGGGAGCTTTTGGCTTTTAAATGTGTAGAGAATTTGAGTGAGATGCTCCGGTTGGGGTTTCAAGGGAAGGATGATAAGGGATCTTATGACGCTAAGAGGAGCCAATCTTGGGAGTCAAAGAAGGACACTCCGGTTCATAGTGAGTCAGAACATATAAGTTTTGTTCACTTGATAGCAGGCTGCTTTAAGTAGACTAAGTACATGAAGGGCTGATTAGTGGTTGAAATGATGAGAAACAATTATGAATAGGATATCAGTTGGATGTGCAACTGAACCAGTAACTAATCTAGTAAATTATAGAGTGCACACTGGGGAGAGACACTCAAGAGAATAGAAATATGAACAAAGGTAAGATTCAAATCTGGAACTGCACTGAACATTCAGGCAGAACTAGGAAATGACAGAAATTAAAACATGGTACACCGCCACCAAGTTATTCACGCCTTGCAGCAGCTGCATTAGCTACATCCTCCCCAAGCTGGCCTCAAACGCGGTCAGCAGAAGCAAATTGGGAGGAATTTCCTGCTGATTGTAACGGCCCCTCACATCCACCAACCTGTAACATGCATGCCCGGCCATTGAATCCAAAAATTCCTCCACCTGTGGGGGCCAACCAGTGTTGTGGATAGTGAACAAGTTAAGATGCTACAGATTATGAAAAATTCTTAGCAACTTCCCATCTTGCTTGACAACCACAAAGATTGGGATGGAGTAACTTGAAGTGGATTGCTCATAGAGACCCATTCTCACGTGCTCACGCACAAACTCCAAAAGGGTTCCCAAACAGTATTTGGGAATGGAATTGGCTTGATCTTCCATGGCTTTTGCAGAAATATGGGTATAATGTATGGTTCACCAGTTTTTCCTCTCAGAAGTCCACTCTTTTCCAGGCCAAACCCAAGGGCCTTCTCCTGCAGTACCAAAACAGACACCAGCAAATCCTTTTCCTCCATGCTTAACCATCCAAGGGCCCATAGTTAAGGGAATCACCCGCTTCTTGTTGCTCCGCGCCCATTGTGTTACCCAATTGGACTTCTTCAAGGGCGTCTCCCATGGATCCCAGGACCAAGCAATTGGGTGCAAGGGTCCTTTAAGTCCCTGCGGAATTGGCTTTTGTTGAGGCCAGAAATTCCGCTCCACAGGCTTTTACTTTCTAGTGTTGCACCTGCCCATCCAAAAGTGACCGTTGTCATTGTAATTCCTAGCAAAAACCAAACCAAGGCTTTTGCCTTTGCTCCCAATTGTGGCACAATGATAGGGTTTTCAAAACGTAGAACCTCCCAGAGATTCACACTGAGGAAGGGAACTTACTTCTGCGGCCCACACTTCCCATGCCGCTTCCTTCCCTTCCTGCTCCTTGTTAGTCAACCGCATGCAAAGCTGGAGCTTGCTCCATGCGGTCACTCCGGCCAACTAGGCAAAATCCTCCGTGGGGTGACCCTTGGGGTCTAACCACCCATTTGGCTTGTCATTGTTGCACTTTGCCGGTCACCCCACCCATTTCCCCCTTCCATGGTCACATATTTTTGTCTCAAACCATGCCCCGCACAAATCCTTGACCATTAATGCTTTGGTACATGCCTCAGAATTGAAGACCATTTTACCCCAAAACCCAAAAATGAAAGGACGTCCCAAAATCACGTTTCCCCATTCCACCAAAAGGAACAAAAGAGGCTTCCAAAACTTTTTGAACTCCACATCCTCTGCCTCTAGCACCCCATCCACACAAAATTCTCCCCCATTCAACACCCAAAGTACCATTGCGCACTTCCTCCCTACTAGGCCAAGCTTGTCCACCAATCTCAACAGAATCAGGTTGACCATAGAGTGGCTATCCACAAATGCCCATACCTTCTTTCCCGCAATTTTCATTTCAAAATAGGCAAGTAGAACAAATACAGACTTCAAACGGCACAGCTTGCGTTCTACCTCCTCCTCTGCTATTTTTACCCACTGGACCATTGTCCAAACATGGCCTTGCCCGCACTCCTTCAACGCTTGGACCATCTTTTCAATGACTGCCAGGGACACTGCCGCAAATTCTGGTAGGGTTAGAGGTATTGTCTAGTTGTTCCCCATCACCCTTTGGAAAATATCCGCAGCCTTCCTTTTCCCCACAAGATTAGTTGCCAATCCATCCGCCATTGGTGCGCACGCAGCTGGCTTTGGCGCCAATGGCTGCTCCTTAATGTTGATTTCCATCAAAATTTGTTTGTCTGCCCCCACTGCCCTTACCCTTGGCCTCTACCCTTGGGGCTTCCCAATTCCTGTGGGCAGTGACAATTCCAAGAAATACCCAAGTGGTGTCGGCCAGAACCTTTTCCCACTCCCGTACTTGTACCATGGGAGGTGGCTGGTCTCTAGTCAAATTTACCAACTTGCCCAATGGGAATATATACATCAAGCCGGACGTGCCAACCAGCCCTTTGTTCATGTCCCATATTGACTTCCAGTGCCCCTTTTCCCTGTAATACATACATTTGCGCACACCAAACAACCCAGAGTGCCCACTGGGTGGCTGGAACCCTTCCCCCATAGGAGGTGGTGTTGCGTGCAGTTGAGTAGGAGCCACAGGAGCCGTTGGAGCTGTTGTCCAGTTGAGGAAGATTCTTATGTCTTGCAAAATCTCCAGTATCTTTCCCGCCAATGGTCCTGGAGCTTGTTGAGACGCTGCGGCATGATAGGGCGTTGGTGGTTGCGCGGCTGAAGTTTGAGCAGGAGCTGGAACCAAGAGCATCACCAACTTTTTAGAGGCTGCCGGGTATTTTCTTGCTGTGTCCGCAATAAGCTTGTCCAGATTGATTTTGCTCTCCACAGCCCAATTGATGACCAAAAAGTCAGGTAGAATTGCAACGCTCCCATCTACAAAACTTTTGACCAAGCCATGATTGTACAGATACTTTTGCACTCTAGAACAGGGTTGAGGCAAGAGACCTCCCAAAAACGCGCGCTTCATGGCCCCTGTCTGCCCCACAACAACTTTGTTCTTTGCCAAATACCCATAGATAACTTTGAATCTTGACATTTACTCTACTAATCATTTGTGCAATTGCACCCCTGTTCTCACTTTCTTCCTCTGCGGCTCCCTTGTATTTGCTTCCCCGGAAGAAAGGTTTGCGCTTTCCCCACCTTTCCAGAATCTCACCTTTTAACCTTCCCCAATCCTGCCTTTTTTACCCAAACATTTCCTCCACGTCCTGCAGTCTCTCCTCCTTGGTGATGAAGAGGAAAATAATCCAAACCTTATCCACACTTTTTTCACCTTCCAAGTCCTCAATTCCTTCAAACCTGGAAATAAATTGTTCCATGTCCCCAGTGCCAAAAAGGAGGTGAGGGAGATCCCTTGGCCTCAGCCACAAACAACAAGGGGTCTCCACCACCATTTCCAATGACCCTTCTTCTGATCGGGGGAAGAAACCACTTGCCCTTGCAGAATTAGCGGCGGGTGGTGGAGCTTGAGGTTGACTTGAGGCGCTGGGCGCCCATTGTAGAGGATAAGGAGGTGCAAAATTGGATTGGGGAGCGGTGGTGGGCAGCATCCTACATTACCTTTGAGAGACTGAGAACAAAAAAATTTCCTGGCGAGACCCTCAGATGTGGAAAATAAGAGAGGAAACCTCAGAAAGTTGTCTCTTGGTTATGTAGTTGATCATTCTAGCATCTGTAAGATTTTAGGATGCTCCTTTTTAAAGGAGAGAAAGGGAGATAGATATGAATTCCTCCTCTTCCTTTCTTCTCCTTTTTTCCATGAGACCCCCCCTATTCTCCGCGCTGAGGGAGAGTGCTTTTATGCCCTCCCCCTCAGCCCTAACCTAGGTACAAACGCAAAGACAACCTGGAAAGAAATAAAGAAGAAACCCAGAGACAGAACCCCAGCTCAACCCTAACCCTTGTAGCCAATCCCTCAAGCCTGCCTTCCTTTAAACACATCTGGTTTGTCCTTCTCATGATGCGGCCCTCCACCGGGCCCAACTCAAAACCCCTGCGCTTGGTGTATGCGCCCAATGCGCCATTGCCACTCCCCCCTGGCCTGTGGACTGGCCCGCGCTTGTGTCCACCTGCCCACATACATATGCCCATGATTTCCCCCCTCTTGCCTTGCCAAACTAACTTCCCATGAACATGGTTTGGCCGGCTCCATTCCTAAGTCCGTAATATCCGAGCGGGTTGCGGCCGTCCCCCCCCTAGTCAAGCCCAACTGGCAACTGGCGTGCTGGTCCCGCTGAGCCTGCTGCTGAGCTTGCAGCAGCTACTGCTGAGAATGCGCACACTCCAAATGCTGAGCCTGACCTACCCAATGCTGAGTGCGCAGGCCGCAATGCAGTTCTCAATCCAAGGCTATATAATGACACCACAGCATGCTTGAGGGTTAGGATTTTTGGATAGAAGAAGAAGGAGGAGTGAAAAGGTAGGTATAGGTGATATTGTGATTTCACTCAGTTGGTTATTTATTTAATACCATTGATCAATTTTTTTTTTTTAGTCTATCTCAGTGCAACAGGCACAAGATCAAGGTTTCGGAGGACCATCACATCATGGGTAAGCATGACCCAGTCGGAAAAATCTAGAAAAGCCAGAAAAAATGCCATAAGGAAAAGAAAATAAGGGAAAAGAAAGAAAAAAATAAAGAAAAAGGAGGTACCAATTGTGAGAAATCAAAGATGCAAGTGAACCAAGAAATCTAGCTGTATGGAGTAGTAGGGTGTATAAGATGAAAGAAAAAAGACAAGGGAAGGATTGAGGGTGAGTTGAGGGATTAAAATGCATTGATAACAGACATGATCAAGAGTAATCCTAATCTGAAATCTCCTTCCAATCCTTCATCCTCTTCTTCCTCATTGTTATTCTGAGATTTCTATGGGATTGTATTGGGTTATGGGATGCATTGAAGGTTGAGGTTGGACTTCTTGCAGTTTTTATGGTGCAATGGACCACTCTAAATAATTAAGATTTGGAAGAGCTGTTAATCCTGGTCTACCATTGTTGATGATGATAATCCCTACAAGATTCCCACTGGGATCAGATCTCAAGAGGAACACAGGCTGAAGCCTCATTAAGGTTACTTGATGTTTCTGAGTTTCTGGAGCATTTTTTTGATTTTTTGTGTCCTTAATTCTGGCAGCCTGACCTTACTTGTGGTTGTTGGTGGGCCAAGGATTCTATTGGTTTACCAGATAAGTCAACCCACACACACCCCCTCAATAAAAATCTTGTAGCTTATGTTATTATTGGAAGAAATCAAATTTTTTTAAAAATCTGATTGATTCAATTGGTAAAGCAAACAAAACCTCAGGCAAGGACTTCAAATCCCAAGGCTTTGAGAGTACTGGAACTTACTGGAATTTTCTAGCTTTATTTTACACTTGATTGGTTGGTTTTCCCTTAGCATTTTCTTTACTGAAGCTATTAACTTGAGGGGCTGGTTGACCCTTCCAAAACTCATTCTTTGGATGATTCTTATCTACAGGACTGGGTTTTGTGCCACCCCAAGGATTCCTAGGACAATCATAACACCAAGCGTAAGTTTTTGTTGGATTGTAGTGAACCTGGGTTTTGGGTGATCAATTTGATGGCCTGAAATGGGTTGGAGATTACCATTGGGTGCTATTTGATATTTGAGCTTTCCCAGGTTCTCTAGATTGAGCATAAGATATTTTGATTTTTTTGGGACAGCACCAATTGAATGATGACTGTTGCTGGATGGAGAATGGATGGTACATACTGTTCACCTTTTATGCATGCAGAGGGGAGGGTGATGGATGATTATTCATAAAATGGAGGTTTCAATACTTGAAACAAACCATTTTTTTGAATTCTGTCATTTGAAAATACACCAGTTAAGGGGTATGTCTATTTCAGAAACCCACCATTAAAATGTGGTGTTTGGAAAAAATAAAAATTGTGAGTTTCTAATGGCAGGTTTGCTAACTCTGATACACCCTATTATTTTTTGACCAAACCCGGCATTTTAATTGCAGGTTTCTGAAATAAGCATACCCCCTAACTGGTGTATTTCAAAATTGTGTGTTTCATGGAAATGGAGGATTTCAAACATTAAATCCTTCATTTATGCATCATCATCCATCCACCATTGATTGCATGCAAAACAACCATCCACACCTCTAAATCAGAAAATCCATACCAATCCCATCTCCATCCCTTCACACAAATCCCATCTCCATCACTTCAAATCTCCATCCCTTCACACTCCTTTGCTTCACATCTCCATTTTTTCACACATGTCTCATCATCATATCATCACCCCACATCAAATCACTGTCTTTCTAAACATTTCCAATCAAACCTCACAACCTTTGGCCAAACCCAAAGATGAATGGGATAGAATATTTGAAGAAAATATTCCTAATTCTCCTCAATTTATCCCCATCTCATCTTTTCCCTCATACTCTTCCATGAGAGAGTGGATTCTATCCCTCAAACTTGCTCAATTTAATGAATAATATTTGGTATTGAAATAGTTAAGAAATCACATCACAGTATTTTTTTTGTTGTTCAACCAAAAATCCTAGCCTTACTCATGGTTTTATTATTATTATGATTAATATTTTTGGTGGACTTAGACAAAAAAAAACTCCACCAAATAACTCACCAATCACCAAACCACACACCTCTCCCTTCTACCTCATCATGTCAGCTTGCTACTATGTACAGAGCAACCTGTCAAAGTAACAGAAATATAAAATGAAAACAAGTCAATAAGAATATTGAATTTAACTTAAGAATGAGTAGGAAATCCATGAATATTATTGCAGGAATGGATTTTCCAGCCAAAATTAGGTAGGTTCACTCACTGAGCCCTCCCTTCAAATCCACCTCCTTACATTTTTAATAATTAAAGAAAGAAAAGAACAAAATACCACGGCATCACTATGGGACTTTTTGGCCCATTTAATATTTCACACAAATTTTCACGTATAGGTTTCACACCTAAAATTCAGTCAGAATTTAGGTGTTGTGTATATTTTAGCAGTTACAAATGGAAATGTGTTCTGTCACAATTCATGCTTGCAGTCCAGCATCCTTACATAACCCTTACATACCATTAGCATCAAACCCCTGCGTACTGAAGTCCCGCGCACAGCCAATTCTGCCATGCACGCAGCTGATCCTACCCTGCGTGCATTTCAATGGACTGATCCCCGTGTCAGGATCAGTTGTGACTAATCTGGCAAACAGGTACCACTCATAAGAGCTACAACCTAGTCAAAATTATCTGGTATATGTAATAAAGTTACATATGCATTACTAATATTCTAAAGACTTTAAAACTTAAATAAAATTAATAAAAAAATAAATTTAAAGTATTTTTAATAATAATTCAAATATTGAGGATTACAACCTAATCCCCTGATCCCAATCTTTGAACACCATGAAACACTACAAGGAGTGGCTGTAAAAAGTATTATAAATTACCTATGTAATCAGCAAATGATGGAAGGTCAATGAAAATCCACATCTGTCTAATTCAAACCAATATCATCAATACAAATAGGGGATAAATTCAGAATGATCAAATTAGGTCATTAACAGATTAACAGATCCCGTGGTTAAAATAGTGCGTAAAACAAGCAGATCTGAGGACAGCTGATTGAAAGCACCAAGTGGACATGCTGAAACTTCCCTGAATGACTTGCTAGCCTCAGCCCATGAGCATAAACCTCTCTACGTTCCCTGAGAAGCTCATAATCAACCCAAAATGTATTTTTACAGACCTCTTTGGATCTATTATTCATCATCAGTTTACCAGGAATTATTATTATCAATCAGACACCGTGTAATTGTTATTCAAGTGCTTATAAAGAGATAAGCAAGTGATTTATGACCTAGTCTGTAGTAGTATTATTAATTTCTCAAAACCAATCAAACCCACTGAAGTTAGTTGAGCAAATTCACCCCATATGCTCTGAAAACCTTCCTATCTTTGCATGATTTTTGTGCAAAGTGCTCTGAGTAAGTGTTTCCCTTTCTTTCTTGGCCATTGTGCTGTTTTGCCCTGCAATATCAGTGGATAAGCCCTTATAAGGCACCCACCATTTATTCCAATTTTCTTAACTGCCTAAGGAGGTCCCTTGAAGCAAGGTTTTCTGTCTATAAGATCCCCAGTAGTATAATACTGTGGCCCCTCTTTTTATAAAAAATTGAAAACCCTTTGTACCAAACCAATTAAACCTTGCACCAGCTCTTAAAATATTTATTATTTGAGCTTTTTAAGTGTTTATCATTGGAATACTATTATTATTATTATTCCAGTATCTTCTATCACTCTCTGTAGCTAAAGGACTGCAAGTTTCCTGGGATCAGAGAGCTGACACATCATTACAACCCATCCATTTTACTCCACCCACTCACTGGTTTACTGCCTTCTCCTCTTCACCAAACCACATCACTCACCACCACCATGTTTCAAAACTCACCAAATCATCCACCACCACCACTTCACCAACCTCAAAAACTGACCTGCACCTCACCCACCCACCCACCCACTGCCCCATTGCTTGCAAATAAATTTCTCAATCAATTTCTAATTGATTGAGGGCCTCCTCCTCCTCCTCCCCCCCCCTCCTACTCTCCCAGCTCCTGCTCCCCCCCTCCCCCCTCCCCCTCCTCCTCCCCCCCTCCTTCTCCCCCTCATCCTCCTTTCCCCCTCCCCCTCCCCCTCCCCCTCCCCCTCCTTCCCCTTCAAATAAATTTTTTGATCAATTGCAAATAAATTGAGTGATTGATCTAGGTAAGCCCCCTCATCCTTTTTTCCCTTGAAATCAATTTCTTGATTCATCCCCTATCCTGCTCCTTTTCCTTGTAATCAATTGATCTATGTAAGCTCCTCTGCCTCCTCCTCCTTCTCCTCCTCCTCATCCTCCTTCTCCTCCTCCTCCTCCTTCCCCCTGCAATTGACCCCCCTCCTCCTGCTTCTACCCCTTGAAATTGATCCCTTTGACGCATGAGACCAATTCATTTTTTTTTCTTTTCTTTCTTTAGGGGTTGCTTTTTGTTTCAAGTAAGCTTTTTTTAGTAGGATTGTTTGTTATATATGTATGTGTGTGTGGAATCAAGCCAATTTTGTTTTTGGTTTTAGGTTCTCACTGTTTTTTTAGGATCAACAGAGGTTTTTTGTTTTATTTTTATCCAATTGTGTGTCAATGATGATCATCACATGACAAACCATGGTTTTTATTGTGGTTAGGATCACCCACAAGTATATTTGTTTTACAAAAAAATTTTTTATCATCCACCTTGATAATAAGATGACTAATGATGTTTTTTTTACCTCTTCTTTTTTGGGGGTTTGATTATACGTTTTCTGTAAATTATTTTCACTCTTTTTTTAATTCTATGCAATGGAACACAATTTTTGAAAACTTTTTATTTCCACACCTGCCCCTTGTCTGCACCAACAATAATTCTCCACCAACCCTCAAAATTTTATACAAGAAATTGAATCACTTCTTTATCCTCACCCCAATTGAAGTATGGTGTATAAAGCTTGTCTTTTTGCCTGGAAAATTTCTGTTTTTTTTTAAAAAAAAAAAGAGCACGTGGAACCCAATTAGAAAGCCAGCTTGAATCCTAGCCAAGCAATCTTGGAGCACAGCCAAGTTCCAGTTGTAATACAGAAAAATTGGCCTGGTGCCTTGCCAATTTGATTTGGTTGTCAATCAAAGCTGGTTGCACAAACCATTCAAAACTAAATTTTTGGGATTCTTTTGACTCAAAACTAAGCACAAGAAAAAATTGTTTTTTAACGTTTAAACACCCCTTACTCTTCATCTTGCATGGGCACTGTTAAGTTTGCAACCCAGGGGTTGCAAACAGGTGTGAAAATCTGGTCAAAACTCAAAAATTTGAAAAAAAAATAGAAAAATTAAAAAAAAATAAAGATATAAGTAAATTAAAAATAAATAGATAGATTAATAAATAAATCAACCAATTAGTAAATTAAAAATGAATGAATAAATAAATAAACCAATAAATAAATTAACAAATCAAAAAAATAAAATAAATAAATGAATAATAAATGAATTAATAAATTGAATTAAAAATAAAAATATCAAAATAAATATAAACAAATAAAAATTGAAATAAAAATTTGCAAGCCGCACTTCACAACTCAAAAAGGGTTGCGTGGGGCAATTTGAAACCCATCTGGTTTTTGAAAAGCCATTCATGCCTCAGATGGTTTGCAAACAGCCTTTCACAACTCAGATGGGTTGAAAACAGCCGTTCAAGAGTCAGATGGGTTGCAAACAGCCATTTGAAACCAAGATGGCTTGTAAACTGCGCCTTGAAAACCATTTTGAGTTGTGAATGGGTCCTGTAGGGCTGAAATTTTAACACTGGCCATCCTGCACCCTCACTTCTATTGATCATCAATTCCAAGACTCAAAAATTTGCTTGAACAATGGTTGATCTTCATCCAGATCATCTGGTGATGTATCCTTGACTGTCCTTGTTGAGTGTGATACAAGAATTGGATAAAAGTTGAAATCAGAAACAAATGTGAGGTGATCCAGTGGTGGCCTGCATGTGACCAAGTAACCAAAGCAGGCGGGGGAGGTTGCATGATCAACAAAATGAATGGAATAGATGAGATTGAAGAAAAAAACTTACATTGTTAAAAAATTAGATAAAAAAATCAAGAGTCCAATCAAACATAGTTTGAAGCTGGGGGTGCACTCAGCTTTGATCTGGGCCAAGAGAAACTTGGTTGGGTGCCAAGTTTGACCCTGCCCACCCCTACCAAATTAAGCCCCCTGGGTGCCTAACTAATCCCCACTTTGCACACACCAAGTCACATGCGGCCAGGTGTCCAGAGGGGCTTTATAGAATATATGTTTATGGGAGGGAACAAGATTGGAGGAGATTATTTGACAAAAATACAGATAAATGACAATAATAGGGCTTGCAACCTCCAAAATTTTATAAAATGAATTGAATCCTTGCTGATCCTCACCCCTATCAAAGTATGTGTATGGGAGGGATTATGATGGGAGGAGATTATTTTACAAACATACAGAGACATGGCAATAATAGGAATCAAACAATAGGTTCTGAAATCTCTTTCTATGTAGCAGAGGAAGGGATGGACAACAAATTTTTATGTTCCAGACAAAAACTTCAACCATTGGATCTTTATCCAACAATTTATGACAAAAAGAAAAAGAACCCTCAAAATCTCTCACCCAAAGTGTCTTAACAAGCCAAAATTAATATCAAACCATTCTATTTATTCAAATTAAATATATTTACAAGCCCAGGAATTGTTTAATCTATTGCATTTCCTAAACTGGTCTACTGCTACCAATACATGCCATGGCCATGGATAACCTATCTTTTTTTCATTTCAAGTCATTCATTCTTCTTTTCAAGTCAATCTTCCAGTTAATCCTTCTCATTTTGCTCTTTTTGAAATTTAAAATAAGCCTGTTTCAATCTCCACTTGGAATTCAGTTTTTGTTGATGAGCCAGACTCTCATATTTTTTCATTTGACCATCAATAATCAGTTGATGATCCCATTTTTGCTTTGCAAATTCAAGTTTTTTGGATTCAATTTGTTATTTGAATGTTTTTGCAGGTTAATATTGATAAGGTTTATTTTGAAAGAAAGGTGATTCAATCAGTTCACTCACTTGAATCCTTCTTCTCCATTATTTCTTCAAGACCTAAAAAATTGGATGTTTTTCTGCTCTTTTGATGAATTTTGGGGCTGACGTTGATTGAATTTGATGCATTTTTCTTTCCCTTTTCAGAGAATTTTTTTTAGGTGCTTTTTTTGGAATATCCTCTTCAGAATCTGATTGGGGCCACTCAAATTCTTCATCAGGATCATCATTTCTAGGCTGAGAATCCACAGCCAATTCCTCAGAATCAACAAAATCAGCTTGTTTGGCATCAAAATTAGCTAAGGGGGTGAGTTTGGCCTTCTTTCCAAATATTTCATCCATTTGAATATAAAAGGGAAAACCTGGGTCCAAATTATCAACCAACAAGTTGATGCCCTTGGCTTTATTGGAGTTGGTGAAACCAAAGCCACTGGAGATTGAAATTGGGTGGGCCTTTTTTTACTTGGATCAATATTTCTTGAGTTTCTCCCTCATCTGTTGTGATGAGAGTTCCAGCCTAAATTTTTTATTATTATTTAGATCATTGGCCATCAGGAGATAAATATTAAACTTAGAGGATGGAGGTTTGCCAACTTGTGTTTCATTGTTGGATCCAAAGCAAGCATCATAGTTGGTGGGAATTTTGAGCCATTAAACAAGGATGATGCAATCAGCTCTCTTGAGGTGACTTGAGCATTTGGAAGCTGATGTGGGAAGATTGTTTGTCATTGAGTTCCTTGGAAACGTTTGATTTGGTGGATTTAATTTTTTTGTGGACTTTTGGGGGGAGACTTGCTGAGGGGTCATTTGAAAAGAGTAAGAGCAATGGAATGATAAGACTGATGAAGTGATGAGTATAGCAATGAAGTGATGAGAGCAATGAAGTGATGAGAGAGATAAATTGATGAGAGAAATGAGGTGATGAGAGCAATATAGTGATGAGAGTGATAAAGTGATAAAGTGATGAGAGCAATAAGATGATGAGAGTGAGGAATCAGATTTTTCCAATGAGTTTTGAGGTATAAGGAGGTGGTAAATCAGGGGTGTATTAATGGAATGATGTGTGGTTGAGGTTGCAAAAACCTTTAAATACTTTATCTGAAAACCCCCATTTATTTTCAGGTTACTCTGACATGTATGATGTGAAATAAGTGGGGTTTTTTTGATTTTTAATGGCATGTTAGAAACTGGGGTATTTCTCTGAAACCCACCATTAAAAAAAATGCCAGCTTTGCTAACTCTGATACACCCTAATAGATGAATAGGAGAAACAAGTGGCCTATTCCTTCAAGAAAAATAATTGAATCACCAGTTGAAAAAAAACCATCTCCCCTCCTCACTGTTGGCCACTATTTGCAAGTTCCCAATAGGCATTGAGAATGAGAACAACCCACCAATTGGGTTCTTCCTGATGTTCAAGTTCCATTCAATCCCCAGTACGATGTCCGCGCCCAGGGTGGGCGGACATGGCCATCTCCGAATACATGGATGTCCGGGACTCCGTTTAAGCAAAAAACCCAGAATTTCGGCCTCGATGACGCCCGACTGCGAGATTATCCGTGCGGCGCGCGTCGAGGACAAGCTGAAGTGTCCACTGACTTTCACTGGAATGTGACATACCTTGGCTGCCGCGACCCCGCCACTGTGGCCGACCTTAGGTTGGGTACAGCCTGTGCCGATGGAGCGCCGAAGGCCGGAGCAGATAAAGTCTAGCGGTCTCCCAACTTGGTTTCGGAGCCCAAGAAGCCCTTGTCAAGATGAGCTCTCAGGGCCTGTTTTTGATTCGATCGCCTTCGAGAGCCTTCAATCTCAGTTCATCGAAATTTTTGATTTCTTCTCGTGGTGCCAAGATGTGGGTCCCCGTCCCTGAAAAGATTAAAACCAATCGAGACAACGTAGCTAGCTTGGTGGATAGTTTGAGATTGATCAAAGTTGAGTTTTTAAGTTGCTTTGGTAATTCCGAAAGTTCTTATCTTTTACTTTTTCTTTTCTTTTTGTGAATTGATTTCCTTGGTTCGACTCAGATTCTATCCGATAAACCATTCACCATATAGCTAACACGTGCCTCAATGTGCTTGATATAAAAAAAAAAATCTGATCCCATTTAACGCACAAAAAATTATAGGCGATCAAAATCGATCAACCTGACTTACCCATTGAGTTGACGATCGAACCGTTGACGAAGAAAACCGTCAATTCAAACGTTCTGAAGGGTCGATATATCCTACCTAATCCGATCCCAACTCCCTCAAGTCGTGAGAACGATGGCAAAAAGCATGAGATCGCAGTAATCTTAGATGAATCATCAGCTGAAGATATCAAAACGGCTAAACAATTAGGTGCTGACCACTTTGGAGGCCAAAATCTGTTAGACCGAGTTAGTTTTCCCTTCCTCAAAGCTTGTCCTGTCATCAAGAGGGAAAAAAATAGCTGACAAGCTGACATCTGTTTTGACGTTAAACTATGCGCCCCATCAATCGTTTTTGGAAAACATCGACATGATGCACCTAAGATCCTCGCAGAAGAAATCAAGCCCACAAAATTATTAGTACATTCTAGGACCCCTAAGATTCAGAATATATTCAACAATTCAGAAAATAAAAAAACTTTATTCAAGACATTATCTAAACTGAATATCATGATTCCTTCAGAAAAACGAGGTACGATGTCAGATGATTTGAGGGAATTGATTCTGAATTCGAAGAGTTCAATAGATTGGATGTTGCAAAAGAAAACTACGATTGAGCGGCCCGACCCACAACAAGTACCTGCTTCGAATGGCCACTCCAAACCTCAAAAAGTCTCGAAACCTAATAAGAACTCAAATGCTCAAATCGATTCGTTTATTTCAATCCCTGTCGGATCCGTCCAAATGAGTCTCACCGATTTAGAACATAACATTTCAGACTTTCTATCGACTGTTTCGAATCTCACTCAATTCGGTAACGCGAGTTCCAATTCACCCACCCCCACCACCCCATCAACAACCCCGACCACGCACACCAATCTCCAACCTCGGATCAATTTTAAATCCGGGCGACCTGTTAAACGGCGTTAGTGATTCAATCCACCTGTCCTCTCCCCTTTCTTACTTGGCCCAATGTACTGGAATAAAGAAATCCAAACTGCCTGTTTTTGGGGACTGATTACTGGTTAATCTTGTCTTTTCCCTATGATGATCATGAAATTCTTAACGCGATCTCTCAAAAACAATCCTCAAGCGGGGATTCACAAGGCGATATTAAATGCAAAAGGTATCCCATCAATCGCAATCGTGTAATTCACAGATAATCACCTAGGTTCGGAATCAAATGTAAACGCTTTTTTCGAGAAACCCTTCCAATTCATACCAGTAATCATTTTGCCTACCCGTGTTTATTTTCTGTGAAATTTTGCTACCCCGCTTGTGTTTCTGGGGGCCAGAAATGGTGTTTTTTTCAAGCTGGTGATGGCATCGTACTTTTTCTGCCTCTCAATGTGTATCTTTCCCTTGTGATTGGAGGGGAGCCAGGCCCACAGATCCAGATGTGTGAATGGAGGAGTTATGAAAAAATTGAGTAAAGAACAGGACAAATTATGATTAAATGATTCTGCTGACGTTATAGTCTTGTTTCAAGCAGGAGATGAATTCCAACAAACCTACTGCAAGATGGAGCCTGATTATGAGTAGTGACATCTGTATGCCAAATTAAGGTCATTATTTTTGAAGTGGATTGGGTTAGTCTCCTCAAAGACATGATGACATGTTTTCCTGTATCATACCTATACCAAAACATCAGCCCAATCATGATGTATGAAAGTTATGCAAAATATCATCTTCATCCAGAAAATGTTGACTTGCTGAGCAGGGGAATCCTGAAATTGACAATATATTCTGTTACTGATTATTTCCTTGTTTGGAGAAAAAATTCCTCCCTCAAGTTTCATTCCTCTTGAACTTGATCCAGTTTCTATGTCTTTCCTCCTTGATGCTGTGGTGGTTATTTATAGACACGTAGGCAAGTGGGCTCACCACTGGACATTTGACTTGGAGCGGCTGAGCTGTGGGTGGAATTCCACAGTACGATAGACACAGAGAAGTGCGTTGGCGGACTATCTATTCTGGAGTACAATAAGCTGAGGGCTTGGCATTGGTGCGGCATGCGCTATTTGCAGGCACAATGACAAGAATGGGCTGGAGTTTTTGCCTTTTGCAGACATTGTGCAGTCAAACATGACTTTCCCTCTGCAGCGGTGGGTTTACTAATGCGGAAGCAAGTGATTGAAGCTAAGTAGTACCAATTAGGCCAATTATAGGATATGCACTGAGATTGCAGAGCAAAGTGTGGCAATGAACACTAAAGTTGAGGAGGCGGCATGCGGATTGTTGGGGATTTGTAGTTATGCCACATGCGGGATTGCCAGTGATCTTCTAGGGAAGATTGACAAGGATCTGTTCCTAGTTATGCATTGGCGCGACTCAACTGTTAGGGGGAATTGGCAAAAGGATCATCAAATCTACTGCAAATCATCAGATTGGGTAAGGATTGCACTATTGGTAAGGAGTATCAGTGCAAACGCACGGAGGAAGTAGGGAAAATGGTTCATTCATTAGTAGTTCACGTTCATTTTTTGGAGTAGCAAAGGCAGGTCAGTGCAGAATGCACGGAGACAAGGGGGGTCTTTTCATTTGCGGCTTGCATTTTTTTTTGTATATATAAGGAAGCTTTTCTTTAGTTGTAAAAAGGGAAGTGGGGGGGGGAGAGTTTATCATCATCCAAGTTTACTTTTATTGGAGATTATCAGGCAAATTATAGTTTTATTCTTTTCTTCTGTTACTTTGGAGTGTAGTTACCAGCAAGAGTTCCTCAGAGGTCATATTTAGGGAAATATTTCAAGTTCAGAGCTTGTTGGGGAGTCCGTCTTGTTTATTTAATATTATTTCATTGCAAGTTAACTTTAGTGGCTTTCCAGTTTGGGTGCAAAAGAAGAGTTTGATTAGCAATTGCGGAGGTACAGGAGTGTGACTCAAGGACTAATGGGCTTTCTGGAATTTGGAGCAAGATTGTTGCAGAGAACTTTATATTGTTGCGGGGAAATTACCAAACACAAAATGTCTTTCCATAAATTGGGGGTCTGGCCGGGAAAGTCCTTTTTCTGTTCTAAGACCTGGTACTGTCTCCAGAGAAATACTTTTTTTTAGTTTTTATTCTTTCTTTTATGTGAAGATGATTGGAGATTTTGAGGCCGGTTTGGTCAACTCACTTCCAACTCACCAACAGGCAACCAGTAGCGCGCCACCATATCAAAGCACTCCTTGTCAGACTGCCAGTCAGGTGGAGCCGCCACCAAGGGTGGCCACGGGGGGGGGGGAATCAACGTATACGGCACCAGAGATGCCGGAGGAGCAGCAAGGGAGCAGAGAAAAACTGAGGCCAAGGGACTAACCACAGTTAGTTTTTGTCTGGAGGATGTTCACCAATTTCTGAAACAATTTGAGAATGCGGCTAACAGCAAAGGTGCAAATGATGTTGACCGGGTTGGGCAAATAGTCAAATTCATTCCAGACAAGGGGGACCTGTGGGACATGGAGGATATGGAGGGTTATGGAGGATGAGATTGGGCAAAGTTACGGGAGGAAAAAATGGAAAAATGGGCGTCACGGGAGCAGAGGTTCTGCAAAGTGGATCTTGAGCATCTTGCAACCAAAACAGCAAAGGAAGGAGGTGTTTCCTTGCAGAAATTGTTTGGTGTGTATTTTTCATTATTTGATTGAATTTTGAAGTAGCTTGTGTAAAATATAAAAAAAGCTTGATCTCTGGTTAAATTAAAGGTAAAGAGAAATAAATGAAAGGAGCTTATAACGTCAAGCGTAACAGATCTCAGGACAGGAGGAAATGGGCATTCTGGTTGGTTTGGTGAATGAACAGATGATGAATTCCACTTGATAGCACTGGTGTTTATATAGAGTAAATACACAATAGGCTGACAAGTGGTTGAGTACAAAATGAATAAGGTAAAATTAGCATAAGCAGTTTAAGTGACATGGTAAGTGAAATGCTATGAATAAAGAGTCTTATAGCCATGACTAAACAGACTGATAATCAAAATACTACAACACAGCCCAGTTACCTTTTACCAGTTGTTTTAGTACTTGAAGGTTAACAATAATAAGATAAAATAAATCCAATCAATGGTACTCTGAACTCCAGTGAAAGTCACATAAATAAAAACTCAAACTCTAACACCTTGTATTCAAGAAAATTTTGGCATAGCATACTGGCTCTGTCAAGAGGACCTTTATGCGGGGGCTTAGCCCCAAGTTGTGCAGAAGGGTCCACAGAAAGCTTTACAATGGAGGATTAATTTGTAAGTTGTGGGACAGAGGGGTAACCCTACTTCTGGACATGAAGGACATCTGCACAGCGGTTGTAGGCAAGTTGGAATTAGCCAAATGTTGTAAGACTCAAAACGGTGCTAAGCCGCAGGCAGTTTGTTGGAGGGGAAAGGTGCTGTTTAGGCTTCCCTCCTCAGAGTTACAGTAATATTTAGATGTAACCAAAATAAAGATCCAGGAACTTGTAAATAAGGAATCAATGTAAGGGATGAGTTTGGGAATAGTTGGTAGCAATGGAATCAACACTAACTGAGGCAAGATGGTGCAGGGAAATTCTTGAACAAAATAAGTCAAAGTTTTGTTCAGAGTTCAATGGAACAAGGAAGTTGTTAGTAACAACTCCCACAAGCAAATAAATCTGGTTGTCAGAAGAAGATTAGGAAAGATCAACTCAATCCCAACCAACCTGCCAAACACTCTGCAATCATAACTGTGGGTTGCTGAAAAAAACAAAAGAAATTTGTTTGTGAAGCTCTAGAAACAAAGCAATAACAGATTCAAACAAGAATAACCCAACAATTCTCAAGGAACTCAAGAGTAGCATGGCGGAATTCAACTTTTAAAGAATAAAGGGAGGTCTAAAACTCCAGGTTTCAAGCTTAAAGAAACCTCTCAATCAAACGTGACTGGATCCAAAAAGGTAATCAGGGAAAGATCAGACCAGTATGGTCAGAAAAAGGATCAAGAGTGATACAACACACGCAAGAATGCCAGCAGACAGAATTCTCTTCAACCAGCAAGGCTATGGTTGGTGCTAAGGATCAAGTTCACAGATGGACGGATCAAGGTTTGAGTATGGAGGCTAAAAGGATCAAGGGGCAATAAACAGATATACCCAGAATAAAGGTTGAAGATGAAGGGAAAGAGGTCCTCCGGAATGATCAGATTATTTATTACTATTTCAGATGGATTGGATCAGATGGGCGCAAAAAGGCAGGGGAGAGCCCCTCCTTTTATAGACCAGAGGCCTGTGGAATATTTACAAGAGATACTTACAAATGAGAGCACAATTTTTTTTTTATAAAAAAAAAATCAAGATTGGCAACAGGAACTGCCTGACATGAAAAAAAAGACAAGGTGAAGAGGAGGTGGAAACCTGCCTGTGTCAAGGACAACAGCGGCAGTGGATGGTGGGTTTGACCGGCGGCGGCCGCGGTTGGTCAAGGGAGGATCAAGGTGGGGAAAAGGTTTGAACAACTGCAAACAACAATGTTGGTTTGTGGGTGTTGGAGAGGGATTGGACAGGGCCAATTTGCCCAAATTGTTGGAGCTGATTGGTCAAAGCTGGGATCAAGCAAGGACAATTTTGGATGAGGAGCAATGAGAGCACCAAACAACCAATTGAGAAAGATCAGATGGCCGTGATGATGGTGGGAAGAGGTGGATGAATGCCTTGAACAACAAGGAACAGCATCATTCACCACAAAAAATAGGGCGCCACCCATATGCAGGTGGCAAGTTGTATCTCACCTCTATCCAAGCTATATCTCAAGAAGTATCTCTGTTGTACCTTCAGTTGATCTCACCTCCCCCCCTCTTTCATTGACAGAGGTTGTCACATCACCCTCAACTCTACATCCACATATCTTTCCCCTACTACACATTCAATCTACTCTGGTCCTGGACAGCATCCATGAGTGGAGTTCAACACACATTGCTCCACCAAGTTTCAGGGGCAAGTGAAAAATCCATTCAACCTCCAAATCATCAGAAATGCTACCTCCACTTACATAACTAAGTAATTTCTGGATTGGGAAAATGAACTGAGGAGTGAGCCACCAACCCCAACACACTGTTGGAGTGAAGAATTCACTTTTTCAACCACCAGGTTGCAGTAATCATTTTACTGCCTGTTGAACCAGGGGGATAAAAATTCTCTTGCAGGAATATAGGTTTAAATAAAACCCTAGTGATCAGTAACCACATTTTAGTTCATAATATGAACAAATAGATATAAGCATTATTTTTGCCTTTGAGAATTGAGCTCAAAAGTTGAATTGGATTACAGAATTTGGATATTTCTTTCAAATTTATTTTTGATTATTTATTTTTATTTTATTTGTATTTTTTCTCATGGTTTTTTATCTTTTTCCGCAAGAGGTACTCATTGGATGATGTGGGGGAAAAGTAAATGAGTGGTATCTGCTGGAAAACCCATCCTGGTATGGTGTGCTCTGAAATATATATATTTATATTTTTTTTCTCATGTTTTTTTATCTTCTCCTACTTGAGGGAAAAATTGGATGATGTGGGAGAAAAGTCCAGTGGGTAGAAAAAAGTCATGGGACTGTTTGTCAAAGCATATTCAACAAGGTAAGTTTTTTTTCAACCTTGTTTAAATTCATTTTATTAATTTATGCACAGCTATTTAAAGTAAAAAGTAAAAAAAATAAATTTTTGAGTCAAAAAAAGAGAAACAATACAGTTGAGAATTGGTTGCGCAACCAACTTTGATTGAAACCCAAACCAACTTGGCAAGGCACCAGGCAAATTTGGGGATGGGCCAACTGGCACTTGAAAGGGCACCAAGATCACTTGGCTGGGTGCCAAGCTAGCTTTTTTGGGAACCACACACACTTTAAAAACAAAACATGGAACTTTGCCAGGCCCCCAGATGGGCTTTATACACCATCAATTTGCAAATGGGGGTGTATATTGCAACCCAAAGTTTTATATTTTTGATGAAAAATTTTGTTTTATGCCTCTCCCATGGCCATATACACATATGGTGTGTAAAGCGCATCTGGGCGCCTGTCCAGGTTTGACTTGACATGTGCCTAGCGGGACTTGGATTGGCGCCCAGGGAGCTTGATTAGGTTGGGCTTTCAGGGATTAAAACTTGGCACCTAATTAAGCTCCCCTTGATGCCAATCAATGCTGGTTGTACCAAAATTGACCAGCCTTGCTCCCCCCAACTTCAAGCCCCCCCTTTTTTTTCAAGTATGATCATGTGATTGGTGGGTCAATGCAACCAGCTTTGATCTTCACCAAGATAAACTTGGCCGGGCACCAGACCAATTTGGCCAGGCGCCAAGTAGACATTGGCAAGGCACCAAGAAGGCTTTGCCAGGTGCCAAGATGACTTTGCTAAGTGCCACATGGGCTTTAGCAAATTTTGGAAAAACTTGGCTCAGAACCCAAACATGCTTTACAGACCATACACATACACCACAGGCCAACTTGCTGTTGAGCCGTCAGCTTGGCCAATGCTGGTTTGACAGCACTCCCTTCGTGGGAGTGCACCCGTCAAAATAATGTTGGTGTTCCAAAACGTTGAGCCTGGTCGAGGGCTTGCTAACGGCTTGACGCCAATTCCACCTCCCCGCGGTTGGGCCCTTGTCAAATTTCTGTCAAGTTTGATCTGACAGAAATTCAAATCAAGGGTCAGAAGGTCCTTATGGGTCGAATCATTGTCATTCTCAATGATGATTTGACCTTTTTTTTTGGTTTTCATTGTTGGTACAGGGGGCTTTCCAGATCAAATAAATCATTTATATTTATTTTATTTTAATTGCTAATGATTTAATCTTTCATAAATATTATTACATGATTTTTTGTTTTTTGTGGGAGAATTTTACAGTTGTATTTTAACAATGAAATAGAAAGAAATTCACAAAATTTAAAAAAAAAAATTTTGTTGAGTTTTCTCATGGGATGGGTATTATAAAACAATTGGTGTTTAATATTGATAACCTCCAGGTGCCCAGTACTGTTGATTGCAATCAATTTGTTGAATCAAATTAAGGTTGTTCACAGCTTTCAATGGGTGTGAAGAGGCATTAGATTGAAGGTGTGAATTGATTGATTTGTTGATGATGGCAGGGAGACAAAAGACATGTGTTATGGATGGATGATGAGGGTGACATGACCACCTGCAATGGGAAAATGAGAGACTGGGTAGCAGAGAGAGGAGAGAAGGAGATCAGAGGAGTCAAGCAAAGGGAGAGGGAGGGCCAGAGGAAAAGTACTCAACTCATTTCACCCAGTGAGGCCATGATGTTCCAAATGACTGGTGGTAGTAATCTGAGTGATGATTGAGTGGTGTCAGTGGATCAGAGAAGGGAAGAAGAGAGGGGGAGTAGGTAGAGAATGAATTTCTCAACCAGTTCCCATGACCAAGAATTCCATCAGGAGACTAAAGCGGTCACCATTGTTGGCAAGTGATTGAGTGGTACCCAAGAAGAGACCGGTACCTGTGAGAGGGAGATTCAAAGGAGAGAGAGAGGGGGGTGTTGGATGGATGGATGGATGGATGGATGAGGAGGGAAGGAGGGGATAGGATGGTCAGTTCTTGGTTGTTATAGAGAGAGGGAAGCAGTAGTAGCAGTCCACCGTGGTGGGATGGATCAAGAGAGGTGGAGTGAGTGAGAGCAATGATGATGATCATTGTCTGAGCCAATCAATAGTCAACCAGTAAACAGCTGATGTCATGGGTCAGAAACCATGATGTCACATGGATCCACCCTGTGCGTCCAGCTGGTGAATCAACCGCGGGGGTGAGGTGATGTTGCCTTGACCCCAACGGTGAGTCACTGACAGCTGCCCCTGCTGGTGATTCAACCGCAGAGGCAAATTGCCGTTACAACAACTCTGACCACCCGTCACCAACCAGGAGACTGGTGGATTGATGCATGGGTTGGTCAACCATCATTTTTTGGTTGGTCAACCATTGGCCAACCCGGTTGTCAAAATGTCAGGCGGTCAACGCGTGCGCTGTCAAATTGACCCCTGTCCTTGGCTCCACTGTGGTAGTCCAAACCTGTCCTATAGCCATCAGACTCACTTTTCTAGTGTAAAAACAGCACAATCCCTCAAATTAACCTCAGAGTTGGATTCTACATCACAAATAACCCATATTCACTCAGCCAAAGTACCCCAATATCTCTCATGTATGGGAAGATACAGTCCAACAAACCTCCAACTGTGGCAAACTCATACCCAACCAGGTGTCACATCTCTGTAGAAGACAAAAGACATACCTTGTAAAATCTCAAGTACATGCCAGTAACAGCTTACCCGCAATACCAGGACCATAAACCAACCCTGTCACCCCAACCAGAATACAGCAATACAGATACAGGAGGCAGTACAGCTAGTTCAGCTCCTATCACCTCACCCAAAAAGCAAGCAAATATACATACAGGAGGCTGTGCAGAAGTGTACAGGAACAGTGCAGGCAGGAGGAAGTGGAACCAGTCTCAACCAGGACCAAACAAAATAAGAAAACATACATACAGAAGGCTGTGCAGAAGTATACAGGAGCAATATATGCAGGAGGAAGTGGAACCAGGCTCAACCAGAACCATGCAGTACCAAACAACCTCCGCACAAACAGCAATTTATGCAGCCAGTAGAATGTGATGCCAAACAAACTACCAGTACAAGTACCACAGGCCTACCCAGCAATATATGCAGGCAGTCAGAACCATGCAGTATCAACCCACCACAGCACCACACAGCAATTTATTTAGTCACAAGAATGTGATACCCGGCAAACCACAAGTAACAACAACCCCCAACACTACCCAGCAATATATGCAGGCAGTCAAGACAATGCAGCACCAAACAAATCACCAGTGAATGAACAGCAGCACATGTAGGGAGAATCAAGTAGCACCAGACCAACAATCAGTACTGCACAGGAATACATTGGATCTGCACTTCACAGCAGTTTATGCCGGACTGTGCATGCATGAAACCCCTGTACCAGCTTTTCCAAACCAGCACAAATGCCTCATGTAACTGTACAAGCCTTTTTCAACCAGCTAAAATGTCTCATGTAATTGTAGCTCACTGTTCCTCACCAGAACAGGGAGAACCCTCAGGGGCAGCCTTTAGCACCCCTGGGGGAAGGATTTTTCTATTTAAGGAAGGTCTATCTGCCCTATCCATGTTGTATAATCACCCATCTCAGTATGCCATCTGGCCATTAGCTATCCCCATCCACCCTATCAGGCCTTCTTGGCCCATCTGTCTGTGGTACCTACCCAGATAAATATTAGAGTGAATCAGTTATAAATGAAAACAAGAAATCAGAAACCAAGTTATTACCCATCTTTAACCAATTAAACCACCCATCAGGTGCTTGAATAAGGGTTCTTCTGTGACCTAAATATTCAGAACCATATTAAAGAAACCCCACCCATTAGTTAGTAAATAACCCTTACAAAGAAAGGGAGAACAACAAAAAGAAACTACCAACCCTTCCTCTACCCAGCCCCCTGTGGGTAAACCCATCCTTGGGTCCTCTCCTGAACCAGCCCTTTGATAAACCCTTGAACCCTTTAATATTGGGGTATTGGTTAAGATAAAACATATCTGATCAATAAATTAACCAATAGTCCAATACATCTGGTCTATTCTTCAACAAATCCTACCAATATCACAGTAAATAATTAATCTAGGTCTGATCTGAGACCTATATTAAGTCTCAAAGAAACCAGCCATCAAATCAAATAAATTATTGTGCAGACTTACTATAGTACTAGAAGGGAAGTGAATTCAAAACCACTCTTAGTATATACTAATACCCCAAAGGAGTAGAAGTAATACTAAATTCCCCTTCAAGGACTGCGAGCAAGCTATTTGCTACTTTTTATATAATCCCATAGGAGTCTCTACACTGCCCTCCTCAACGGCCAAAAGTGGCCCTGTGGTGTACACATACATGTTTATGGTTTCCAAAAGCAGTTTTATATGTCAAATGTATGGACCACATCAAATCATTGCATGAAGGAGCTTTTATGTCAATGGTATTGATACAGTTATGTTGATAATAATTGCACACTGTAGAGTGTATTTTGATGCAGGGGAAGATAATTAAAACACTTTGGACATGTTCAAGATTTAATGATATTTATGTAATTTTACAACACAGGTATGTCTGATGAACAAAATATTTCAAGTAGCATATCCTTGCAAGAGTCTATGGAGTAAAGTAGTAAGAGTTGAACATTCTATGATTGCAAGAATAAATATTGAAACATGACTTTAGATCTACAAATAATTTAAGGTATGAGTTTAGAAATTTTGAAGGCAAGATCAATTGGAGGCTGCATTTCCAAAAGCTGTTTGCCCTCTGGAGAAAGGGAAGAAATAAAATCAGGATGGTAACAGTTGCTGGGGAGTCTTGTTGGCACCTTTGTGAGTTTTTCTTGGAGGTTGGAAGTTTTCCTCATCATCCACATTGAATGACCACGTTTGTACCCTCTACCAAGTCTCTCAGCTTTCATTTTGTCAAATGTTTTATCTGTTTGGTGACCAAGGGCAGAGAAACCTTGAGATGGCCATTGGCACTGGACCTTCTGGAAGACCCTTTCATTGGAGACCTCAGTGTCAGAGAAACATTGTGTTTTACTGAATATACTGGACTGATTTTCTGGTAAGCCAAGTTATTCAAAGATCTCTGTTTGTTGATTTGAGAGCTGTAGGCAGAGAGGAAAAACCATGTGAAAAAAATGGCGTAAAAAATACCATGGGATGATAGGGAGTAATTGCTTACTTGTTTTCCCCATCTGGATTTTCTTTTCTGATTTTGTTTTTCTGCATGGGCTTCTGATAAATATTTTCCAGACTTAATATTGGATCTCCTGCCCCTGAAAAACCTCTTGAGGACAATGGTAACGTTGAATTTGGTGTTATGCACTGAGTTGAATGGGTAGTTTCAAAATGCACCATGTGCATGGGCATGGTTCCAATGTTTAATGATGAGTCCCATAAACAGCTGGTTCAAATGCAATTCCCAAGGCTCAGAACAATTGAAACCACAGAAATGAAAGTTGATTTGTACAAGGTCTTGAAGAAAAACCTCTCTTGCTAGGGTTGATATGCCATCTAGTAGACATGAAGACTTGTATGGGACTAGAGAGGTAGTGGAGTGAATCTGTTGATGAATGCAAGATGATGGCAGTGATTGAATGTGGGATTGTTTTAAGGAATTGGCGATTTTTTGCCAGTGAGTATCCATTGACTTGGTGATATTCATCACAACTCAACAGTAGGATGAAAGACATTGAGAGAAGTGGGAGTTGGAGCCAGGGAAACTGCTGGAAACAGCTTGATTGAAGAGTCTGGGGTTTTTTGATGGGGCTCCATTCAAGAGTTATTGTACCATGATGGGTTTTTTGTTGTTTGCACTGCATGATTATCAAAGTAGGAGAGCAGGGTCAGCATTCAATAATTGCAAAGCACAGGGGGATGATGACTTGAATGTTAAAAAAGATGGAATTTTGCCAATGGACAGCCACCATTGCAGCAGGCTCATGGTCAGCAACCATTGAAGCAACCATTGGGGCAAGCTAATGGTTTGCAACCATTGTGGAAAGCTAATGGCCAGCAACCATTGGGGCATGCTAATGGTTGGTGACCATTGGGGCAAGCTAATGATTGGTGACTATTGGGGAAAGCTAATTGTTGGCAACCATTGAGGCCAGCTAATGGTTGGCAACCATTGAGGCCAGCTAATGGTCGGCAACCATTGGGGCAAGCTCATGATCACAAACCATTGGGGAAAGCTCATGGTCACCAACCATTGGGGCAAGCTCATCTTCACCAAACATTGGGACAAGCTCTGTTCCTGGCCAAAATTCAGGGCTGAAAAAGCAGTCTTGGATAAGCTGCACTATGTAAGCATCTTTTGGCTTCCATAATTTTTCCTTGATGTCCTTGGGCTCTAGCTTGTTGGCTTTGAAGATAAGGCTCAGGAGCTGGAGGGATTGAACCAGGGTAAATTTCATAATGTCTGATGGTATCAGCAGGAGGCCATGTACTCCCGCTACAAGGTAGGCCACAAGAATGTGGTAGTAGGGTTGGGATGTGATGGTGACCATGATCGTGTTGAACTTGGCCTGCTGTGGTGCCACTGCTGTGGAGGACCCCTCCAATTAAAGTTTTGTCCGCAGGAGAGCAAATGCAATGAGCAGGTGGTAGATGTTGTCAACCAATGTGTCCAGGGAGGTGAAGCCAGATTTGTGACTAGGGCTGTCAACTGGCTGTCCTTCACTCCAAGTCATGTCTTCATGTGAGCCAAGACAAGCGGCAAAATACTTGATGATTGAGATATCACGGCTTGCCTCATCTTCAGTACCTGGTGGTTGGATAAATGCTTGTGGCTGGATGAGTTCTCTTGAGAGAAGGAGGATTGATTGGAAAAATAATTGTTCCCATCTAACCTGTGAAACTCTGGAGGGTGAGTAAGGTGGATACAGAGATTGTGCAGCTTAGACCCTATGGTTGTGGCTGGTGGGGGTGGTGACCTGGGTAGAAAAGGAAGAGAAAATACATCTTGCATGTAATATGGCTCAGATGTGAAAGATGGGAAGGGATTTGCATCTGTAGGAATGAGGAGAGGTTGGCTTCTGTGAGGGAAAAAGATCCTAGTGGAATCAAGCTTACTACTTGTAGCCAATTTACTGATCCATTCCTTAATACTAGCATTGATTGTGTTGAAACGGATCTTGCGGGATAGCAATTGAGGGTAAGATCCCCATTCTTTGTGGTCTTTTGCACGTAATCCAAAGAGGTGCACTGCTGCCTCAACAGCGCTCTTGTAGCACTTTCAGTCAATGATGCCATTTGCAAAGGTTTGAATAGCTTCCCAGAATTCAGCCAGGTATTTTTTGAACATTGTAGGTGAATCTATGGAGGGAGCTACAGTGATTGGCAATAAGGGAAGTTATTTGGATGAATGTGATGGAAGTGACTTACCAGGGTCATTTGCAGGATCAGCAGCAGAGGGGGGGGGGGGGGGTAGCCCCCTTGGTGGGTTGGGAGTCTGTTACCATTGGTGTAGCATTGGGTTCAAGGGGAGTGGTGATGGAGGCCTTCTCTGCTGGGACTTCAGGAGTAAAGAGTGGATGTTGGGATTCTTTGGAGGGCACTTCATTTGGAGCAGCTTGTGTGGGCAGAGTAGCGGGGTCTGGGGTACTTTCCTCTTCATCACTTTCCATCAAGGGCGCAAATTTATGCCTCTTCTTTTTAGGATTGGCAGTGGCAGTTGCAGCCTGTCTTTTGGCGAGAAATTTCCCTGACCCAATCTGAAACTCTTCCTCAGGAGGGAGGTCATCACCCTTTTCAACCACTGGTGAAGGACACAATGAGGATCAGCCAGGGATAAGACTAGCATTCAAGTGTTTCAACTCACAGGCCATTGCATCTTGAAGACCCTTACAGGCCTTGACTGCCATGTCTCGCACTGATTGTGGCAGTGATTTGTAATTGGCCATTTTAAGGAGCTTTGCCATTTGCCGCTTGCTATTAGCAAGGAAGTTAGACTTTGAGACAACCAAGGCTTCCTGTGTGCTCATCAAGCAACCGGTCTGGGCTGGGGGTGGGGTTGGGGGTGCAGCATGGCGGCTTCATGATGATTCCATGCCAATAACTTCAACCCATGGTGGGGGTGGTGGAAGAGAGGCTAAGGGAGGTCTGGTCAGTAGTTGAGGCAAACATGACAAAGTGAAAGGAGGACTCACGGTCTGGAGTGATGATTGCTGGGCAATCAGCAGTTGGTTGATGTCCAGTGGGCTCAGTGGGCTGGGCAGACAGAATTGAGGGTGGGGGTTCAGTGTGTACTGGATCAGCAGTTGGTTGATCTCCAGTGGGCTCAGTGGGTTGGGCAGAGGGAATTGAGGGTGTGGGTTTGCTGTGCGCAGGTGATGTAGACATAGTGCAGAAGTCTTGTGGTGATGGTATTGATGGATGGATGGTATGGATGGATGGATGGATGGATGGATGGATGGATGGATGGATGGATGGATGGATGGATGGATGGATGGATAAAATGATGGAGGGATTGATGGATGGAGGTAGGCATTTATTTTTCAATTAGGTGCACTATCCACCCACACCTTTTACACTACCTTGTATGCATTTATGCATTGAGGGGTGACTCACCCTCAATGGTTGCCATCCATTACCTTAGCCTCGTGGTTGCTGTTCATTATATTAGGCTGAGCTTGCCCCAATGGTTGCTTACCATTAGCTTGCCCCAATGATTGCCAACCATTAGCCTTCCCCAATGGTTTCCAACCATTAGCTTGCCCTAATGGTTTCCAACCATTAGCGTGCCCCAATGGTTGCTGACCATTAGCTTTCCCCAATGGTCCCCAACCATTAGCTTACCCCAATGGTTGCCAACCATTAGCTTGCCCCAATGGTCATCAACCATTGGCATGTAACCCAATGGTTGCCAACCATTAGCTTTCCCCAATAGTCATCAACCATTAGAGTGTAACCCAATGGTTGCTGACCATTAGCTTGCCCCAATGGTTGCCAACATGGTCACTGACCATTACCTTGCGCCAACGGTTGCCAAAAATTAGCTTGCCCCAATGGTTTCCAACCATTAGATTTCCCCAATGGTTGCCAACCATCAGATTGCCCCAATGGGTTCCGACCATTAGCTTTCCCCAATGGTCACCAATCATTAGCTTGCTCCAATGGTCATCAATCATTAGCGTGCAAACCAATGGTTGCTGACCATTAGCTTGCCCCAATGGTTGCCAACCATTAGCTTGCCCCAATGTTTGCCAACCATTAGCTTGCCCCAATGGTTGCCAACCATTAGCTTGCCCCAATTGTTGCCAAACATTAGCTTGCCCCAATGGTTTCTGACCATTAGCTTGCCCCAATGGTTGCTGACCATTATCTTGCCCCAATGGTCGCCAACCATTAGCTTTCCCTAATTCTTTTCAACCATTAGCTTGCCCCAATGGTTGCCAACCATTAGCTTGACCCAATGGTCCCCTCCCATTAGATCTCCACAATTCTTGTCAACCATTAGCTTGCCCCAATGGTTTCCAACCATGGGCAAGCTTGAAGATTTTCTGTCACCAAGATGCCTGCACCCCACTGTTTCTGTTTGCAATTCTGTGAAAGCAGCTTGAGAACACAACATGCATAATATCTATGCCAAACCCCCCAGGAGGTGTGTCAAAATGAGGCTTTAAAACAGGTGTCTCTTGAGTTATGCCCACACCCTTGCACAAGCCAAAAAAATTGCAGTTGAGCCCTTGTAGGCACAGATTGCCCAACCTCATTATGTCCTATGAAACATGATACTTTCAGGATTTGTACGCTGGCCGCCCAGCGTACAACCATATTTTGGGTTCCTTCACAAGGGTGTGTGAATATTAAGCCAGTTTGGATCTAAAGCTTATTTTATGCCCACACCCTTGTTTAGCACTCAAACACCAAGCTTGAACTTTGCCACCCACTTGCACAACCTCATTATTTCCTATGCTCCATGGTCCTTTCAGGAGTTGTACGCTGGCTGCCCAGTGTAAAACTTCATGTTATTTTCCTTCACAAGTCTGTGGGCATATCAAGCTAGTTTTGATCCACATCTTATTTTATGTCCACACCCCTGTGTAGCACTCAAAAGCCAAGCTGGACCTTGGCCACCCACTTGCACAACCTCATTATGTTCTATGCTTCATGGTCCTTTCAGGAGTTGTGCGCTTGCTGCCCAGCATACAACTTTGTTTTGGGTTCCTTAAAAAGGGTGTGGGCATATCAAGCCAGTTTTGATCCACAGCTTTTTTTATGCCCACACCCTTGTGTAGCACTCAAACGCCAAGGTGGACCTTGGCCAACCACTGGAAAAAACTCATTAAGTCCTATGCTCCATGGTCCTTTCAGGAGTTTTACCCTTGACGCGCAGCATACAACTCAATTTTGGGTTCCTTCACAAGGGTGTGGGCATATCAAGCCAGTTTCCATCCACAGCTTTTTTTATGCCCACACCCATGTGTAGCACTCAAAAGCCAAGCTGGACCTTGTCCACCCACTTGAACAACCTCATTATTTCCTATGCACCATGATCCTTTCAGGAGTTGTACGCTTGCCGCACAGCATACAACTCCATTTTGGGTTCCTTCACAAGGGTGTGGGCATATCAAGCCAGTTTGGATCTACAGCTTATTTTATGCCCACAACCTGGTGTAGCACTCAAACGCCAAGCTGAAACTTGGCCACCCACTTGCACAACCTCATTATGAAATATTCTACATGGTCCTTTCAGGAGTTGTACGCTGGCCACCTAGAGTACAACTCCATTTTATGTTCCTTCACAAGGCTGTGGGCATATCAAGCCAGTTTTGATCCACATCTTATTTTATGCCCACACCCTTGTGTAGCACTCAAAAGCCAAGCTGGACCTTGGCAACCCACTTGCACAACCCCATTATGTCCTATTCTCCATGGTCCTTTCAGGAGTTGTACGCTTGCCTCCCAATGTACAACTCCATTTTAGGTTCCTTCACAAGGCTGCGGGCATATCAAGCCAGTTTTGATCCACAGCTTGTTTTATGCCCACACCCTTGTGTAGCACTCCAAAGCCAAGCTGGACCTTGGCCATCCACTTGCACAACCTCATTATGTCCTATGCACCTTGATCATTTCAGGAGTTGTACGCTTGCTGCCCAGCGTACAACTCCATTTTGGGTTCCTTCACCAGGATCCTTTCCATTCATCCCATGTTGATCTGTCAAAAATAGAGCTGTGAGCTTTCCACCCAGCACACAAGTTGATTTCAGACCCTCTCAAATCAATCTGTGGCAGACCATTTACCACAATTGATGCAAGTGAGATGTCAACTCTCCCACCCTTATGCATACTTCCACAATGAGAATTTGCATAACCCTGAATGTAATGACGTAATATGCCACTCATTTCAAGAAAGGTATATCGTTTGATCAAAAACAGTGTACATCATCCGCATGAGACTATGCCATGTGTTGACACAAATTCCTACCACAGAGCCACCTCCTGGTAAGCTCAAAGATATAAGTACTCACATTCACATGCTTTTTTCCCCCTCACAATCATTGCTCTTCTCACAATCTCCCACATATTCCATGCATCCCTCTATTAAATCCCTTACTCTTCACATTACTTCATCAAAGCTTAGCCATGGCTTCTTTCACTGCTAAATGTCTTGGCCTCCTCAAAACCACCCTCACCTCAATTCCTGAAACTGTTCTTCCCTATCTCATTTCCAACCCATCAACTCATTGGGTCTCCCTTCTTTGCCAAGATGGCAAACTTGTTGTCAGAATCCCAACCCTAGATCAACCTGTGGGCTACTTACTACTTCCCCTGTCACGTCTGCTTCTCCCTTATATCCCCAATCAAACATCATTTTGTTCTGCTGGGAAATGCCCTTTGGAATTTCCCAACCAGACAGCTTCACAGATCTTTGTTGAGGCAGTTCTGCATGTCTCCTCCCAGCCTGTTGTCACATTCAATTTGGCAGTGAACGTGATCTCATGGCCATCACCACCTCCATTGTTTCCTCATTCATTACCCTTGAAAGCCCTCCACAATACAATCCTGCAAAAAACAACTCCATTGACCTTTCCAACCTTGCCACAGAAATTTCAGACCTCCTGTCTGCTATCAAAGAGCTACATTACAACCCCGCTCTACTTGAGGCGCCCAGTGGGTGTGATCTGGACCCTGTTTCTCCTCCTGCCAATTTAATAAAAACCCCATTGCTACCACATCAGTCTCAAGGACTTTCTTTCCTCCTTGATAGGGAATCACCACGTGCTGCATCCGCCTTGGCTTTGTGGAAGAGGACCTCAATTGATAGTGGTGCATTATGGGAGAACAAGATCACTGGTGAGAGCATAGCTCTTGCAAGGGGTGAGGACATTCCAGAATCCCCACTTGGATCTATCCTTGTGGATGAAATGGGTCTTGGTAAAACAATACAATCAATTTCACTTATTGCAACCACCTTGCCGCAAGCCCAGACCTATGGCCTTCCCCTGGATCCCCGCCCTGAAAAACCTCCACATCAAGCCACAGTGGTCATAACCCCCCAACGCCTCCTGAATAATTGGAAAAGAGAGATTATGAAGCATACGCAGTCAAAGGCCATCAATTTTCTCACCTGCCATGGAAAATGGCGGCATCAGACCATGGATTGTTAACTGGAACATGCAGATGTGATTCTCACATCATATCACCTGGTTTCATTGGAATACAACAAAATTCAAGCCAACCGCGACACCCCACGCTCCATTCTCTTCTCCAGAAAATGGTTCAGGATTATTTTGGATGAGGCACAGTAAATACAACCTTCATTTTGCCATCTTTCCTACCCCAGTATTTTTTTGGACCAATCTGACTGCGATTCACTTGCATGAAAGCACTATCCAAAATACCAAGGCCAAGCTTTCCCAAGCGGTCACCCAGGTTGCAACCAATCATAGAGTTTGTCTCACAGGAATGCCTGTGCAAAACTGCCTTCAATATCTCCTCTCTCTCCTCAGCTTCCTGGGTATCAGTATAGAAAATGAGTAAAGTGACTGGGCAACTACCCTTTTGCCCTACCTAAAATCAGGGGACTTTGCCCCAATACAAATGGTCCTCCAACACACCACCCTTTGAAGGACCAAGGTTGATGAGCTGTTGAATCTCCCCAGTATTACTCACAACTAAATAAAGACACCACTCTCACCTGCAGTGGAAGACTTCTACTGCCAACAGCAGGACCAATTCATTTCTAAGATCAGGAATGAGCTGCCTGCTGATGGATCCAAGCCAATGAGGTTGTTACTCCTCAAAGATCTTGGCCAGCTCATAGGAGCATGTAATCATCCGGTTTTGGCAGACCCCAATGTCATCATGGACCAAAATGGACAATTCATCCTCCCAGAAGAGTTGGGTCCCAAGGATCACAGCACGGGAGTTGAAACAATTGTCCACCACATTGATATTGACACCTGCCTTGAGGGCTCCAAAATAAAACAGCTTGTAGAGATGACTCAGCCAGGATCAGTGGTGGTAGCTGGAGCAAGCAAAGTTGTGGTCTTCTTGTGTTGGACACGTTATCTTGATCTGTAAGCTGGCTGTCTTTTTCTCCTGTTTCCAATGAGACCCCACTCAAAAGTCCATTTTCTCCCCTCATGTGCAGGATTGGAATGACACTAGATGAATTTTGAATATCCTCCTTTCTTCTGGATGGAGGATTAATAGCAAAACAGCAAGAATCAGTTCTTGAGCAGTTTTCAGCAAGTAGCACAACTTATGTGCTTCTTGCCTCCATTCAGGCGGCTGTTGGTGGAATCAACATCACATCAGCAAATGTTGTATTCATCATGGTAAGCACCCAATAACTTTTAGAATTTTGCCATTTACTTAGTCTACATTCATTTGATCTACATAGGAACCCCATTAGAACACCACAACCCAGGCACAGGCAGTTGATCGGCTGCATTGAATGGGTCAAAAAAGGCCAGTGCAGGTTTATTACCTCATTGCACCCAATACCATTGAGGAGAATATTCAAAAGTTAATTTACTCATACTCCACTCATCATATGCACCTCAACAAATTTTCAATCTCTACTTCAGATTCAGAAACACAAGGAGCAACTTGCCCTGTAAGTCTTTTTTTCCTGAAAATATATCCACCAACCTTAAAGTTGGCTGATTCAGGAAATTGTGCTCATATCATATTCAGGTAAACTATTCTCACCACCAGGGATTGGAAGGAAGTGTTCCAATCCCTGCAGGATGACACCTAAATCCACTCTCCCTTAGCTTCTCATCTCCTTCTTCCCAATCTCACTCATATGGTTGTTTTCTTGCCTCCTCACTATCCTGTACATTACTCTTGCATCACAATTTTTGAGAAGTAAAATTTTTCCACTATTCCATGAGTAAATTTGTTCACAATTCACATCATTCGTGTTGTGCCACCGCGTGTTACCAATACTCCCATATGTGTAGATAGGGTGTTACACTGTGTGACATTGTGTGGTACACTCTTGTCCTTGATGTGAAACTGGCAGGGGAATGAATGGTTGGAAACCATTAAGAAGAAAATTGGTCACCATCCTTGAGGCATTCTAATGGTTTCAGTTTCTCATGAGAATCAATTCTTGCCATCCATAAAGAACTGCAATGGTTGGAAACCATTAAGAAGAAAATTGGTCACCATCCTTGAGGCATTCTAATGGTTTCAGTTTCTCATGAGAATCAATTGTCATCATCCATGAAAAACTGCAATGTTTGCCGACCATTACAAAGAACATTGGTCACCATCCATGAGGCATTCTAATGGTGGCAGTTGCTCATGAGAATCAATTGTCATAATCCATAAAGAACTTCAATGGTCAGCAACCATTAAGAATAACGTTGGTCACTGTCCATGAGGCATTCTAATGGTCACAGTTGCTCATGACAATCAATTGTCATCATCCATAAAGAACTTCAATGGTAAGCAAAAATGAAGAAGAACATTGGTCACTGTCCATGAGGCATTCTAATGGTCACAGTTGCTCATGAGAATAAATTTTCATCATCCATAAAGAACTTCAATGGTTGGAAACCATTAAGAAGAAAATTTCTTGCTGTCCATGAGGCATTCTAATGGTAATAGTTTCTCATGAGAATCAATTGTTGTCATCCATAAAGAACTGCAATGGTTAGCAAACATTAAGATGAACATTTGTCACTGTCCATGAGGCATTCTAATGGTTGCAGTCTGTCATGAGATGCAATTGTCATCATCCATAAATGTGCTAGATTATTTTTAAGCTAATGCAGAAAGTCAGAAAGGCTTACATATGCAAAGGTATATCCCCAGATAATGCAAGCCACATGCATCACACCAGCATGACACACAAATGACTATGGATCTGCATGTTGCATCATTTAGACATGGTCAGAAGCCATGTTTTTTTGGTGGGTTGCAGAAAGAAAAATGAAAAAATTCTTCTTGTCAATGGCTATAAATAAACCTCCCTTCCCTCAGGTTTTTCCCCTTTTCTCCATTCCCCAATAACCCTTGAGCCAGCTTCACATCTTTTTCCCATCCATTTATTCATCCACTCACAATAGCATCCACTGCTCCTACACAAGCAATCCCACCTTCAGGATTGTTAACCCATTGTTTTGTATTTCATCAAATTGAAAGAAAAATCCCTACCAACCTTGGCATCCATTGACTAATGCCTTGGCATAATCAACAGAGTCATCACCATCAACTCATGAAGATGAATGACTCTCAGTGCCTGCAGACAAGTCCAACCCCGCATCTGAAGTCCATGAAGTAACTGAGGAAGAATTCTATCAGAATTTTGATATTATTCAAGAGATGGTCACTACCTGTGCTTGCCTCAGGATCCCCAGTTCAATCCAAGATACTGTGAACAGGTTAAAATCCAGCTTGAGTGATATCCAAAAAGGTTAGTTTTTGCCCCACTTTCATTCTTCACATTTGCAGATTTGGAGGTCTGATTGGTTTGTTTTACCTTAGAATACAATTGTAAAAGGTGTATCCCCTGCAGAGAAAGGCTGAGCATCACACCCAGCTCCTCATTGTTCCAACAGCCCCATTAAAGCCACCTCAAAAACGTCCATGCTTGAATCATCCCCCTGTGGACATGACCCCACATCTACAAATCATTGGAAATCACAATCCAGCCCTCTCCTCCCCTGATGCAGCATCAAATCATGAAGCCATTGCACCCTCCCCTCAACCAGAAATCCAAATAACTCCTGAACCTTCCCTATGTGCCCAACCCACTGCAACCATGGAGGAACCCCATGTCACTTCTGAGCAATCCCAGGTGGCCCCAGATTAACCTGAGACATCCAATCAAGCATTAGTGATTGAACCAGACCCAACCTCTCCCCAGCCCATTTTTTCTGGTATGGATGCTCGCCAAGATGAGGAGCCCACTTATGATTTTGATGATCAAGAAATTAGAGGTTATTTTACTATCATTTACCACAAAAGAATACTCAAGGAGCTTCATTCAATCACTCAATCTTTCAAGCGTAGGAAATCTCCAAAGAAAATCCAAATGGGATGGGATGCGGTGAAGCACTTTTTGGATTTCCATCTCAAGGCCACCACTAATATGGAAACACCAGAAATGCAGTACATCTCCCATTCAGCCAATTTTGAGTATGGTAACTGGGTTTGGAAGATCTGTGAGCAAGGTTAGTTTCATTTGAAAATCCCATCAACTTGCAAGATTTCTTTTTTCTAATGACCACTTTTTCATTTCACAGCAACAGAGTTTCTACGCTTGGATGCACATGAGCCATGATGGGCACCAGACATCATCAATTTTCCTGATCTCAACTGCCTGCAGAACATCAATTCTTGTCCTGCTGTTGCACCCCCCCTAGATCAGAAAACTGCTCATCTAGAATCCAATCTCGTGCGCTTCCTTCATTCCTTGGACCATCCCACTGGGAAAGAAATCAATAAATGGGCCAAGAAAGTGGCTTTCTCAGTGCAAAAAGTTGCCAATGAACTGTGTGAAAAGCCTCTCCATCCTCTCACATCTCCAGTATTCAAAGTCAAGGCAAACCTACAAATGGTAATGTGGCTCCAAAGCATCAAGACATTTTCAAATTCACTGCAGCCCTGCTCAATAGAGAATCACATGATTCTAGACAATGAGGCCAAAACCAATCAGTCAGAGGCTATGTCCACCAATCAGTAAGAAGCTATCCCCATTGAGCCAAGGGACTGTCTTCAAGAGCTACACAGCATCATTATTGATATCATGATCAGCTTCACCTTACTTCAGGATCATTCCCAGAAAGATCCAAAGGAGCCCTCGACTGGCAAGAAGATAAAGCACAAGCAAAAAGACCCTCCAGCATCCACTGTTGACCACTCTTCCCTCACTGTCTCAGAGTTTTCAAATGAACAATGTTGCACTGAATTGACTCAACTAGAATGCCGCCACAATTTTCTCCCTTTTGTCTTCTACCTGCTTTCTGGTATCTGGGTGATTTTCATTGCTTCAAGAGACAGAAGGATTGCTTCTTTATTTCATTGTCATAAAATCCTCTGTTTAATTCAAAAAATTCAGTCTCTCTCAGATGGAAGACCTTCAGCCAAGGAACCCATATGGGCTCACCTTCAAATGTACATTTGATCCATCATGCTCAGTATATCTGAGAACCCTCAAGATACTGGAAAATTGAAATTACCCACCTGGAATCATCTAGCCAAGGCTATTGCTCATGACTGCATGAAGTACATGAACAAAAATTCCTGTTCCAACATGCCTTTCAGCCTGGGACCCCCTCCAATCTCTGAGTTACCAAGCACAAATGTTTAATATGAGTGCTGTCATTTCTTCTCTGAGTTTCTCTAGCTTTACTGTGTCATCATGCAAGTGATTTGAATACTTTTTTCATAATTTTAGCTGTATTTTGCATCTACCACATTTCTTAAAATTGTTGTTTGCATGATAATTCATAATTCAATGTTTCAAAAGAGTGATTGTCCCATAGTTTTCAATAATGCAAGCCCCAGTCACAAAAATTCTTCTATCATCAAACTTCAAAACATCACTGGTAAAGTGTCATTGATACCAAAATTCCAAAAAATCAGTCCCCGAACATTTTCCAATCCATGAACAGAAGAAACCCCATAAGTAAGCCACTACAAGAAATGACCAGCCCTGTGAGTAAAGATCTTGCTCAAAAGTATGTTTCTTTTTTTTATTTGAACTGGGGTTCATTTATTTATATACCCTATGATTTTTCACATTCAAGCCATCAATTGAAGAGTTCCATTTTTTTTTTTTTGGTTTTTTTCCTGTTTTTTTTTTTTTGGTTTTTTTCCTGTTTTTTTTGGTTTTTTTCCTGTTTTTTTTGGTTTTTCTTTGTTTTTTATTTTGGCTTCTTTCCATTTTTTTTTTTTTTTTTTTTTTTTTTTTTTTTTTTTTTGGTTTCTTTCTGTCTTTTTCTTGTTTTTTTTTTGTTTTTTTTGGGTTTCCTTTTGTTTGTTTTTTTTGTTTTTTTTGCTTTTTTTTGCTTTTTTTTTGGTTTTTTTTTTGGTTTTTTTTTGGTTTTTTTTGGTTTTTTTTTGGTTTTTTTTTGGTTTTTTTTGGTTTTTTTTTGGTTTTTTGGTTTTTTGGTTTTTTTTTTTTTTTTTTTGGTTTTGTTTTTTTTTTTTTGTTTTTTTTGGTTTTGTTTTGTTTTTTTGTTTTTTTGGTTTTTTTTTTGGTTTTTTTTTGGTTTTTTTTTGGTTTTTTTTTTTTGGTTTTTTTTGGTTTTTTTTGGTTTTTTTTTTTTTTTTTTGGTTTATTTTCCGTTTTTTTATTTCTGTTTTTGGTTTATTTTGTTTTTGTTTGTTTTTTGTTTGTTTTTTTTTTTCATTTTTTAATCTTGGTTTCTTTTGTTTTTTGTTTTGTTTTTTTTTGGTTTATTTTCCATTTGTTTTTTTTTTTGGTTTATTTCCCTTTTTTTTTGGTTTATTTCCCGTTTTTTTTTTTTTTGTTTTTTTTTTGTTTCTTTTTTTTTTTTGGTTTATTGTTTGGTTTATTTTTTTATTTTTGTGTTTTTTTGGTTTTTTTTTGGTTTTTTTTCTGCTTTGCTTTTTTTTTGATTTTTTTTTGATTTTTTTTTCAGTTTTTTTCTTTTGTTTTTTTTTTGAGTTTTTTTTTGAGCAAGGGAGCAGGCCGGGAGGGAGGGCATGGCTTGGTGGGGGGATGTCATCACCCCCCAACTGAGCAAGCGGCAAAGGGGGGGGCAGCCTAGTGGGGGGATTTCATCACCCCCGACCGAGTGAGTGGCAAAGGGGGGGGCCGGAGGGGCTTGCGGTGGGGGGATTTCATCACCCCCCAACCAAGGGAGCGGCAAAGGGGGGGGAGCAGCCCAGTGGGGGGATTTCATCACCCACCAACCAAGTGAGTGACAAAGGGGGGGGCCGGAGGGGCTTGGATTGGGGGGATTTCATCACCCCCCAACAGAGGTAGTGGCAAAGGGGGGGGCCACCCCGGTGGGGGGATTTCATCACCCCCCAACCGAGTCATTGGCAAAGGGGGGGGCCGGTAGGGCTTGCGGGGGGGGGGGGGGACTTGATCACCCCCCGCCCGGCAAGCAAGCAAGGGGTGTGCAAGCCACCGCCTTGCAGTAGGAGCAAATGGGGGGCTGGTGGGGCTTGCGGTGGGGGGCACTTGATCACTCCCCTTCCCAGCGAGCAAGCAAGGGGGAGCAGCTGGTGGGGCTTGCGGTGGGGGGGACTTCATCACCCCCCCTGTCCAGCAAGCAAGCGAGGGCAACATCAAGGAGGGTGGTAGGGGGGTGGATTTCAAATCTGCTCCCCACCTAGCAAGGGGGCAAGGGGGACATTGAGGAGGGAGGGAGGGGGGTGGATTTCAAATCTTTTCCCCACCTAGCAAGCAAGCAAGGGGGGAGATCAAGGGGGGAGATCAAGGGGGGAGGGAGGGGGGGGATTTCAAATCTGCTCCCCACCTAGCAACCAAGCAAGGGTGGAGATCAAGGGGATAGGGAGGGGGGGATTTCAAATCTGCTCCCCTGCCTAGAAACCAAGCAAGGGGGGAGATTAAGGGGGGAGGGAGGGGGGATTTCAAATCTGCTCCACACCTAGAGAGCAATTGAGGGGGGAGGGAGTGGCTTGGTGGGGGGGATTTCAAATCCCCTCCCCACCTAGTGAGTGACTTAGACACCTGCACCAAACTTGGGGTCTGTCAGCTCCAATTTAGGGGTCTGTCCTACTATGAGGTGAACCACCTCACCCACCTACCAACACCCACCACCACCCACCACCACCCACCAACACCCACCACCACCCACCAACACCCACCACCACCCACCAACACCCACCACCACCCACCACCACCCACCACCACCCACCACCACCCACCACCACCCACCACCACACACCACCACCCACCACCACCCACCACCACCCACCACCACCCACCAACACCCACCACCACCCACCACCACCCACCACAACCCACCACCACAACCCACGTCATCCACCACAACCACCACCCCATTGTTAAGTAACCTTTATTGTTTTTTTCTTTTTTAAAAAAAGAGGGTATTTATTTGTTTTAGATATCAGTCTTTTAGATATCAATCTTGATGGACTTGAATGTGGAATTGAATGAAGGCATGTCTGGTAAAAATGGGTATGGGATTTAAATTTTATTCCTTAATATTGTTCAACAATAAAATTACTAATTGAACTTTTGATTCTGCATTATTTTCATTTTGGTTTTCCATTCATGTTGTGATTCCTGGATGTCATCTTGAAACACGGTTTGTAGTTGTGATGACCTTGGAGTTTCAGGGGATCCAAAGGAGAAAAAGCATGCATAAAACCCTCTTTTAGTGGGAAAGAGACACAGGCTATTTAACTTGAATGTTACTTCAACATCCACAAGTAACCAAAAGTTCAACCGTGCCAGGAGACATTTTGTACAAGAATCTGATGAGCCAACATACTTTGTGACACTGAGGGACAATCTTGCACCCAATCATGTTGTCTTACCGCGCATGTGCCCTCACATGCTGGTTAATGCTGTCACAAACCACCAGTTTCAGCCCTACTTCATTCTTAAATACCACAGTTTGAAGGCTTCCAAAAGCACTCCACAAATCAATACTTTGTGCAACATTGTCTTGGACTTGTAACCAATGGCAAAGAACCGCCATTCACTCAGCAAGAAAAACACAGCAGCCTTGACTGGCTTCATGCATGCCATTGGTCTTTGTGCTGGAAGTGATAGAGGTGCCTCTGCAGGTTTGTCCTGGTTATGTCAGGTTTTGTCCAAAAATTCAAAAAATTGATTGATGTTGACTTCATTTCAAAAATAGGGGTCTATTCTTGCAAACCAGGTTTGAATGAAGAGACCATCAAGAAGGATGATGAACTGTGGGACCGTCTCCCTTCTCACAACCAATTTGTCTTTGGAAGGATCCAATAACTGTGTACTTCAGTTCATGCTCAAAACAAGAAAGTTTCAGATGAATATCTAATCCCAAACTGGTCTTCATCTGAGTGGATGGAAAAGGAGCAATATTTCTGCATGTTTTCAAATGTGGTTGTGACATTTGATGACTTCTCAAACAAGCTCCATACTGATAAGAATTAATTGAATGGTTTTACATATGGGATATTTTCATACATCAACAGATCTACAGGACAGCCTATCCTTCCTCCCTGCAATGATATGGGTCATGTTTTATCTTTTCCAAAACTTGGTTGTATTGTTGAATTTGCAAAAGCTGAGGGCATGATTGAAATTCTTTGGCAGACTCAATTTTTTGATCATCAGACTACATTTCCTCCTCCTAGTTTAAAAACCTCTTCAACCCACACTTACTTTGGCTGCTCATTCCAAATTAATAAAAAACCTTCCAATGTATCTTTAAAACTCCAAGATTGTAGTCCTTCGAAAATTGATGAAAGAATTTCGGGAAAGAAGGCCCAATATTGTTGATGTTGTTTCTATTGTTTCTATTGTATTTTTTTTCAGTTTTGAAAGTTTTATCCAATCAATAAATCAAATATATTTACAAGCCCAGTAATTGAGAAATCTCCTTGAGTGCCTCCACTGTTAGGAAGCAATGAAGTGATGAAGGGATGTAATGAAAGTGGGGATGAAGTGATGAAAGCATGGATGTGATCAAAGCTATAATGTGATGAGGGTGATGAAGCTTTGTGAGCATTAAAGTAGAGTGATGAAGCAAACAGGATAGGAATGGATGTTGAAACCAGGGGTGATGATGTGAAATGATGGGTTGAGGTGCTGAAACCCTTTAGATACTTTCTTTGAAAAAAAAAATTATTTTCAGGTGACTCTGACAGGTCTGATGGGAAATAAGGGTATTTTTTTGGATTTTTAATAGTGGGTTTGAAGTGGTGGATTTGAGTTGAAACCTAGTATTAAAAAATGGCAGTTTTGCTTAACTCTGATATGCCCTAATTTGACCTTTTTCCTGTGGTAAAGACATGTCCTCTCATGTCTTAATTTTAATAAATCAATTTTTGATTGAGTGACACTTTGTTCTGTAACAAGGGCTGGTAGTCAACATATCTGCAGTTGTTGATTGCATGCCTTTGTCACTAGCCCAATCAACACTCAATTCATGTCTTCCTTTTCTTCCAAAATGGATTCACTTCTGCTCAGGCCAGAACTAGTTCAATGCATTTTTCTATTTTTAGAAATTTAGCCAACCCTGGCTTTTCTACATTGCAAATAGAAGCCTGCCTCTTGCCTTGGTTTCAACATTCTCTCTCAAAAAATAAAATAACCTGCCCTTATGTGCAGACCAGGGATGGTGATCAACACATCTAAGTGAGGATATTGACTTATTTTTCTTTGTTCTTTTGTTCTTTTTCCTTTCTTTACTCCCTTGGTCTTTGGTCATCTTCCATTTCAAATATTCTTCATTTTTTGAAATTTGAACAAACAATTTTGGCTTGGCTTTCTGTATTTTCCCTGATAAAAAGTAGAAGTATAAAAAATAAAATTAAACCAACATAGGCTATTGAATAAGAAACCAACAGAAAAGAAGCCATCAATGGCTCATTTATATAAGGAAAGATTTGTACATTTCTAGGAGCATGGTATGTTAGTATTATCCTAAATACATGTTTATGAATTTTATTTTGGGATGTGAATAAGAGGACTTACCCAGTTTTTGACCACTTAATCAAAATTCCATTCCGGAAACAATCAGCCTCTTCTGGAATTTTTGAATTTAACTTTGAAGGAATTCCCAAACACCAACTGCAGTAATTTTTGGATGATATGTGGACTGCTTGTGAAGCAATAGCTTTGCTCATATCTATCTTTCCCTTGAAAATCTATTATGAACTAATGAGCCAAAAGTTCAGCAAATGCTGATCTCTAGTCACAATATTTCATCACCTTCTGAAAGTTAATGATGAGATACAGCATCACATAACCCTGAGATATCAATGAGATACAGAAATGCCACCTGCATACAGGTGGCTTCCATTTTTCTGTGGTGATTAGCATTTTTAGGTTGTTGAAAGGTCACCAATGGCAAGAATGGGAGTGAGATTGGTCATGGGGGTGATCAATTGAGGATTTTTCCCATGAACAATCTTGAGAACGTGATCAAATTATGGGGCTGGTCTTGGGGTCTCCAAAAACTGCAAGAATTGCTTGCGGTCATTGGTGGCGGCAAGGATGGGGAGCAAGATTGGGAAATTTTTTTTTGGGAGCTTGATGGCCAATGAGATTGGCGGTTGATGGCCGATTGTGCGCGCTTGGCCAAAAATTCAGGGTAAAGCATGTACAAGGGGGGGATTTGAACAGAGGAGGCAGGAATTGGATGACCAAGCAAGGCCTCCTAGACCGCTAGGACAGCAAATAGCTAGGAAAATGGGAAATGAGTGGGTAGCCATAAAGGCACAAATAATTATTTTTTTTTATTATTTTATTATTTTTTTTTTGAAGATTGTATTGATGGATAAGGGAATGTAAAAAAATTTCAAAAATTTCCATAATCCATGAGGTGTCCTGGATTTGTCACCACAACATATGGATGAATACCCAAAGGCTTTGGAGAAGAAGTGTGTGCAGGTGAAAAGGGTAAAAGGGCAGGTAACACCAAAGTAAACTGCTGAAATGATGGAGATGTTTAACAAAATGCGTCTTTTCTGGAAGAAAGCTACAGCAAAACCAGCTGCAACAGTCCTGGAACCACCAGAAAAAAGGTCTAATAAGCCTACTCAGGGACCATCAAGAGCGCCGCCAAGGAACAAAGGCAAGCCTTGCGTCTTCCAATGCTATTACTGCCCGGAGGATGGCCATCTTAAAAGGTTGTGTAAAGATCTGAGTGCAGACATACGGGGAAAGATAGTTAAGACAGATGGAAGGGAATGCTTCTACCCTTCAGGAGAAACTATAGCAGATATTCTGGATCAATATTTGCCACAAGATCTGGTTCAAGCGGCGGCGGTGGAGAAGAAGGACGCTACAGCTTCAGCAGGGTACAATTTTCATTTAACTTGAGAGCCCCCAGAAGGTTTGGTGGAGGTTAGAGCCATTTGCTCCAATGACAGGCAAATAGAACTTGATGATCCAACTCCTGAAAAAGCAACAGAGCAGGCAGCCTTAGTCAAAGCAGGGGGATCCCACAGGAGGTCCCAAGAAGTAGAAAGGAGAATTTGCGGAACAGACCACCCGGTTTCCCTAACTTTGAAGGAACTAGCGGGTTTCTCACCAGTAATGGCAGAGGAAATGGTCGCCGTCTTCAAACAGTTTGTAGGGAATAAGGAGGACAACCCAAAAACAAGAGAAGAGGAAAAGGTTGGTTCTCTCAATGCGGGGTGGAAGTTTAAGGAGTTGATGGTGCTATGATGTGCCCTTTGGGATATGTGGAAATTGCGGATTGGAGGAAAATGGTGTTGGGAAATGGTTGAAAGTGGTTAAATGGTAAAAATACCTTCATTGAAGTTGGAAACCAATGCGGGATTGGTCTGACACAAGGCAAACATTGGTTTGCGGACCTAAGGAGGCTTCAAATGTGTGGTCAAAGGGGTGATGGAGAGAGATATGACAGAAGTGGAAAAGGTATTGGCTCTGCTATCATATCTGGTAGTAGGTGGGTCAGAGGTCATACTTGGTAGGCCATTTCTTTTTTCCTTCCTGGAATCTCTTGGCTTCCATCTGGATACTAGGGAGAAACTCCTTACTGTTGCAGAGGCCTTGGGGAAACGCTACAAGACCACCATCTGTTGGCCTGAAATTGGTGGATGGGAACATTGGAAGGGCTGCCTTCTTGCTGAAGGCAGCCACAACAATTTGGCAGAGGATTTTTAAATTTTGGCCATGTGGCCTGTGCAGGGAAGGTACTTTCCTTGCACAGACAGTTGACAGATAAGGAGCAGGGAGAAGGAAACCCTGTAGGGCGGTCCAACATGCTTTGGGAAGTATGGAGAAGCGCAGGAATTGGCGCAACAATGATGGGAGTGGGGATAGGATCAAAATTGATTCCTTCCTTGTACGCCCCTCCAATGGGTGTCAGCACAAGCAGCTACCCTTGTGCCACAATTGTGAGCAACCCAGAGTTTGTTGCAGGTCAAAAAATACAAATAGAGGAGACAACCAAGGGATCAAAGTTGGTTGAGGTGCGGGTCTTTGGTATCAAATACAAACCAGTTGCTAAGAATTTCTGACCTCAGAACAAGCAAATGCCATAGGACCTCAATAAGCCAATGAGGTATATCCGTTGGTTGCAGGACCCTTATGAGTTGCATTTGACACTTGAAATCCTGGAGAAGTATCTGAAGGGTTTGACGGAGGAGCAGATGGCGGAACTCCACTTTGGATGGAGGGGTGGTTGCAAGAGGAGGAAGTACAATTACTCAAGGCAGTGATTTTCATCTGGAGGAGGATGCTGTCCTTTAGTCCAGAAAAGCGGGGGTTACTCAGGAATGAGATTGCAGACCTCTAATGGATTCCTATGGTGCCTCACAACCCTTGGCAGATAAAAACCATTCCTATTCCGGCAGCAGTTAGGGATCAGTTCACAGAGTTGGTGCGGGAGTGTTTGCAGATGGGTCTGTACAATCCTTCTTTTTGTAGTTATTCTAGTCCCATTTTTGGAGTACTAAAGCAGGATGGGAAGAGTTTGAGGATCATCCAAAACCTGCAGAGGTTAAACTTGGTCACAATCAGACACACAGGGTTGCCTCCGCAGGTGGGGGAGTTTGTGTAGAATATGACCAGAAGACTCTGCTACGGGCTAGTAGACATCATGGGAAGTATGATCAGCGGGAGCTTCATCCGGAGTCCCGTCCAATAATGGCGTTTGAAACACAGTTGGGGTGACTTCAGTTAACATGGCTTCCACAGGGGGAAACTAACTCCGTAGCAGTTTACCAGGCAAAAATGACATGGATTTTGCAGGATGATGTTCCTGAAACAGTGCAGATATTCATTGACAACAGGGGTATCAAGGGGCCACAGAGAGATTGAGGCGGAGAAAATATTTCGGGAAATTCAGGAATCAGGTGGTTTGTCTGGGAGTATGTGCTGACTTTGGAGAGAATCCTGTTCTGGATTGAGGAAGCGTGTTTGACCATTTCTGGTAAGAAGTTCATGGTGTGCGTACCGGCCTTAGAAGTCCTTGGACAAAAGGTTTCCCCAAAAGGGAGGAAAATAAATAAGGCCTAAGTTAACAAAGTTTTGGAATTGCCTAGTACGAGCAATGCTACTCAAGTTTCCCAGTTTTCAGGTTTGTGCAGATGGGTACAGATCTTTATTGAGCGTTTTGCAGAGATAGCTAGCCTGTTGTGGAAACTTAATAGGAAGGGGGTGGAGTGGGTGTGGAGGGAGGAATGCAATTGTGCATTCTGGGAGCTAAAGGAAATTCTTGGGCAGCAAATACTGTTGAAGGACCTTGACTATGAAAAAGGAGGGATCCTTCTGGCAGTAGACTCAAGCAAGTTTGGTGTGAGCGGTGTGCTGACCCAGGAAGACAAAGGGAAAGACAGGCCAGTACTCTATGAGTTGTTAACCTGTTTGGAGGTAGAATCTTGGTATTTGAAGCCCAAGTTGGAGTTGTGCCAGTGACAAGGACTGTGCAGAGATTACAGCATGTGCTGTGGGGGGTGTCTTTTGAACTCCTGGTGGATTCAGAAGCACTGGCCAGGATTATTAATTCCCCAAACTTGCCTAATTCTCCTATGACACAGTGGGTTGCATACTTACAATTGTTCAATTTCACGGTCAGGAAAATTCTGGGGAAGGTGTTTACAATGCTGAATGCTTTTTCTCTGTATCCAGAGGTCTGGCAAATTACAGAAGGGGATTTGGACATGGAGAAGAAGCTTCTGAAAGTGGAGGAAAAAGCTGCAGAGGTTGGGAAACTTCCCCTGAAAAGGTTTGGAAGTTTTCAGGCATTGGACAAGTATCTTTGGATGCTTTTCAGCCTCCTGGATGCCAAGACCCTTGCTATCCTTTAGCTACCAGAGGTTATAGAATAAATAATAAATATATTATTTGATAAATGCAGCAAAAATCCGTAGAATATTTGGATTGAGCTTATTTCAAGGTTAAGTGGTTTGGTTATTGTTTATTTTTATAAATCAATATGAATAAATTGATTATTAAATATTTTTATAGAGGGGCCACAATTATATTGGGGATCTTTAACACCTGTCTTCAGGGATTTCAGTATGAAAACACGTAGTCCTTGTTACTTTGGGCTCTTTAGTTTAAAGAATATTTTACCCAAAGATAATATGTATATAAAATACACAGTGGATTGGTAGGGCCTTGAAGCCAAGCTACCGTGACAGAGAAAGGATAATAAAACTTACTGGTATATTATTAAATCCTTTGGGTATCTGTTTGAGACGTGTACTGATGGGTTAAACCTGTATACTGGGGTTATAAGGTTGTTCAGCAGTTTTAATTGATAAAAAGAGGTTGAGGACAGATATTACTGATAATAAATTTCCATAAATCACTTACTTATCTCTTATAAGTACTTGATTACCTTGGAACAGCATCTGGATATTAATATAACTGGGTCTCTGCCCATCAATATCCTCAAAAGAGCTCTTTATTTATAGCTTTTGGAGTCCCAATATTGTCCTTCTGAGGGTTGTAGGTGCTCAAAGGGACGGAAACTAAGGCTAGCAGGGTAACAAGAGGTAGCCTGTCATGTGTTCTTGGTGCTATAGCACGGGTAGCATCTAATTCCTCAGGGTATGGGAATTATTCCACCTTATAATAGACATTAGGAAGTGTGAATAACACTAATCTGTCCTTTTTATGTATTATTTAATTAATTATCCTTAGTAAATGTTCCCACTAATTTAATAATTATATTAATAGACATTTCTATGGAAATCTTGATGTCAGGTAAGTTCTCATTATGTATTATATAACTGGAGTAAAATTCATAATATTAATTTTACTCCTTATTTTCGAGTTCCAGTTGATTTAATAAGATAATTACTTAAAAATAGAAGTCATGTGAATTCATGTAATACTTTTACATCATTATTTTCCTTAGTATGTCCCAAAGATATTGATGTCTAGTAATTTTCATAAGAGAATATCAAAGTATTTTAATATATTTTTAGAAGTTTTCATTGTCTTATTTTTGAAATTCTTGGTAATTTGAATTATATTAAATAAAAAAAACGTATCAGGATTATTTATGTATTTTTATATAATATTATGTATTTTTAGACTGTCTACTATCCACAGAAACATTTATTACATATGTAGAAAGTTCCCATGTATGTTGTAGCATGTTTACCTGGTACCTGAGCTTCTCAGGCCGCCTGTCACTCTGTCAACCCGTAGTCCCGCGGCTGCGTACTTGTCAGAGGCCCAGGGCTGCGTACACGACCTCGACGGAGTGACAAGGCTGTATCTCAGCCGCGCGCGGGTGCATTGGCTGCCGCAGCTGCGTGCCGAGATTGTGACAAAACACGTTTCCGCCCGTAACTCCTAAAATATACACAACACCTCAATTCTGACTGAATTTTAGGTGTGAAACCTATACGTGACAATGTGTGTGAAATATTTAATTGGCAAAAAAGCTCAATAATGGAGACGTAGTATTTTGGTTTTTCTTTCCTTAATTATTTAAAAATATAAGGAGTTGGATTTCAAGGGTGGGGTAAGTGAGTGAGCCTACCTAATTTTGGGTGGGGAACCCATTTCTGTAATAATATTCATGGTTTTCCTACTCCTTCTTAGGTTAATTGTATTATTATTATTTTTATGTTATTTTTGTTACTTTTGCTGCTTGCTCTGAAATAGTAGCAAGCTGACATTCCCCACTCCAAGATATGGCCGTATCTGAAAAAATCTGGAGGAAGTTTGGAGAAAAAAAATTAACTGCATATGTGCTTCAGTTCCTTTTGCTTGCTCTGTAGTTGCTGAGATGTATTGGTGCATCAGGTATATTAGTTTCTGGTAACCGTTCATCTTTGTCTGAAGATTCTCCTTTGTATCTTACTAAGTATAGTCTGATATCTTTTCCTTGTAACCTCTCTTTCTTATCTCTCAATATCCTGCTGACTTTCCCTTTTTCTTTCACGGGGTCAGGTTCTATTGGGATTATTGCACGAGGGAGGTTTCTGCCTTCTCTTGGTTTAAAGTGTTTGACTAAGCTAACAGGAAACACTGGATGTTTTCTTGATAATTCTTCACTCAAGATTACTTCCACAGCATTTTTGCCATGCATCTTCTTGGTAACAAATGGTCCAACAAAGGATGGTTTCAGTTTTCTGTTGCCTGCTAGGTTGTTTAAATTGGTTTTAGATATCAAGATCTGATCTCCCATTTTAAAGTCAGGTTCTTCATGGGATTTTTCCCATCTCTGTTTGTTGTATTCAAAAGCTTCTTCTACACATTTCTGAGCATGATTATTTGCCAGATCTATCATCTTTTTAAAGTCAAGAGATGTTGGATGAATAGTGGCTAAGTTATAGTTCAAGTTATTCCTAGGGAGTTTTGGAAACCATCCTTTTTCTAGTATGTAAGGAGATTCTTTGGTAGTAGAATGTTTACTGATGTTATAAGCCATTTCTAGGGCTGGGAGTAGGCTTACCCAATCATGGCAATAACCATCTGAGTTTTTGTATTCTAGACCAAAGCTACAGAACCTCCTTAACATATCTTCTAGGGTCTGTATCATCCTTTCAGCTAATCCATCAGTTTGGGGATGGTATGCTGTAGAAAATGCAAGAGTAGTACCCAGTATATCATGTAAATTTCTCCAAAACTCAGAGGTGAATTGGGGGTCTCTGTCACTGATTATAATCTTGGGTATACCCACATCAGCTATGATCCTATTCCAGAATAGTAAAGCTACATCCATAGCACTATCTTCTTTGTGGTTAGGTAAGAATTTTGCCTTTTTTGAAATATCTTTCAACTATAACTACAACAGAGTTATATGAATGAGTACCTCCAGGGGGGAGGCCGGTGACAAAATCCATATTGATAATTTCCCATCTGATTGTAGGTTCAGATATCTTCTGTAAGATTCCAAACCTTTTTCCAGTACTTTTATTAGATTTCTGGCAGTTTTCACAGCTAGTAACATATTCAGTAATGACTTCTTTCCAGTCTATCCACCTGGCAGTTTGTTTTACTTTTTCTAAAGTTCTCTCTGTGGATAAATGCCCTGATGAACATTTGTCATGGCATTCCTGGAGTATATGTTGTATATGTTCTTTGTTGCTTAGTACTAATACGCTGGAATGTTGATGTCTATAGTAAAGGAGACCATCCCAAAAGGTAAACCTTCCTTCTTTATAGGGTTTAAGTAGTAAAGAAGGCAGGCTATTTATTAAAGCTGCTTCTGGGGATTTTCATTCCATAATGGTAATCAGCTGCTTGATTTCAGGAGAGTATCTATCCCTTACTAGGTTGAAGAAAGAAGTATCTAATTCACATAAGTGGATCCCCATTATTGGAGCACTCAATGCAAAACGATTGATGTTCAGGATAGGAAAGATATCTTGATCTTCAGGGTCATATGCTGGATTGTTAGAGTCATTAGGCAAAGCATTCCTACTTAGACTATCATCATTTTGATTTTTAGCTCCAGCTTTATGCACTATGGTCATTTGTCCTCTATACTGTTGTATAGCAATTTTCCACCTGAGCATATTTCTGCTGGGAGTTTTCATGTTCATGAGAGTTCTTAAAGCATTGCAGTCCGTGATTACTTGAAAAGTGGTGCCTTCTAAGTAATAGTGTAGCTTCTCTACAGCCCATACTAGTGCCAAACATTCCAACTGACTGGCCCCATATCTCTTCTCTGTATCTTTGATCTGTCTAGATATGAAGAGTATGGGTTTTTCTACTGGTTTGTCTTCTTCTATCCTTTCCTGATGTAAAGCAGCTCCTAGCCCTTCCATTCAAGCGTCAATGTATAGTTTGAAGGGCTTGGAGTAATCCGGTTGGATAAGTAGAGGAGTAGAGGTCATAGCTATTTTAAATTCCTCATAGTTTTTTAGTATCTCATTTGTCATTTCAAATAGGGTGTTGTTGATGCATACTTCATACGGACTCTTAGTTAGCATAGCAAACTTTTGTATTTATTGTCTGTAATAACTGCAAAAACTAATGAAAGACAGTAATTCTGTCTTGTTTTGAGGCATAGGTCTATTCATGACAGCAGCTATCTTATTTTCATCAGCAGCTAGAGTTAGACCAGAGACTATATGTCCTAAGGCTTTCAATTCTCCGTAGCCAAAGTTGCATTTCTTCATGGAAACCTCTAATCCTGCTCTGGAAATTTCCTGGAGTACTAATCTTACTTGGTTAATATGAGTATCCCAGTCATCAGAGTATATGATAACATTATCTATGTATACCATCATCCATCCTTGTCTGATGTAAGTACTTAGAACTGTATACATTGTTCTCTGGAAGTGTGATGAAGCATTCTTTATACCAAAGGGCATCCTAAGATATTCATATATTCCCAAATGACAGATTATTCTCATAAACTTCCTGATTTCAGGGCTTATTGGTATCTGATGGAAGCCTTTAAGCATATCCATAGTAGTGATGTACTTAGCCTTGACAAGTTATGCAGAGAATGATCAATCCGGGGTGTAGGATAATAATCTGCTTGAGTTTAATTGTTGAGTATTCTGAAGTCTCCTACAATTCTTGACTTGTCATTATGCCAAGCTATGATTACAGGTGTGGTCAAATCTACCTTTTCATTATGCCCTACTTTCCTTAATACTTGCAAGTCTATCAGTTCTTGGATATGTTCCTCAAGAGCTTTTCTAGACTTAGGACTAGAAGGATAGGCTGGCCTTCTTAAGTGAGGAGGATAGGGAGGCTTAATGGTCAATGTCAATACCATATCATGTCCTTTAATATCACCAATAGGATGATCTTTAGTACAAAAAGCATTCTGGTTCTCAAAGAAGACTTTCAATATATCTTTCTTCTGTTCCTCAGAAAGTTTCATATTCAGAGCTGCTTGAGAGAAATATTCTTGGTCAAAGTCTTCTAAATGCTTTTGATAAGTAGAGGAGGGGAAGTTAGACTGAATGGTGCATATCTTAAACTTCTTATCCCAATTACCTCCTACTGTGAAGTATCTTCCTTTACTCTGGAACACGTCTATACCATATAGACATAAGGCATCATTACCCAGTATCAGGAAGTCACATAGTCCATTGAGCAATAATAAAAATTCCACTTGTATTCTCAGAGATCTTTTAGTGTGAGGTAGTATTATAGGAGCAGTCCATACTCAAATAGCATTCATGGTAGAGTTTCAAGAGCTGAACTTGGCTTTTGGGATGGGCAAAAGGTGTTCTCTCCAATTGGGGTCCCATTTGTGTAAGAATTCAGCACAGACACATGAGCAAAGGCTCCACTATCCAGTAATAACCTTATAGGTCTGTTGATATACAACCCAGTTGCATAACATGTTTGACCAGTGGTATAACTTTTCCCACTAATAGGTTTAACTGTTAATGGTCTTAAATCCATAATATGTCCAGGAATTATAGTAGGATCCCATTGTTGGGGCAGGCTAGAATACCCATTGATTTCATTGATCTCTGCAGAAGTATCTATATCTCCTTCTATAACATTAACAGGGTTGGTCAGGATCAATTCACATTCAGAAAGAGATCCTTCAGTATCAGCTATATCTTCAGAGTTCTCATTCTCTTCAACCTCCTGTTCTCCTTCCAAGACTGCGATATTCCTTTTTGGTAATGGAAAGTCTTGTCTCATATGCCCAGTCTTGTTACAATTCCAACAAGTTTCAGGAATCCTTTCTTTATCCCTATTCTCATTAGGTTTCTTATTATCAGAGGCATTTATCAGAGGTGGTTCTTCTCTGGCTTTGTTGATGTTATAGTTCTCTTTGGGTCTGGAAGGGACTTTCTTGTCCAACCCATTCATGTCTATTACTTATTCTAGCACATTGATTAGAGTGGGCAAGTCCGCGTCCATACTCATCCTACATCTTACGCTATTGTTAAGATTGCCAGGACACAGGTTGAGGAGTCTTTCATTTACTTCCTCTTGATCAGCATCTGGATAGAAGCAATCCAAACTTTTCTTCTGTTCCAAACACCATTTGTGAGGTTTGTCCTTGGACGGGTCAATTGAGGAATTTTCGAAATTTTTCATCAGTTTCCTTTTCGACATTCTAGAACCAAATTGTTCCTTGATCAGAAGTTTCCAAGAATTCCATGGTAAGGATCCTACTTCTTCTCTCTTACTGATAAACCAGTCCAATGCTACTCCTTCAAATAGCCTGGGTAGCCTGACTAAAGCTTTAGCTTCTGGTAGGTCATAAGAGTTAATGGTGTAGTCCAAAAATTTAATAAAATCTATATGATTGTATTCTCCTTCACCAGAGAACTTGGGCAATTCAGAAATAGGGGGGAACAGTTTAAGTGCGTTCTGCATCTCAGGAGTAGAACTAGGCCTAAAGGTGTCACTCCTATGCATTCTAATAAGGGTGGTGCATAAGGAGTAGTGGTTTGTCTGGGAGGTTTTGGTTCCTCTGTAGTACTCCCCAAGGGGTTGGTCAGACGGACTTTTAAGTCTCTAAGATCATTTTTGATCAGATTAAGTTGCAGGTCCACCTTGTTATTAAGAAAATCCAATTTTTCACTAAGGGATAGAATAGAGCTGTCAGGGGTGGTTGCCAATTCTTCTTTTAAGGGGTGGAAAGACATAATTAAATCTTCTTGGATTCCTGATAACATATTCTCAATTTTTTGAGTCCGTTTGATTCTCCCTTGATTAATTGTCTCCAATAACTGTTCTGTTTGTTCTTTAATTACTTCCATTCCTACCATCTTTGTTTGGTTATTGATTAATTTGGATACCACTGAGGTTAATTTATCCATTCGGGTATAAACCCCATCCAAATTTTCACAAAAAATTTTGAAATTATGACGCATATCATTAGAAAAGGAAGTCATTACATCAGAGGTTTCTTTGGTCTCAGAAATAGAGGCTAATTGTTGTAAACCTTTTTCCACTTTTGAGCTAGGGATATTATCTGATCCCAGTCTTTCTTTATCTTTGGCTTGGGATGGGAAGAGGATCTCTTCTTTCCTTATCCTTTGCCTTTCAGTTGGGGTAATTGATCCCCAGGATTCCAATTTTCTACGCAGGATTCTACCTCTTTCCTTGGAATCATTCTCTGAAGAGATATCTGGGTGGCTTTTGCCTGGGAGATCATCTTTTTCATAGATACCATGCCCTCCTTGGCTTGGTATTCTTTGAATTCTTCCCAATATTTCACTTGCTCTTTGACCAAGTCTTTGATCCTGGCTTCCTTAGCCAGATTCTTCTGGGGTGGCTGCAGGGAATATTTTTGTAAAGGAGGGTGGCTTGATTCTGCTACCTTCTCCAGCTCTAGGTTGGGAGAGGGCAGAAGTGATTGGTGCTGCTCCTTGTCCATCAACATTTGGTTCACGGGTTCTAGTCCCTTCATGGTTGTCCTTACTGGTGGTCTCACGGTTCCTGAGAGCTGTTGGCAAAAATCCATAGGAAATAATTCTTCCTGAGGCTCTTGTGGTACGTATATTCATTTTTAGAATGATATTTTTATAAGTATTTTACAGAAAAAATCCATAAAAATAAGTTTTATTTCAAAACTCACTTAAATTGATGTTCAAAGGTACCAAGACCTTATTGGGGTTAAATTGATCCTTAGTAGGTAATCCTACAGGGTCTTGGTGTGTTCCAATGAGGTCTTCTCCTGCCCAATCAATATTTTCAGGGTGTCCAGAGATGTCTGGGACTTCCTGATCCAATAGATCAAGTTCAGTGGCGGTGGTTCCTGGTACAGGAGGGTTCACTGATAAAAAGTGTATTTTATTGGTTAATAAAATATATCAATATTATTTTCTTTAAAAATAATATGGTAAGGCAAGTTTTATACTTACTTTTATATATCAAAAAGTAATTTATATGGTATTTTTTCCAAGCTTTATGTTTCCTTAATAGAGCCTGAAAGTTGATAAGCCTTTCAAGATCTTCTTGTTCAAGGAGTTTATCTAAGTGTTTACGTGCAGAAGAGATATTAAGTTGCTCAGCTTGAGTTAAAGCCTTCCAACCAGTAGGTTTAAAATTTTTAATATATTCTTCTTTTCTTATCTTTAAAAGATTTAAATAATAGATTATTAATTCTGCATTGGTTATAAAATCCACTGCAAAAGAATTTAATAATAAATTACGGTTATAAAGTCAGATAAATTTATCTTTTATTTTATTTTTTCATGAAATGTCTGGTCCAAGGTATTAAATATAATAAAATGGAATATTTTTTGACCAGAACCCCAATTGTCAGCCTCCTGGATGCCAAGACACTTTCTATCCTTTAGCTACCAGAGGTGATAGAATAAATAATAAATATATTATTTGATAAATGCAGCAAAAATCCATAGAATATTTGGATTAAGCTTATTTCAAGGTTAAGTGGTTTGGTTATTGTTTATTTTTATAAATCAATATGAATAAATTGATTATTAAATATTTTTATAGAGGGGCCACAATTATATTGGGGATATTTAACACCTGTCTTCAGGGATTTCAGTATGAAAACACGTAGTCCTTGTTACTTTGGGCTCTTTAGTTTAAAGAATATTTTACCCAAAGATAATATGTATATAAAATACACAGTGGATTGGTAGGGCCTTGAAGCCAAGCTACCGTGACAGAGAAAGGATAATAAAACTTACTGGTATATTATTAAATCCTTTGGGTATCTGTTTGAGACGTGTACTGATGGGTTAAACCTGTATACTGGGGTTATAAGGTTGTTCAGCAGTTTTAATTGATAAAAAGAGGTTGAGGACAGATATTACTGATAATAAATTTCCATAAATCACTTACTTATCTCTTATAAGTACTTGATTACCTTGGAACGGCATCTGGATATGAATATAACTGGGTCTCTGCCCATCAATATCCTCAAAAGAGCTCTTTATTTATAGCTTTTGGAGTCCCAATATTGTCCTTCTGAGGGTTGTAGGTGCTCAAAGGGACGGAAACTAAGGCTAGCAGGGTAACAAGAGGTAGCCTGTCATGTGTTCTTTGTGCTATAGCACGGGTAGCATCTAATTCCTCAGGGTATGGGAATTTTTCCACCTTATAATAGACATTAGGAAGTGTGAATAACACTAATCTGTCCTATTTATGTATTATTTAATTAATTATCCTTAGTAAATGTTCCCAGTAATTTAATAATTATACTAATAGACATTTCTACAGAAATCTTGATGTCAGGTAAGTTCTCATTATGTATTATATAACTGGAGTAAAAGTCATCATATTGATTTTACTCCTTATTTTCGAGTTCCAGTTGATTTACTAAGATAATTACTTAAAAAAATAAGTCATGTGAAATCATGTAATATTTTTGCATCATTATTTCTCCTAGTATGCCACGAACATATTGATGTCTAGTAATTCTCATAAGAGTATATAAAAGTATTTTAATAAATTTTTAGAAGTTGTCAGTGTCTTATTTTCGACATTCTTGGTACTTTGAATTATATTAGATAAAAAATATGTATAAGGATTATTTGTTAAGATGTTAAGACACGTTAGGTCTTTTCCCCTTGCTGGGTACACTGGCGCAGGCACGGCACTCAGACAGACAGAAAGGGGAGTGAGGACACTCCAACCACACTCCAAATCCAGCTTAGGCCTCATGGCCTTGGATCTTGTCTCAACCTCGGAACTACGATCCTCACTCACAGCTTCTCAACCCCATCATCTCTCCTCCTCAATCTTGACCTCGCCTTAGTCCAACAACCTCATCTTCAACACTCCCTTCCTTGTCTGCTCTTCTGTGTACTTCAAGCCCTGTCTGTGTGCCCGGTGAGATATTTCTACCTTCCTATTTTGCTCATCTTTCCTTGATCTCACATTGAATCATCTTCTGGTCTAGTCCTCATCATCTCTTTTCATCATCTCTCTTCTTGCTGTTCCTCTCCTAACTCTCGCACCTCAATCACGCCTATGCCAGATGTTTGTTATTTCCTTTCTTTTCCCATGTCTACTCATCCTGTGCTGATTCCCATCCGCATCAGCTCCCAGTTTATGGTGTAATCAATTTCTAAGCTTAACACGGTCAAAAGCCAAATTCGGCTCTACACCCTCAATCTGGAACGTCACCAAATAACTGGGAAATCATGGCCGGCTCAACTTCGGAAGGATTTAGGCAGGCCATGCTTAAAACTGCCCTTGATACAATCCCAAGGCTCAGCGAAGACAACTACGGGGTGTGGAAAGATAAAATGGACGCCATCCTTGACGTTCGCGGTACTCCTCACCCATTAACGACGACTACTCAGTTCTTGACCGCAATGTGAAAAACAAAATCAAGCTTCTTATTATATCCAGACTGGAAGCCGCCACGCACAACAACATAGTTACCTCACTCAACAAGAATTCCGCCAAACTTCTATGGAAAGCCATTATCAACAAGTATGCCTCCTCGCAGGCCTCAAACAGAGCCAGGATTTTTAACAAATTTCTCTACCTACCATTTGTGTTGGATCACATTGATGATTTCATAACCAAAGCCAAAGTCTGCCTAAAGAAAATGTCAGAAGTCGGTATCATCCTTCCAAACGACATCTTGGCCTACCATCTCCTCTTCAAATTCCCTGACTCTATGAGCAATATCAAACGGCAAATCATGCACACAGATAAGGAACTCTCAGTAGATTACGTTCTCAACCACCTCACCCAACTGAATAATGAATCAAAAGCGCAGACGACTCAAGATTATCAGCACTCGCGGACGGAAGTGGCCTTGAAAAATTCAAAACCCACGGCCTCTAACCACAACAACAAATCTGGAGAGCGGCGTTGGTTTACTGAAGGGTACCATAATCCAAAACAGGACAAATACCACTCATCCAACAACTGCTGGAATCTACATCCAGAAGTTGCGCCTGACTGGTGGAGGGAAGAACAAGCCAAATGGAAATCTCGCAAAAGCCAATCCAAATCAAACTCCAACCCTGTAGCTCACTATCTCGCACTGCTTTCAATGTGGATCAACCATGGAAACCCCAAATCTTGCTTCATCCTGGACAGCGGCGCCTTGATTCACATGATCAACGACAGTCGATACTTCAAAAGTATGTCTCCGTGCAACAAACAATCAATCAAAACCGGCAAGGAGGGAGCAGAACTAGAGATCAAAGGCAGGGGCACTGTGGTGCTCATTTGGGAGAACTTCACACTCGAACTTTCTAACGTGTTCTATGTTCCCAATCTTACCATCAACTTAATCAGCGCGGGAGCACTAAATCATTTGGGATGCTCGCTGAAAGCAAGCAAAAGGCAATTTGAAATTTTGAGGGATGGGCGCAAGGTGTTTGGTGGGAATGTTGTTGATAACCTCTACACTCTCAACACCCCTTGGTTCAATCAAAATCACATTCAAAATCATTCAGCTAACATTGCCTGGACCGCTGAAGAGGAGCTCATGGAAATCCACCAAAACTACGGGCACGCTTCCATTGCAAGACTAGAGACAATCACAAAACATATACCACCCAAGGCAAAAACCAACTTTGAATGCATACATTGCGTCAAGAACAAGATCTCCAAATCAACCTTCAAGGGGAAGTCCGTCAACGCCAAGAAACCCTTTGAGCGAATCCACCTCAATCTCATGGGGCCTCTCAAGCCGCAGTCCAAGGGAGGTCACCGGTTCATTCTCACGCTGGTTGACAGCGCCACGGGGTATATTGGCGCTTTTCCCTTAGTCTCCAAGGAAGAAACCCCCGAAATCGTGATAGATCTCATAGAGAAAGAAAATCGACGAAGGGGATACTATCCGGCTGAAGTGTGCTCCAACGGCGGATCCGAGTTTGTGAATAAGAAACTTCAGAACTTCTACTAAAAGAACCACATACACCAAATCATCTCAGAACCTTATCACCCTGAACACAACAGCAAAGCGGAAAGAGCAAACAGAACCATTGTTGAATCAACTCGCACCATCCTCAAGGACGCCTGTCTTCCTGCGAACCTCTGGCACGAGGTGATCAAATCTAGTGCCCTAATGCTCAATCAAATCCCAAGGGAAGACCACCCTGACTTGCCCTGGTCTCAACTACATGGCCGCTTGCTGCCGCCGTCCTACCTCAAACCAGTCGGGAGTCCGTGTGTCTACTTGTTGATGCGACAAGAAAAAGGGCACAAGTTCAAGGAAAAAGGGGAAGAAGGAACTCTAGTAGGCTTCAATCCTCTTTTTCACTTGTATTGCATTCTAACTAAATCGCATTCCATCATCTGCTCTAAGCACGTGAAGTTCCTCAAGATGCCAAGCCCTTCAAATTCAATACTGACTGTCTCAACAGACGACTGGACGGACAAGCCTTGCATGAATGACTCAGCCAAAAACTCTCCTGCTCCATTGGAGCTGAACCGGGATGCCATGCGTCGGCAAGACAACCCATCCTTCACAAACTACAGGAGCATACCGGAAACCAACCTATCATCAAACTCTGACAATAGTACTGCGTCCGACTCACAATCGTCCAACAGGGAGGACTCACCTACTCCAGTCATCTCAGCTCAACCGCTACCTGAAACCTTGCCGCCAACTCAATCAGTGAGAAGTCTAAGAGATCGCTCAACCATTAAACCTCCCCAACTCTATGGCTTTTTCCATTACTACGAGCCTAAAAGTTACGAGGACGCTGTGACAAGCAAAGAAAGCATCAAATGGGTCTCAGCTATGGATACAGAGCTAAGTTCAATCTAATCGTTCAACGTGTGGGAGGACTATGAGGGACCCAAACCAGCAAACCCGCTTTGGAAAACCTAGATCTACAGACTAAAGGAAAACTGCCATGGTGATCCTGTCAAATTCAAGGCAAGACTCTGCGTGCAAGGCTTCAGCCAAATAGAAGGAATAGACTACTTCAAAACTTTTGCGCCCACCGGAAAACCTTCATCTCTGCGACTATTACTTCTATACGCCTTGAAGTCCGCTCAAAAGGTCCGCCAATTCAATTTGAAGAGTGCATTCTTACACTCGCCAATTGAAGAAGAAGTCATTATCAGAACGCCAAAAGGCTTGAATCAATCCGCAAAGTTTCTCAAATTGAAGAAATCTCTGTACGGGTTGAAGCAATCACCCAAAAACTGGTATGAAACCTTGACGTACTGGTTCAAACAGATTGGCTTCTACAAATCAACCTGTGACCCATGCTTGTACCTGTCGAAGGACGGGAAATCATGATTGTTCTTTCACGTCGATGACCTAATACTGGTCGGCGATGGCCAAGGCTTCAAAGAAAAATTTGTACGCAAGTTCAAGGGATCTACGTGTCAAGATACAAACACCATTCTCGGAATGAAAATTGAGGTCGAGGCGGACAGAATAATGCTCAGCCAGCCGAACCACATTCAGCACGGCCTGGAAGAACTGGGCCTGGAGGAAGCAAAAGGCTCATCCACACCTCTCACGCGTAACCTGCAGCTCAAACCCGCCACCGACGAAGAACACGCGCAATTCAAGGCACTAAATATCAATTATTGAGCCGCTATTGGGTTGCTAAACCACATAGCGTGTTATACAAGGCCGGACGTTAGCTTTGCGGTGTTGAGTCTTGCTCACTTCAACGTCAAACCAGGGATCACCCACTGGAATGAACTGAAGAAAACCTGGAAATATCTCAAGTCAACGCAACACTACAAGTTGGAACTGAAGCACCTACCTCAATCAAATGCGCTGGAGGCTTTCTCAGATGCATCCTGGGCAGACAACCCTTCCACTTGTAAATCCCAAACAGGTTACTTATGCACTGTGTTCGGGAGCCTGGTCTCCTGGAACAGCTGCAAACAAAAGAACATTACGTGGTCTTCTACTGACGCCAAGTTGAATGCCTTGGTAGATGCATATCACAAAGCTACATGGATCAAGGCATTAGTTAACGAAATCTTTGACTTATGCTTACAAACCATTCCGCTCAAAATCGACAACAGCGGACTAGACAATAAGATACAAAAATTCGGGTCAAACTCTAAAACTTGGCGCTTAGATCTGAAAACCAAAGGTATGAGAGACGAACTTAACGCAAGAAGAATAGAAATCAAATTGATAAAGTCGGAGGTAATGTTGGCTGATGCGCTAACTAAAGCATCCTCTTTCCATAGCATATCATTGTTGTTTCCTTTCCTCCTCTCTGAAAAATCCTGATCCTGAAATTCTCCTTGTTGTTTCCTTTTTCCTTAACTCTCTTATCTTCGCTTCTGTGCTGTAATATCTCATAGGGCATGGTGGGGTGTTAAGAGGTTAAGACATGTTAGGTCTTCTCCCCTTGCTGGGTACACTGGCGCAGGCACGGCACTCAGACAGACAGACAGGGGAGTGAGGACACTCCAACCACACTCCAAATCCAGCTTAGGCCTCATGGCCTTGGATCTTGTCTCAACCTCGGAACTACAATCCTCACTCATAGCTTCTCACCCCCATCATCTCTCCTCCTCAATCTCAACCCCGCCTTAATCCAACAACCTCATCTTCAACACTCCCTTCCTTGTCTGCTTGTCTGTGTGCCCGGTGAGATATTTCTACCTTCCTATTTTGCTCATCTTTCCTTGATCTCACATTGACTCATCTTCTGGTCTAGTCCTCATCATCTCTTGTCGTCATCTCTTGTCTCACTGTTCCTCTCCTAACTCTTGCACCTCAATCACGCCTATGCCAGATGTTTGTTATTTCCTTTCTTTTCCCATGTCTACTTATCCTGTGCTGATTCCCATCCGCATCAGCTCCCAGTTTATGGTGTAATCAATTTCTAAGCTTAACATTATTTATGTATTTTTATATAATATTATGTATTTTTAGAATGTCTACTATCCACGGGAACATTTATTACATATGTAGGAAGTTCCTGTGTATGTTGTAGCATGTTTACGCGGTACCTGAGCTTCTCAGGCCGCATGTCACTCTGTCAGCCCGTAGTCCCGCGGCTGGGTTTGTCAGAGGCCCGGGGCTGTGTACACGACCTCAACGGGGTGACAAGGCTGTATCTCAGCCGCGCGCCGGTGCTTTGGCTGCCGCGGCTGCGTGCAGGAATTGAGACAAAAACACATTTCCGCCCGTAACTCCTAAAATATACACAAAACCTCAATTATGAATGAATTTTAGGTGTGAAACCTATACGTGACAATGTGTGTGAAATATTTAATTGGCAAAAAAGCTCAATGATGGAGCCTTAGTATTTTGGTTTTTCTTTCCTTAATTATTTCAAAACATGAGGAGTTGGATTTCAAGGGTGGAGTCAGTGAGTGACCCTACCTAATTTTGGGTGGAGAACTCATTTCTGTAATAATATTTAAGATTTTCCTACTACTTTGTATGTTAATTGTATTATTATTATTTTTATGTTATTTTTGTTACTTTTGCAGCTTGCTTTGCAATAGTAGCAAGCTGACTGTTGAAAGGAAATCTCCGACTACCTCTTGTGTCACTCACCTTTCACTAATTCATCTCTCAGCGCGCGCCACCTTACACTCTCAACAACATTTCATTTCATCCAACTCCCGCTCTTCATCATCATCCGCATCTCCCAATTCCTTCACCCCTCTTCACTCTCTCCAAATTCTTTCTTCCACTCTTTCCCCCTCCTAGTCATTGCTCCTCCAACCATCCTCTTCTCATTCTTCCACCGCACCTCAACCTTCTTCTCCACAGATCCTCCCATCAAACCATCAACACCATCTTCCCGGCCTCAGATCCTCCTATAACGCTATCTACCCTTCCCCTTTCATCACCTCAAAAACCAAACTTCCTATCTTCAAACATATCGCTCTAACGACGTCGACTTCCTATCTTCAAACATATTGCTCTAACAACGTTGAACTGCTCAATCTTCTGACCCTCAACTCTTGGACGTCAAAGCCGATTTCCTTTCTTATTTGTTCATATGTGAGGTTTCCTCCAATCTGATGCTTCAACCAACCAATGACTTATCCCGTGTTAATCTCCTCATTGCCATGTGTTCAGAATTCTGTCTAGTTCCTCCCGCTTCCCTCTTATCCTTCATCATTTGTTACGTTCTCTTTTACCCTTGAGCGTCTCTCACTCCTTCCAGTCAGCACAGAGTGAGAATCCTTCACTATTGTCATTTGTTTCTTCCCTTGCCTTCTTAACTCTGGTTGACCTCTGTTCTTTCAGTCTGTTGGTTCAGGGAATTTTAATTATTCAGCTCTTCACTGACAATGCTCCTTTTTCCTGAAGTTTTGTTGGCAACAGAGTTTAGATGGCTTTGGCGGAAGGTTTTTCTTTTCTTTCTCCACGACAGTCAGTTGTGGAAGAGGGCACTTCCAATACCTTTGGTTGTGGTCACAAGGCGGGAGGATCCGGAGTATTTGATGTGCAATCTTTGCAGACATTGGGGAGAGGCAGAGACGCAGAGAAGAGTTAAGAGAAGGTTCTGGTGGCCCGGTCTGGGGCAAACGGTGCGCAATTGGGTGTGGACTTGCAAAGCTTGTCAGCGGCAGAGTACCAGATTACCTATGGAGGTGGGTATTCCAACATGTGAGGATGCCCTTTTTGGGAGGGTCTCTCTGGACGTTTTCCAAATCAAGGCAGGAAAGTTCCCTTATCTGCATGTGGTTTGGGACAACTTGTCAGGGTGGGTGGAGGTGCATCCATTGGTTAAGCTTTCTGTGAAGAAGGTGTGTCCTTTTTTGAGGAGGATTGGTTCCCCTGTTTTTGGTGTTTGCTGCTCATCATGGTGGATGGCAGAGCGGAGTTTTGGGGTGATCTTTGGAGGCTGGCCAAATCTTGCAGTGCAATTTTTGGGCAAGTTACGGAATATTATCCAGAGGGAGTGGGGGAAATAGAAAGGGGTCATCAGCCAATTGAGGATGCAATTGTAAAGATCTGCGGAAGTAAAGGGAAGAAGTGGCAGGAAACCTTGCCAGTCGTGCTGTTTGAAGATTGGATATTGGTCAAGTGGGGGACAGGTTATTTGCCTTAAGAGCTCTTGTATGGGTAGCAGCCGGTGCTTCTGGTAGATATCAAAACCTTGAATTACCTATTTATCAACTGGTGGAAGGTTAAGAACACAGATGATATAGTTGTGGGCGGGCGGAGCAACTTTTGCGGCCAAAGGAGATGGTGGCAAAGGCGGAAAAGAGGCTTTGGGACAGTTGGGCTAAGTTGGTTTGGTACTGGGACAAGCTTTGTGCCAATTGCTTGTGGGACCCTTTGCGGAGAGGCAACCTGGTTCTTCTTTATAATTGGAGCTTGGAGAAACAGTGGGGTAAGCTTTTTGTGGATTGCTGGAATGGTCCTTATCAAGTTGTTAGTCAATTTCCAAGTGGGAGTTATCAGTTGGAGGAATTGGATGGCACTCTGCTCAAGTGGAAGGCGGCGGCTGCTCATGTAAAGAAGTTCCACATTCAGGGCACTATGAATTTTGACAAAACCGCAGGGTCAGGAGATAAAAATCAAGAAATGGCTGATGTAAATGAGCCAGCTGCGGAGGAGAGGGAGTCTTTGGAGGATGAGTCCTTGGAGGAATGAAAGTTGGGTTCAACGTTCAATTTGTGGGGGGATGGGGAAGCTTAGATCACAGGCAAAGCTTGGAAGGTCTAGTCTTAAAGGCCTTTGTCTGGGGTGGTCCAGGTCCCTTAGGAGATATTTAGTTGCGGAGTTTGGAGTCTTTTTTGTGTCTCAGTTTTTATTTGTCTTATTCTCAGATTTGGAGGGGTTCTCACTGGGGGTTGCAGAGTTTCTATTGTTTGTGTTTCTCATTTTGTAGGATGGCGCGGGGAATCAAGAGGATTCCTTTCTGGGGCGGGCAATCAATCATATTTACTTATGTATTTATATACAAGATTTAGGGGTGTGGCAATAATTCAAGAGGAGGGAGAAATATAAGGAAGAAAGATGACGTGGCAGAGCTTACCACTGGCACAATGATTTTTTCAAGGGAGCTTGCAATGCTCCCCGGCTGCAATCCCCACCAAATGTTGGAGGATGGCCAGTATTCACCCATATAATTTGAAGAGGTACTGGTCAATTTTAGCTTCCTCAATTCCTCGGCCAACTTCCTTGTTGTTTGTTTGGATGGCTGTGTGTTATGGGGAGACCAGGAGGGTTCTGATTGACCTAGAAGGGCAGGAGTCAGAGGTCTGTGAGAAGATCTGAGGAGAAGGGGTCTGGATTGGAGATGAGCAACAAGGAGATCTTTGGATTAGCAATGGAGGCAACAGTCAATTAGCATGAGGCGGGGAAGCCATGTGAAGAAAAGGAGGGGTAAGTAAAAAAAAAACTGACAGGGTGCTGGCGGCAAATCAGAGTTTATTGCAACAACCTAGCATGGGAACTCAACCTCCACAGGAGTTTTTGTGGTTGGAGGAGACGCGGTCAGAGTAGTGGACACTGGAGGAGTGGGTGATGGTGGACGGAATATTAGGACCTTGGGCGCTGTCAGCAGTGGTATTGGAGGCGTAGCTGCTTGGACAAAGAAGGGAGCCGTTTCAGGCCTGCGCGGTACTTGGCCAAGTCCAACATTAAAGTTATGGCATTGTCCCCAGTCTTGGGTAGCATCTCTCCAGGAGGTGGCAGTAGGGAAGTCTGCGCGTTACAGAGGGGGGGAAAATGGTCCTTGGCCTCTAAAACAGGCAACAATGAGGCGGCATGGTCCGGCTCCAGAGTCTAATCTTTAGTCTTGATTGAATTTTCATCATCAACCAAAAATTTGGCCATTGGTCCATGGCAGTGGTGTTTGCAACAGGGTCCAGAGGTAGAGCAAGGACGGGGAGGAGGGCAAGTCTACAAGGATCCAGGGGTTTGAGCGATGAACAAGGACATTTGGTGGCCTAGACGGCAGGCGTCACAGGCTGGGGAACTTGCAGCTTGGTTGCATGTTCTCCACATTTTTGCACAGTATTTGCATGTTTCCATGGTGGGATTTTTTTTCTTTCTTTTGGATTTTGGAGGGTGTTTAAGAGTTGGAGTTTGAAGAATTTGGCAGATGCTCTGGTGTTGTGGAGCGCAGGAATCCTGGGGAAGGAACTAAAGTTGTGGGGGGATGTGGTGGTTGTTTATAGACACAGAGGCAAGCAGGCTCACCACTGGACATTTGACTTGGAGCGGCTCAGATGTGGGTGGAAGTCTGCAGTACAATAGGCACAGAGAAGCACATTGGCGGACTTTCTATTCTGGAGTACAAGAAGCTGAGGGCTTGGCATTAGTGCGGCACGTGCTATTTTCAGGCACAATGACAAGAATGGGCCGGAATTTTTGCCTTTTGCGGACATTGCACAGTCAAACATAACTTTTACTCCGCAGCGGTGGGTTTACTAATGCGGAAGCAAGTGATCAAAGGTAAGTAGTAAAGATTAGGCCAATCATAGGATATGCACTGAGATTTTGGAGCAAAGTGTGGCAATGAACGCTAAAGTTGAGGAGGCACCATATGGATTGTTGGGGATTTGTAGTTATGCCACATGTGGGATTGGGAGTGATCTGCTAGGGAAGATTGAAAAGGATCTGTTTTTAGTTATGGATCCCCACAACTCAAATGGTAGGGGGAATTGGCAACAGGATCATTGAATCTACTGCAAATCATTGTATTGGGTAAGGATTGGACTATTGGTAAGGAGGATCAGTGCAAACCCATGGAGGAGGTAGGGAAAAGGGGTCATTCATTAGTAGTTCACATTCCTTTTCCAGAGAAGCAAAGGGTGATAAGTGCTGAATGCATGGAGAAAAGGGGGGTCTTTTCATTTGCCGCTTGAATTCTTTTGTTGTATATAAAAGGAATCTTTTCTTTATTGGTAACAAGGGAAGTGGGGGGGAGTTTATCATCATTGGAGTTTACCTTTATTGAAGATTATCATGGAAAATTATAGTTTCATTCTTTTCTTTTGTTACTTTGGAGTTTAGTTACCAGCAAGAGATCTTAGAGATCATATTTAGGGAAATAATTCAAGTGCAGAGCTTTTTGGGGAGTCCGTCTTTTTTATTTACTATTATTTCATTGCAAGTTAGCTTTAATGGTTTTCCAGCGCAGGTGCAGAAGCAGAGTATGATTAGGAATTGCAGAGGTGCAGGAGTTTGAATCAAGGACTAGTGGGCTTTCTGGAACTTGGAGCAAGATTGTTGTGGAGAACTTTATATTGTTGGGGGAAATTTACCAAACACATAATATCTCTCACAACGCAACAGTTTCTAACCATCATCTTTTGAGTCAGTCCCATTTCCTTCCTCCTGGGCCAAGAGAACTTCCAGAGGAATTTAAATTATGGGATATATTGGTGGGTGAAACTTTTAGATTTGTGGCCCAGCACAACCCGTTCACAACCCAAAATGGGTTGTGTTGCATGGTTCACTGCCCATCCAGGCCTTGAAGGGCTATTTGCAACCCATGTAAGTGGTGAAAAGCTGTTCACAACTCATTCACAACAACAGGGTTGTGAGCGTTGTAAGCAAAAAAAATAATCAAAATAAATAAAAATAGGGCATATTTTTTCTGACGCATCTAAACCTTTATTTCACACATTTTTAAGTTGTTGCGGGTTGCTACCTTTTGATATCTCATGCATAAATACTTTTTTTCACCCATGTTTTGAGAATTATTTTTTTTGTAATTCTTACTCTGCAGTCCTGTAGCAGGGGTTTTTAAAACCCTAACCAACATCTTTGGTAATTTTGGAGGCATTGAAACCCCTTCAAAAAGTAATAAAAAAATGAATAATTCTGTAAAATCAAATTTTTGCATGGCTTTTTGGATCCTTATTTTGACTATTTTATTTGTTTTTTTGCTTGTTTGGTTCAGCTGCCAGTGGTTTTGACCAAAATTTAAATATGTTTCAAAAATTTTTCCCATATTTTCTTGATGTATCCTTTCATCTTGAAAAATTCCTTCAAAAAACACAAAAATTCAATAAAATCTAATTTCTCTTTGGACATTTGAATCCGTTTATTTTCCTTTTTAATTCATTGTTCTGGTTGACTCAAGCTACCATAAAGTTAAACAAAAAATTCAAGAGCATTCAAATATTTTTTTCAGATTTCCTGGATGCATTATTTTACCTTAAACAAAACACTTGCATCAAGAAAGCAAAAAGTTTGAAAGATTCAATTTTCTCATTGGACTTTTGGATCCTTTTGTTTGCTTTTTTGATTAATGGTTTGGGGTTTTTCAAGATGTTTTACATTTAGAAAAACTAGGAAAGAAAGTTTTAAAAATTTTTTCAAAATTTTTGGATGTCATTTTTTACCTTTAAAATTCCATCAAAAAACAACAAAATTTGAAAAATTCACTTTTCTCACTGGACTTTTGAACCATTTTGTTGGCCTTTATAATTGATTTTTTTTTGGTAATTCAACATTTCAGAATTTTAAAAAAAAATTATTAATAATTTTTAAAGATCATCTGCATATATGCATGCACTTTAAAAACTTCATTCAAACAATAAAAAATAAGGGAAAAATATGGATACAAATATTACAATTTAGGGTGATGATAAATTCATGAATCCCAGTTGTGTGGGAGTCTTGTGGGACCTAAAAAGTCTATTTGAGCTGTAGGGGCCCATACACAACTATAAAAGGCCGTTCAAAACACCTGTGATCCCCAGGGGGTTGTTTGGGAGCTGTTTACCCCCCAAAAACGGCAATTCTGAGTTGTGTACCCCTGTACACAGATCAAATCCGCCGCTTTTGGGGTACACAACCCCCCTAAAGTTGTGCCAGAATTTTGAGCACCCCCTGGACCACATTTTGGTTCCCTCAAACCAAATTTGGGATCAAAATATACTACCTGGGACTCCTGGGGAACCCACAGTGAAACCAAAGTTGAAGTAAGGTGAAATTCAGAACCCACATTGAAAGTGAAGTAAAAACAAATTGAAAGTAAAGTGGAATTCAAAATCATATAAAAACCTGCAAAAAATTCTTCCTAAACTTAAAAGTGAGCAAACTTTGTTTTTTCAATTGAAAGTTGAATTGAATACTGAAGTATACCATTGCATGTTTTAGCATGGGAAAAGTGGCAAGCCCTCCTTATGACATGGCTGAGTTGAAGGACTACATTGACAGTGCCATGAAAAAAGCTTTTGAAAAAAAGGATATGGCTAATGAATGATTTCAAGCCCCAAATTTGATCCTCATCTAGGGTTACAATTGACAAATAAAATGTTTCACAGATGGATTTGACCTCTGGTTGTGAGTAAAATTTTATGTTACTGGTGCCTTTGCAAGATTTAATTTGATTGAAACTAATGGGGTGCATGTAACTGAAACTATGAATTAACCAATGAATGTTGAATAGATCCACTTGATCCACCTCCTGTGAGAGCTTTTCCTACTAGGGAAGAGGCAAAAAACTATTGTCAAACATGGGCCATCAAGCATGGTTCCGCTCTGACCATTTTCAACTCAAAGAAAGATAAACATGTGGATTTAGCCTGTGATAGACATGGTTCCTACTTGGGGCAAATCCTTACCAAACAGTCTAGGAAAACCCACACAAGGATAGTTGGGTGCAAATTATCAATCCATTAAATTTGTACTAAGGCAGAACCCTTGTGGAAAACCTCCTACAAAGAAAATCAAAATAAACATCAACCATCATAAAATACCTCTGTACATCCTAAACTGAGGAGAATCTGTGGGGTAGCCTTGGAAAATCTAAAAGAAGGCATGAAAGATGGGCTCCATACATTACAACTGAAACAAAAATGGAGCAAGATTGATGGAGGAAATTATGTTGATGACCAAAGAATCTCTAACACTAAGTGGAAGGTAGCCCTTGCAGAACTGAAGGGGAAAAGTGTTATGGAAGTACTCTATGAACAGCTTGAAGAAAAAAGTTTGATTCATTGGTAAAAAAACTGTGGAGAGAGTCACTTGGAGGCCCTTTACTTAGCAAACCAAGAGTCATTAAATATTCCTTGAAAATTCCATCATATTGCTATGTTGGATTGTACTTATAAAAAAAATAAGTACAAAATCCTGCTATTGCATGTTATAGGAATGAGAGCCAACCAAAAGACTTTCAAAAAAGCTCTTGTTTTTATAACAAGAGAAACCTTTGAGTTCCACACTTGGTCTGTAAATGCATTGAAGAAGTTGGCTTACAATCCTGAGAGACTTCAAAAAGTCTTTGTGACAGACCATGAAAAGGATCTGATTTTTGAAATTGAATCTAGTTTCCCTGAGTCATCAAGACAATTTTGAAACTGGCAATTTTTCTAAAAAAAATACAAGCAAACTGTAAAGCACGCTTTTTTAATGAAATTGAAGGATGGAAAAGCTTTATGAATCTGCGGGCAAAGTATGGGGCCTGAAAGTGTCAGCTTGCTACTATTGCAGAGCAAGCTTCAAAAGTAACAAAAATAACATAAAAATAATAATAATACAATTAGCCTAAGAAGGAATAGGAAAACCATAGATAGAAATGGATTCTCCACCCAAAATTAGGTAGGGTCACTCACTGAACCCACCCTTGAAATCCAACTCTTTATATTTTTAAATAATTAAGGAAAGAAAAACCAAAATACTACGGCTCCATTATTGAGCTTTTTTGCCAATTAAATATTTCACACACATTGTCACGTATAGGTTTCACACCTAAAATTCAGTCAGAATTGCGGTGTTTTGTATATTTTAGGAGTTACGGGCGAAAATGTGTTTTGTCACAATTCCCGCACGCAGCCGTGGCAGCAAAAGCACCCGCGGGCGGCTGAGATACAGCCTTGTCACCTCTTCGAGGTTGTGTGCGTCCCCCGGCCTCTGAAAAGTACGCAGCCGCGGGACTACGGGCTGACAGAGTTACAGGCGGCCTGAGAGGCTCAGGTACAGTGTAAACAGGCTACAACATACACGGGAACTTTCTACATATGTAATAAATTTTCCCGTGGATAGTAGACTGTCTAAAAATAAATAATATTATATAAAGATATATAAATAATCCTTACAAGTATTTTTTACTTAATATAATGCAAAGTACAAAGAATGTCGAAAACAAGATAATGACAACTTCTAAAAATGTATTAAAATACTTCAATATACTTTTTATGAGAATTGCTATACATAAATATCTTTTTGACATACTAAGGAAAATAATGATGTGAAAATATTACATGAATGCTCATGACTTATATTTTTAAGTAATTATCTTAAAAAATCAACTGGAACTCGAAAATAAGCAGTAAAATCAATATTATGACTTTTACTCCAGTTATAAAATACATAATGAGAACTTACATGACATCAAAATGTACATAGAAATTTCTATTAATAGAATTAATAAATTACTGGGAACATTTAATAAGGATAATTAATTAAATAATACATAAATAGGACAGATTAGTGTTATTCACACGTCGTAATGTCTATTATAAAGTAGAATAATTCCCATACCCTAAGGTTTTAGATGCTACCCGGGCTATAGCACCAAGAACACATTACAGGATACCTCTGGTTACCCTGCTAGCCTTAGTGTTCGTCCCCTTGAGCACCTAAAACCCTCAGAAGGACCATATTGGGAGTCCAAAAGCTATAAATAAAGAGCCCTTTTGAGGATATTGATGGGCAGAGACCCAGTTATATTCATATCCAGACGCCGTGCCAAGGTAATCAAGTAATTATAAAAGATAAGGAAGTGATTTATGGCAATTTATGATCAGTAATATCCGTCCTCAAACCTCTTGTTTTCAAATTAAAACTGCCGAACAACCTTATAAACCCAGTATACAGGTTTAAACCATCAGTACACGTCTCAAACAGATACCCAAAGGATTTAATAATATACCAGTGAGTCTTATTATCCTTTCTCTGTCGTGGTAGCCTGGCTACAAGGCCCTGCCACTACACCGTGGATGTTATATACATATTATCTTTGGGTATAATAATCTTTAAACTAAAGAACCCAAAGGAACCAGGACCATGTGTTTTCATACTGAAATCCCTGAAGAGAGGTTTTAAAGATCCCCAATATAATTGTGGCCACTCTATAAATATTGAACAATTAATTTGTTCATATTGATTCAAAACAATAAACAATAACTGTGAGAGTTAAAGTTGGCAGGAAAACCAAGACCAGACTGCATTTTGAGTAGGAACAAAAATCAGAGAGGAAATGAAAAGACAAGATTTGATGAAACAAAGAATGGAAGTAAATAACACCAACAGAAGTCTTTCAGGAGACAGTTGGAATACAACCAGCTACAAGAATCAGCATAAGATGACTGAGAAAGTCCCTTGAACAATCTGGAAGAGAGAGTTAGTACGGATCATAACCAATGAAGTCGGATTTGTTCTTACTTGGATTGAGCTGGCTGCCGGCGGTCACTTGACGGGGTAGACGGATGAGTATTTGAATATGGTTGGTCAATGGATGAGAAGATGATAGTGATTTGCAGGTGCGGTTGTTGACTCCCAGCTGGTCGCTTTGGGGTTTTTCCACTCTAGATTTGGAGTCTTAGCACCCAATGAGACAAGGCGGTGAGAATGAGAAGAAGAAAACAACATAGAGAGACATAGACAGGCAATAGAGACAGACAGTAGAACTGAAAGACAAAAGTGGAGGTCACAACAGTAGTGGTGCTTCAGCTCAACACTCCCCCTCGACTCAGAGGTTAATGATACGGAGCAGAGAAACAATTCATCAGCCAGAAGTTCAAGATTTTGTTGGCAGCCTTGGTTAACGCTTCCGCTGCCATTGACTGTGATGGGATTAGCATGACGTTGATGGTCTCACTCTCATAGTTGTTCCGGAGACTTTTTATTTTGATGTCAAAGTGCTTTTCTTTTGAATTGGTGCCAAACTTCTTAATTTTGTCTTCGAGGCCTTCGTTGTCAATAAGATGGAGCGGGAATGAGAAAGCTTCCCCATAGATTTCGGACAGGAGTTGATGGAGCCATCTGCCTTCTAGGTGACAGCTGGATAACACCACACATTCAGATTCCGCAGAGGAGTGAGTGATGTTGTGCTGTCGATGGCTTGTCCAGTAGAGGGAGCTTCCTTTGAATGAGCAGAAGAAACCACTCTGGTAGATTCTGTTGTAGGGGTTGTCTCCCCAGGTGGCATTGCTGTAACAGACAAGCCTATTAGATATGGATTGCGGTCCAAGAGTTAGAGCAACGTCCCTTGTAGCTGAGAGGTATTGCCAAATGTGTACTACTTCCATCCAGTGGGAATATCCGGGTTTTTTTGAAAACCTGGCCAGACTAGACACAGCGTACCTGATGTCTGGTCTTGCCAGTCCAGCAATGAAGTTCAGTCTGCCAATTGGCAATCGGTCGTTGACGTTCACCTTTTGTGATCGTCTTCTGTTTATGGGGACAGATGCATGCCTGGAGTCCTGGGAGTAGTAACTGGTTTTCAATTGGTCAGATTCATGGCTGTCAGCCCTTTTTTGATGTGCAGGGGTAGACTAAGATGTATTAACCCTTTTTCTCTCACCACCTTCATTCCGAGCAGGGTGTTGGGAAGATGGGCGGTAGAGTTCTTGAAGCGGTTGAGGAATTTGCGTTGGAAGTCTGCGGTGTTGCCAGCGACTATGAGATTTTCCACGTGAAAGAAGAGAGCTGAGGAGTCATGTTTGCACAGGAAGAGGCACGGATTGCAGGTTGATTTTTCAAAACCCTGAATTTTGATCCACAAGGTTAGCATTCTGTACCAGTTGCGAGACGCTTGTTTTAGTCCATACAACAATTTCTTCAGTCATAAGTATTCTCCACATTGACCGGATCCAGTGGGATTTAAGATAAACACATCTTTGTTGAGGTAAGCATGTAAGAAGGCTCCCTTGACATTGAGCTGAAGGAGGTCAAGTTTCTTGTCTACTGCAAAGGTGAGAAGGGCTCGGAGAGAGGCAACCCTTCCGGTGGGGGAATAAGTTTCAAAGTAGTCTATGCCGTATCTTTGGTTGAAACCTTGGACGCATAGTTGTGTCTTGTAGGTTGGAGCTTTGGCATGCGTGTTGTGCTTCACTTTGAAAACTGCCACGGTCTTGAGGGGATTCTTCACCAGTTTTTTGTCAACTTCCTCCCATACGTCTTGATTTTCAATGGATTTGAATTCCTTTAGAGTGGATTCTTTCCACTCAGGGATGGTTAAAGCTTCTTCAATGGAATGAGCCAGCTTTTCTGAGTGATAGCGGTATCTGTTGGGTTTAGCTAGTAGTTCTCTGTTCCTTAAATTTGGCCTCAGACTGGTGGACACCTCTTCACTCTCATTGGTGTCGTCACTGTTGGCATCAGAGATTTCTTCTTGTTTTATGGATTTGTTGGTGCATTTGTTGTTGGAGACTTGAGGTTTGTCATTGGGAAGGTTGAGTGGAGCAAGAGTTTTCCAGGCGGCTGGCTTGGTTGATGGATCCAGATCTGTCTGGTCCTTCTGCAAGATTGCATCGGCCTGGATTGATTTGGAAAATATGACGTGTTTGGTGTTGAAAATCTTTCCGGAGGTTGAGAGAACTTTGTAAGAGAGTAGGCCAGGATTGAAACCCAAGAGTTTTCCAGAATCCCCTTTTTGAAGAGTTTGGATTGAATTTGAGGGTTGTTAAGTTGATACGTGAGATTAGAACCAACAGGTCTTAGATAGCCCTCTGGGAGATCTTTTCCATGCATACATCTCCACGGGGATTCCGTCCCTTTTTCTTTAGGTATTTGGTTGAGTAACATACAGCAGCTACAAAACACCTTGTGCCAGTATGATTTAGGTATTTGACCTTTGGAGAGTATGGCGCGGGCTGATTCCATGACGTTCCTGTTGGCTCTTTCTACTCGTCCGTTATTTTGGGAATGATATGGTTCCAAGACAATGTGGTTGATGTGACGCTCTTTTAAGTAGGCAGAGAATTTGTTGTTGACAAACTCACCTCCGCCGTCCAAGCAAACTTCCATGGGATAGCGTTGATGTTTTCTGTGCTCATTTTCAAGTACAAAGATCAGAGTTTTGCAGGCCTTGTCTTTGGTTTTAAGCGGAAAACATGTGAGGTACCCGGAAAAGGAATTGATTAGATTGAGGATGAATCTGAATCCGCCTTTGGCTGTGGGGTTGAGAGGTCCCATTAGATCCACGTGGATTTGGTCCAAAACTCTTGAGGCCGCTTGATGGACTTGAGGAAAGCTAGATTTTTTGATCTTGGCTTTGTTTCAGTTGAGGAATTCAAAGTCTTCCTTGTCTTTGGTCGTGATGGTTTTGTTCAAAAATTTTTCCATCCGTCCAAGCAAGGCGTGGCCGAGTGTTCTGTGGATTTTGGGCAGATCCTGGCTGGAGTAGAGGGCGGTGTCAGGTCCTGTTTTCATGTTTATGATGAACAGATTGTTTGATATCCTTCCCGAGAACAGTTCCTTGTTGCCGGAGGACACAGAAAAGGTAAGGGGCAACACTGTCGAGTTGATGTTCAGAGTCGCTCCTTTTTCTATCAACGCTCCGAGGGATATGAGATTGACTGTTGATTCAGGGACCCGCGCGGCGTTACTGAGATGGATTTTGCAGTTTTCAAAGGGAATGGAGGCGGTACCAATTCCTTTGATCTTGATCATCGCTTTTTTCTTTCTGGTTTGGATCTTATTCTCTCCGTCAGAGCAGGTAAGAGTTTGGAATTGATTCTTGTCAGTTATCATATGAATGGAGCATCCAGAGTCGAGTATGAATTGGCTTGGGGTTAATTTCCCTTGGCTGTTCAGGTTGAGACCACAGAAGAACAAATAATAGTGTGCTTATTTGACAGTTTTCTTTTTGCTCTTGCTTCCTTGGTAGTGGGTGTTAGACGGTCTGAGTTCAGGGAATTTAATCCAGCAGTTTTGTGCGGGGTGCAATGTGACGACAGGGTTGTGTTTACCATTTTTGCAGCTTGGTCCGCTGTACAGGGCTATATTGACCAGTTCGTTAGGAGTCTCTTGGGCGCTGATCTTGTTTTTGTGTTGGATAAGATGGTCTAGTACCATTTTGATCTTCATTTCCGCAGTTGAGTGCATGATTTGCGTCTTCATGCCTTGCATTGAGGAAGGGAATTCGAAGAGCACCAGGTAAGCTATTATATTGGATGGGAGTTTGATACCAACTTCTTTCAGTTTTTAAGGAAAGTCTTGACATTCTTCACAAACGCCTCAATGTTGGAGGACATGGAGAGATGGAGGAAGCTGTTGAAGACGCGCGCTCTGTTTACTGATTGGGATGAGGCAAAATGTGATTGGGCCGCCATCCTTATCATCTTGGCGTTTTCTTTGTTGCAATCATCAATTATGTTGTTGTAGGTAATTGAGTCAAGTTTGGCAATCAGATAGGCCACTATCTCTTGATTGGTCTCTTTGTCCAGTGAGGAGAGCTCATCAAACTAGTTCATTACTTGAAAGATTCCCCTGAGTTTGAAAAGTTTTTCCATCTTCTTACACCACATACTGTAGTTTTCTTCATTCAGTAGAGGTTTTGATTCAATGAGTACTTTGAGTGCATGAGATTTGAAGTTCATGGGGTCTCCCCCTGCTCCTGGCGTGGACAATGATCCTGGCTTGGGCATGTTGCTTATGACCAGTCGATGGAGTCGTTTTGGCTTTTGACCGTTGTGGTGCTCTTATATTGACGCGAGTCAGGAAAGGGATGCAGGCGGCGCGCTCAGCAGCAGTCAGGAAGGCCCAGCAGGGGTTGGGTTGGGCTCAGCACCTGGAGATGGGAGACGACGGATCGCGCGGACCGGAAATCTGCGCAGATTTGGAAGGCTTGCGCGGATTGGAAGGCTTGCGCGGATTGGAAAGCTTGCGCGGATCGGAAGGCTCGCGCGGATTGGAAAGCTTGCGCAGATTGGAAGGCTCGCGCGGATCGGAAAGCTTGCACGGATTGGACCGCGCATTGCAAGACGCGTGGATTGGGTCATGTGGGTACGCCCCGGATATCGGAACGGGTTGTTGGGCGGACGCGCGCGGGCGAACGAACTGGGCTACGTTAATACCAAATGGCGCGGGGAATGGTGAGGGATGGAGGGATAGGGTTGGGCTAGGGTTCTGCGGCTTAGGGTTGCATTTCATCACTCTTTCTTGTTACTTGTGGTTGTACTTAGGTTAGGGTTGAGAGGGAGGACTTAAATACTTTGCTCTCAACTCCGGGTTGGAGGGGCATCTTATGATCGGAGGAAGGAAGGAAGGGGAAGGATGGGAAAAACACTTCACCCCCACTTCACTTCACTTCACGGACTGGACTGCACTCTAGGATATCACTTTTTATGGCATCGGATTGGATTTGATTGGAAAGGAAGGAATTCATCTTATTATTGCTCTCTCTCTCTCCCTCTCTCTCTCTTGAACGGCTGCATCCAATCTCCTTACAGAAGCTTTGATCAATAACTTCTGGAACTCGAGGACGACTTCTGGGGTGTTTCCCCTAAAGTTTCCACACCATGTGAGATTTAAAGTTGGCAGAAACCAAGACCAGACTGCATTTTGAGTAGGAACAAAAATCAGAGAGGAAATGAAAAGACAAGATTTGATGAAACAAAGAATGGAAGGAAATAACACCGATAGAAGTCTTTCAGGAGACAGTTGGAATACAACCAGCTACAAGAATCAGCATAAGATGACTGAGAAAGCGCCTTGAACAATCTGGAAGAGAGAGTTAGTACGGATTATAACCAATGAATTCGGATTTGTTCTTACTTGGATTGAGCTGGCTGCCGGCGGTCACTTGACGGGGTAGACGGATGAGTATTTGAATATGGTTGGTCAATGGATGAGAAGATGATAGTGATTTGCAGGTGCGGTTGTTGACTCCCAGCTGGTTGCTTTGGGGTTTTTCCACTTTAGATTTGGAGTCTTAGCAGCCAATGAGACAAGGCGGTGAGAATGAGAAGAAGAAAACAACATAGAGAGACATAAACAGGCAATAGAGACAGACAGTAGAACTGAAAGACAAAAGTGGAGGTCACAACAGTAGTGGTGCTTCAGCTCAACAATAACCAAACCATTTAACCTTGCAATAAGCTTAATCCAAGTATTCTATGGATTTTTGCTGCATTTATTAAATAATATATTTATTATTTACTCTATCACCTCTGGTAGCTAAAGGATAGCAAGGGTCTTGGCATCCAGGAGGCTGGCAATTGGGGGTCTTGCCGGGAAATATTCCATTTTATTAGATTTAATACCTTGGACCAGAAATTTTTCACAAAAAATAAAATCAAAGATAAATTTATCTGACTTTATAACCTTGATTTATTATTAAATTCTTTTGCAGTGGATTTCAAAACCAATGCAGAATTAATAATCTATTTTTTAAATCTTTTAAAGATAAGAAAAGAAGAATATATTAAAAACTTTAAACCTACTGGTTGGAAAGCTTTAACTCAAGCTGAGCAACTTAATATCTCTTCTGCAAATAAACACTTAGATAAAATCCTTCAAAAAGAAGATCTTGAAAGGCGTATCAATTTTCAGGCTCTATTAAGAAAACATAAAGCTTGGAAAAAATACTGTATGAATTACTTTTTGAAAGATAAAAGTAAGTACACAACTTGCATTACCATATTATTTTTAAAGAAATAATATTGATATATTTTATTAAACCCATAAAATACACTTTTTTATGAGTGAACCCTCCTGTACCAGGAACCACCGCTACTGAAGTGGATCTATTGGATCAGGAAGTCCCAGACATTTCCGGACGCCCTGAAAATATTGATTGGACGGGTGAAGACCCCATTGGAACCCACCAAGACCCCGTAGGATTACCTACTAGGGATCAATTTAACCCCAATAAGTTCTTGGTACCTTTGAATATCAATTTAAGTGTGTTTTGAAATAAAACTTATTTTTATGGATTTTTTCTGTAAAATAATTATCATCATATTATTCTGAAAAAGAATAGACGTAACACAAGAGCCTCAGGAAGAATTCCCTCCTATGGATCTTTGCCAACAGCTCTCAGTAACCGTGAGACCACCAGTAAGGACAAAACTGAAGGGACTAGAACCCGTTTATCAAATGTTGATGGACAAGGAGCAGCACCAATCACTTCTGCCCTCTTCAAACCTAGAGCCAGAGAAAGTAGCAGAATCAAGCCACCCTCCTTTACAAGAAGATTCCCTGCAGCCACCCCAGCAGAACCTGGCAAAGGAGGCCAGGATCAAAGACTTAGTCAAAGAGCATGTGAAATATTGGGAAGAATTCAAAGAAGCCCAAGCCAAGGAGGACATGGTATCTATGAAAAAGATAATCTTTCAGGCAAAAGAAACCCAGATAGCTCTTCAGAAAAACATTCCAAAGAAAGAGGTTGAATCCTGCGTAGAAAAGTGAAATCCGTGGGATCAATTAGCCCAACTGGAAGGAAAAGGATCAGGAAAGAAGAGATCCTCTTCCCATCCCAAGCCAAAGGGAAAGAAAGACTGGGACCAGATAATATCCCTAGCTCAAAATTGGAAAAAGGTTTACAACAATTAGCCTCTAATTCTGAGACCAAAGAAACCTCTGATGTAATGAATTCCTTTTCTAATGATATGCGTCATAATTTCAAAATTGTTTGTGAAAATTTGGATGGGGTTTACACCCAAATGGATAAATTAACCTCAGTAGTTGCCAAATTGATTAATAACCATACAAAGATGGTAGGAATGGAAGAAATTAAAGAACACACAGAACAGTTATTGGAGAAAATTAATCAAGGGAGGATCAAAAAGACTCAAATAATTGACAATCTGTTATCTGGAATCCAAGAAGATTTTATTATGTCTTTCCACCCCTTAAAAGAAGAATTGGAAACCACCCCTAACAGCTCTATTCTATCCCTTAGTAAAAAAGGCATGTGCTCAATAACACAGTGGACCTGCAACTTAATCTGATCAAAAATGATCTTAGAGACTTAAAAGTCTGTCTGACCAAGCCCTTGGGGAGTACTATAGAGGAACCAAAGCCTCCCAGACAAACCACTACTCCTTATGCACCACCCTTATTAGGAATGCACAGGAGTGACACCTTTAGGCCTAGTCCTACTCCTGAGATGGAGCAAGCTCTCAAACTGCTACCCCCTATTTCTGAATGGCCCAAGTTCTCCGGAGAAGGAGAATACAATCATATAAATTTTATTAAATTTATTGATTACACCATTAACTATTATGACCTACCAGAAGCTATAGCTGTAGTCCGGCTACCCAGACTATTTGAAGGAGTATCATTGGACTGGTTTATCAGTAAGAGAGAAGAAGTAGGATCCTTTCCATGGAATTCTTGGAAACTTCTGATCAAATAACAATTTGGTTCTAGAATGTGGAAAAGGAAAATCATGGAAAATTTCAAAAATTCCTCATTTGAACCCTCCAAGGACAAACCTCACAAATGGTGCTTGGAACAGAAGAAAAGATTGGATTTCTTCTATCCAGATGATGATAAAGAGGAAGTAAATGAAAGAATCCTCAACCTGTGTCCTGGCAATCTTAACCATAGTGTAAACTGTAGGATGAGTATGGATGCGGACTTTCCCACTCTAATCAATGTGTTAGAAGAAGTAATAGACATGAATGGGTTGTACAAGAAAGCCCCTTCCGGACCCAAAGAGAACTATAACATCAACAAAGCCAGAGAACAACCTCCTCTGATAAATGCCTCTGACAATAAGAAACCTAATGAGAATAGGGAGAAAGTGAGGATGCCTGCAACTTGTTGGAATTGTAACAAGACTGGGCATATTAGACAATACTGTCCATTACCAAAAAGGAAGATCGCAGTCTTGGAAGGAGAACAGGAGGTTGAAAATAATCAGAACTATGAAGACATAGCTGATACTGAAGGATCTCTTTCTGAATGTGAATTGATCTTGACCAACCCTGTTAATGTTATAGAAGGAGATATAGGTACTTCTGCAGAGATCAATAACATCCATGGGGATTCTAGCCTGCCCCAACAATGGTATCCTACTATAATTCCTAGACATATTACGGATGTCAAACCATTAACAGTTAAACCTCTGAGTGGGAAAATTTATACCACTGGTCAAAAGTGCTATGCTACTGGGTTGTATAAAAACAGACCTATAAGTTTATTACCGGATAGTGGAGCCTTTTGCTCATGTGTCTGTGCTGAATTCTTAAACAAATGGGACCCCAATTGGAGAGAACACCTTTTACCCATCCCAAAAGCCAAGTTAAGCTCTTGCAACTCTACCATGAATTCTATTGGAGTATGGACTGCTCCTATAATACTACCTCACACTAAAGGATCTTTGAGAATACAAGTGGAATTTGTATTATTTCTCAACAGACTATGTGACTACTTGATATTGGGTAATGATGCCTTATGTCTATATGGTATAGACGTGTTCCATAGTAAATGAAGATAATTCACAGTAGGAGGTACTAACTTCCGCTCCTCTACTTATCAGAAGCATTTGGAAGATTTTGACCAAGAATATTTCTCTCAAGCAGCTCTGAATGAGAAAATTTCTGAGGAACAGAAGAAAGATATATTGAAAGTCTGCTTTGAGAACCAGAATGCTTTGTGTACTAAAGATCATCCTATTGGTGATATTAAAGAACATGATATGGTATTGACATTGACCATTAAGCCTCCCTGCCCTCCTCAATTAAGAAGGCCAGCCTATCCTTCTAGTCGTAAGTCTAGAAAGGCTCTTGAGGAACATATCCAAGAGCTGATAGACTTGCAAGTATTAAGGAAAGTAGGGCATAATGAACAGGTAGATGTGACCACACATGTAATCATAGCTTGGCATAATGACAAGTCAAGACTGGTAGGACACTTCAGAATGCTCAAAAATTACACTCAAGCAGATTATTATCCTATACCCCGGATTGATCATGCTCTGCATAACTTGTCCAAGGCTAAGTACATCACTACTATGGATATGCTTAAAGGCTTCCACCAGATACCAATAAGCCCTGAAAGCAGGAAGTTTATGAGAATAATCTGTAATTTATGAATATATGAATATCTTAGAATGCCTTTTGGTATAAAGAATGTTCCATCACACTTCCAGAGAACAATGGATACAGTTCTAGGTACTTACATCAGACAAGGATGGATGATGGTATACATAGATGATGTTATCATATACTCTGATGACTGTGATACTCATATTAACCAAGTAAGATTAGTACTCCAGACAATCTCCAAAGCAGGACTAAAGGTTTCCATGAAGAAAAGCAACTTTGGCTACGGAGAATTGAAAGCCTTAGGACATATAGTCTCTGGCCTAACTCTAGCTGCTGATAAAAATAAGATAGCTGCTGTCATGAATAGACCTATGCCTCAAAACAAGACAGAACTACTGTCTTTCATCAGTTTCCGCAGTTATTACAGACAATACATACCAAAGTTTGCTATGCTAACTAAAAGTCTGTATGAAGTATGTAACAAAAATACACTATTTGAAATGACTCATGAGAGACTAAAGAACTATGAGGAATAAAAAATAGCTATGACCTCTACTCCTCTACTTATCCAACCAGATTACTCTAAGCCCTTAAAACTATACATTGAAGCTTGCATATAAGGGCTAGGAGCTACTTTACATCAGGAAAGGATAGAAGAAGACAAACCAGTAGAAAAACCCGTAATCTTCATATCTAGACAGATCAAAGATACTGAGAAGAGATATGGGGCCAGTCAGTTGGAATTTTTGGCACTAGTACGGGCTTTTGAGAAGCTACACTATTACTTAGAAGGCACCACTTTTCAAGTAATCATTGACTGAAATGCTTTAAGAACTCTTATGAAAATGAAAACCCCCAGCAGACATATGCTCAGGTGGCAAATTGCTACACAACAGTATAGAGGACAGATGACTATAGTACATAAAGCTTGAGCTAAACGTCAAAATGCTGATAGTCTAAGTAGGAATGCTTTTCCTAATGACTCTAAAAATCCAGCATATGACCCTGAAGATCAAGATATCTTTCCTATCTTGAACATCAATCTTTTTGCATTAAGTGCTCCAATAATAGGGATTGACTTATATGAATTAGACACTGCTTTCTTCAACCTAGTAAGGGATAGCTACTCTCCTGAGATCAAGCTGCTGATTACCATGATGGGATGTGAATCCCCCAAAGCAGCTTTGATAAATAACCTGCCTACTTCACTACTTAAACCCTATAAAGCAGGAAGGTTTACCTTTTGGGATGGTCTCCTTTACTAGAGACATCAACATTCCAGCGTATTAGTACTGAGCAACAAAGAGCATATAAAAAATATACTCCAGGAATGCCATGGCAACTGTACATCAGGACATTTTTCCACAGAAAGAACCTCATAGAAAGTGAAAAAAACTGCCAGGTGGATAGACTGGAAAGAAGTCATTACTGAATATGTTACTAGCTGTGAAACCTGCCAGAAATCTAATAAAAGTACTGGAAAAAGGTTTGGACTCTTACAGAAGATATCTGAACCTAAAACCAGATGGGAAATTATCAATATGGATTTTGTCACCGGCCTCCCCCCTGGAGGTACTCATTCATATAACTCTGTCCTAGTTATAGTTGACAGATATTCCAAAAAGGCAAAATTCTTATCTAACCACAAAGAGGATAGTGCTATGGATGTAGCCTTACTATTCTGGAATAGGATTATAGCTGATGTGGGTATACCTAGGATTATAATCAGTGACAGAGACCCCAAATTCACATCTGAATTTTGGAGGAATCTCCATGATATACTGGGTACTACTCTAGCATTTTCTACAGCATACCATCCCCAAACTAATGGATTAGCTGAAAGGATGATACAGACCCTAGAACATATGCTGAGGAGATTCTGTAGCTTTGGTCTAGAATAAAAAAACTCAGATGGTTATTGCCATGATTGGGTAAGCCTACTCCCAGCCCTAGAAACGGCTTATAACAGCAGTAAACATTCTACTACCAAAGAAGCTCCTTACATACTAGAAAGATGATGAATTCAAAAACTCCCTAGGAATAACGTGAACTATAACTTAGCCACTATTCATCCAACATCTCTTGACTTTAACAAGATGATAGATGTGGCAAATAACCATGCTCAGAAATCTGTGGAAGAAGCTGTTGAATACAACAAAAAAAGATGGGACAAATCCCATAAAGAACCTGACTTTAAGATAGGAGACCAAATCTTGATATCTACAACTAATTTCAAGAAGCTGGCAGGCATCAGAAAACTGAAACCAGCCTTTGTTGGACCATTTAGTATCAAGAAGATGCATGGAAAAAATGCTGTGGAAGTAATCTTGAGTGAAGAATTATCAAGAAAACATCCGGTATTTCCTGTTAGCCTAGTCAAACACTTTAAACCAAGAGAAGGCAGAAACCTCCCTCCAGAAATAATCCCAATAGAACCTAACCCTGTAAAAGAAAAAGAGAAAGTCAGCAGGATCTTGAGAGATAAGAAAGAGAGGGTAAAAGGAAAAGACATCAGCTTATACTTATTAAGATAGAAAGGGGAATCTGCAGACAAAGATGAATGTAAACTACAGAGCCAGAAAAAGGAACTGAAACACATATGCAGTTAAATTTTTCTCCAAACTTCCTCCAGATTTTTTTCAGATATGACCATATCTTGGAGTGGGGGAATGTCAGCTTGCTACTATTTCAGAGCAAGCTGCAAAAGTAACAAAAAAAACATAAATATAATAATAAAAAAATTAACCTAAGAAGGAGTAGGGAAGCCATAAATATTATTACAGAAATGGGTTCTACACACAGAATTAGGTAGGGCACTCACCGAAACCACCCTTGAAATCCAACTCCTTATATTTTTAAATAATTAAGGAAAGAAAAACCAAAATACTACGTCTCCATTATTGAGCTTTTTTGCCAATTAAATATTTCACACACATTGTCATGTATAGGTTTCACACCTAAAATTCAGTCAGAATTGAGGTGTTGTGTATATTTTAGGAGTTACGGGCGGAAATGTGTTTTGTCACAATTCCCACACGCAGCCGCGGCAGCCAAAGCACCTGCGCGCGGCTGAGATACAGCCTTGTCACCCTGTCGAGGTCGTGTACGCAGCCCCGGGCCTCTGAAAAGTACGCAGCCGCGTGACTACGTGCTGACAGAGTGACAGGCGGCCTGAGAGGCTGAGGTACCGCGTAAACAGGTTACAACATACACGGGAACTTTCTACATATGTAATAAATGCCCCCGTGGATAGTAGACTGTCTAAAAATACATAATATTATATAAAAATACATAAATAATTCTTACACGTATTTTTTACTTAATATAATTCAAAGTACCAAAAATGTCGAAAATAAAACAATGACAAATTTCAAAAATATATTAAAATACTTCAATATACTTTTATGAGAACTGCTAAAAATCAATATGTTTGTGACATACTAAAGAAAATAATGATTCAAAAATATTACATGAATTCCCATGACTTAAATTTTTAAGTAATTATGTCAACAAATCAACTGGAACTCAAAAATAAAGAGTAAAATCAATATTATGACTTTTAATCCAGTTATATAATACATAATGAGAACTTACCTGACATCAAAATGTCCGTAGAAATGTCTATTGATATAATTATTAAATTACTGGGAACATTTACTAAGGATAATTAATTAAATAATACATAAATAGGACAGATTAGTGTTATTCACACGTCCTAATGTCTATTAAAAGGTAGAATAATTCCCATACCCTAAGTAATTAGATGCTACCCGGGCTATAGCAGCAAGAACACATGACAGGATACCTCTGGTTACCATGCTAGCCTTAGTGTCCGTCCCTTTGAGCACCTACAACCCTCAGAAGGACCATATTGGGACTCTAAAATCTATAAATAAAGAGCCCTTTTGAGGATATTGATGGGCAGAGGTCCAGTTATATTCATATCCAGACGCCATTAAAAGGTAATCAAGTACTTATAAGAGATAAGTAAGTGATTTATGGAAATGCCTGATCAGTAATATTGGTCCTCAAACCTCTTTTTATCAATTAAAACTGCTGAACAACCTTATAACCCCAGTATACAGGTTTAACCCATCAGTACAAATTTCAAACAGATACCCAAAGGCTTTAATAATATAACAGTGAGTCTTATTATCCTTTCTCTGTCGTGGTAGCTTGGCTACAAGGCCCTGCCACTCCACCGTGTTTTTTATATACATATTATCTTTGGGTATAATAATCTTTGAACTAAAGAACCCAAAATAACCAGGACTACGTGTTTTCATACTGAAATCCCTGAAGAGAGGTGTTAAAGATCCCCAAAATAATTTTGGCCCCTCTATAAATATTTAATAATTAATTTATTCATATTGATTCAAAACAATAAACAATAACCAAACCATTTAACCTTGCAATAAGCTTAATCCAAGTATTCTACGGATTTCCGCTGCATTTATTAAAAAATATATTTAGTATTTACTCTATCACCTCTGGTAGCTAAAGGATAGCAAGGCTCTTGGCATCCAGGAGGCTGACAGAAAGACCAAGGAGGAGGTTGAGGTCAATGATGCAGAACTCAGAGTAGGTCCAAATCACCACCTCTTATTCTTCCTAGTTTTGGGGCTGATATTATGACTGGTGTTGTGTTTCTTAAAAGACCATGACAATGTGCTTGAGTATGTGGAAAATGAAATTCTCCCCATCAATGAGACTTTTGAAACAGCTTGGACTTGTATCAACCCAACTTTGGAAACAAAAAAACTTCTTGGTTTGAAGGTGCCCATGCCACTCTCAAGCAATTCCTAACAAAATCTTTGGGAAAAATGTTGGATGCTTGCAAAAACCTTGATTGAACAGTTTTGAATCAAATTAAATTGGTTCATGCATCACTTTATAACTCTCAAATTAAGTTAGGGACAGTTCTTCCACCTGAAACTTTACCATTGGGATACAACTTGTCTTTAGAGGCAATTCATCTTCTTAGGGAACAATTCAAGAAATTCAAACGTGACCATGATGGCAAAGTGTACACCAAGTAATGCTCCAGTACTTTAGGTTTTCCCTGCTCCCACCAAATAGGTGAATGTCTAGCATTGAGAGTATCCATGGTACCTGAAGATGTTCATCCTTAGTGGAGGTTGGACTGACCCTTGTAGTTCTAGTCCTGTAAGATGGTTTAAGTGGGATTTTTAAAATCACTTTGTGATTAATGCTTTTTGATTAATTATTCCTAATTAAATAATGGTTGATCCATTTGAATTTTTGAAGAACAAAATCAACAAAATGCTGAGCAATCTGTCAGTCATGTGAAAACTCCAACGCAATGATCTTAGAATCTCCAGATCATGAGCAAGGGGGGTTATTGAAATACATAATTCAGAAGATTGAAAAATATTGGTCAAAACAAGAATTGAACCTAAAGTCTTACAATCAAGTAGGGTCAGTCAAAATTGACAGATAAGCAAAGAGAAACAGCTTGTTTTGAGCATTTTGAAAAACAAATCAAGTAGGAAAACAGGACAAGAAGGGCACCAATCCAGAACAGACAAAAGATTGTAAGTCTTTTCTTTGGAGACATGTTCATCTTTTTGGTTTAATAAAATGATGATGATAATTGTTATTCAAAGTGGCAGGATCTGAATCTGAATTACATATTTCAGAGAAAGAAACTGAAAGTGAATCAGCTTTATTTAATTTGGAATCTAAATCCTCTTTGGAGGGAGAGGTCATGCAGGAAGGCTCAACCAGAAGCTCATCTGTGGTGAGTATTCATTTAATTTATTTGAATCAAAAAATAAGTAATAAGTTAGATTTGATGATAGGAAAAAAAGGTGAAACACCTCAATCAAATCCCAGAGAAATTACAGAAGTTCTTGGGTGATGTTTTGGTTTTGGATCCAATTGGAGATGGGAATTGCTGATTTAGAGTCATTGCTAAATCTCTTAGATGCAATGAACATGGATGGTTTAAAGTTAGGAAGGAAATGATTGAATCATTAGAGAAACATAAAGAATTCTAAATTAAGATTCTTTGTGGTGCAAAATAGGTAGAAAAGATTAAACAAAGTCTTGATTTTGAAGAAATCAATCAAAAGATTCCATCTTCAAAATGGCTGGCTAAAATAGATATGGGAAAAATATTAGCAGACACATATGCTAGACCTATATGTTTAATTTCATTGGAGTCATGTTGTTCTTGTACTCAAATGAAAAAAGTTTTTACAGATCAACCATTATGTTTCCTTTTTGCACAACAACCAATGGGTCCTATTTGTACTTGAGGGAGAAATGATTTTAATCCCACCCATTGTAGCAAAACCACATTCCTTTATTTCTAAAAAAGCCTCTGGCTTGGTTGATAATCTCAATGATCCACTGAAAATTTATCCTAGATTATGATAGACTCTGAATTCATTTAATCATTAGGTTTCATATAAATTTTAGTTCTAATGCATCTAAGCATTTCTATTAATATAAAGGGTTATCACATTTTGAACATCATTATGTTGAGTGTTTTGAGTGAACATCATTATATTAAGTGTTTTTAATGAGAATCTAATGGAAAGACAGTTCAACTTGTGTTGGGCTGATTCCATAATAAGGAGTATCTTTACTTCTTGTGATGAGATCAGCTTAACACAAGTTGAACTTATTTTTATTTTTTGGTTCTTTTACTTTAGGGCTTGTCAAGTTACTTGTCTTTCTTCTTGGATTTTTTAATTTAGGGCTTTTTGAGTTCCTTGTGTTTTTATTGGTGTTTTTACTTTAGGGCTTGTCAAGTTAATTGTTGTTTTTCATGTTTTTTATTTATTTTTAACAAAAAAATTAAGATTTGTTGATTTTTTGGTTGATTTCTGTTTTTTTGAATGTTTATTTAGTTTATGGGAACCCTTAGTTTATTTTAATACCCTGTAGTTCTTATTGTTTTTTTTTTATATTTTTTTTGGGCCCACCACAGTCTGGTGTTGTGTGGGATGCCACACAACTAGATTAAAACCATGTACAACTCAACATGACTCAAATGTATTTGTGTGGAACCCCCCACAGCACCGGAATGTGGTGTGTGGGACGCGCAACTCTTTGAGCCATGTGGAAATGTACACATCTCCATGAGTTGTGAATTTTACATTAAGCTAAACTTTATGGTTAATGTTAAATTCACGGCTCAATGAGCTGTGCAAATGGTTCAAATCAGGCCGTTTGGCACCCCACAAAGTCCAATTTGGCCCTTGTATGACCTCCCATGGCTCACAGAGCTGTGCTGCCCACCCAGCTTGGTCCGCCACCATGTGGAATTCCAGATGACTACATTTGAGCCATCTGGAGTTGTACATGGCTCAAGTGTAGTCCTGTGGCATCACACACTTCACTGGACCGTGGTGATCCAAAAAAAAAAAGGAAAATGAATTAAAGGGTACTAACAAAACCCTCAAACTAAATTAACCTTCCAAAAAAACAGAAATCAACCCAAAAATCAAAGAATGTTCCTTTTTTGGTTATAAAAACAAAAATAAATAAATAAATAAATAAAAAACAATAAAAACTGGTACTATCCAATGGAATAGCCCTAAAGTAAAAAGACCCAAAAAAACACAAGTAAATAGACTAACCCTAAACTAAAAACACCAAAAAAAAGACAATTAACATGACAAGCCCTAAAGTAAAAACACCAAAAAATACAAGTAACTTGACAAGCCCTAAAGTAATTTCAACTTGACTAGCCCTAAAGTAAAAGGGCCCAAAAATTAAAGTCTTTTGACCAGCCCTAAAGTAAAATTGCCCAAAAAAATAAAATTATTTTGACCAGCCCTAAAGTAGAAGTGCCCAAAAAAACATAAGTCTTTTGACAGTCCCTAAAGTAAAAACACCCAAAAAAACAAGTTCAACAAGTGTTAAGCTGATCCCATCCCAAGCTTAACATAAGTTAAGCTTGTGATGCAATCAGCCCAACACAAGTTGAACTGACTTACCATCAAACTCGTTCAAAACACTCAATATAATGATGTTAACTCAAAACACTCAACATAATGATGTTCAAAATGTGATAACCCTTTATATTAATAGAAATTGTTAGCTGCATTAGAATTAAAATTGATATGAAACCCAATGATAAAATGAACTCAAAGTCTATTACAATCTAGAATACATTCTCAGTTGATCTTTGAGATGATCAACCAAACCAGAGGCATTTTTAGAAATCAAGGAACGTGGTTTTGCTACAATGGGCGGGATTGGAATCATTCCTCCCTCAATTACTAATAGAACCCAGTGGTTATTTTTACAAAATAAATGAACATTGGATCTGATTGATCGGTAACACCATTTTTCAATGGAGTATAAGGATAAAATGACTCCAATGAAATGAAAAATGTAGGTTTGGAATATGTGTCTGCTATGATTTGACCCATGTCGAATTTAGCCAGCCATTTTGAGCAGGGAATCTTGTCATTGATGTCTTCAACATCAAATATTTTTTTAATCTTTTCAAACTCCTTTCAACCACCAAGCATCTTAATGTAGCATGCTTTATGTTTCTCTAATGTTTCAATCATGTCCTTCCTAACATCAAACCAACCATGTTCTTCATAACCAAGATATTTAGCAATGACTGTAAATCCACAATTCCCATCTCCAATTGGATCCCAAACCTCACCCAAGAAATGATCAAATATCTTGGTTATTTGATTCAGGTATTTCACATTTTGTTCCTATCATTAAAACTAACTTAGTATTCATTTCTTCAATTGGATCAATGAAAAGAAAACGCACCAAAGATGAGCTTCTGGTTGAGCATTGCTGCACTTTCTCTTCCTCTGAAGAGGATTCTGATTCCAAATTAAGTGATCCTGATTCACATTCAGTCTCTTCTTCTGAACTATGAAATTCACATTAAGATTATGCCAACTTTGACTAAAAATTCATCATTAGTTAGTAACTAAGTTCATTAAACCAAAAAAATGAACATATCCCCAAAGAAAAGACTTAGAATCTTTTGTATTTTCTTCTTTGGAGCCCTTCTATTTCTTTTTTCCCCCTTGATTTGTTTTAAAACAAGCTTAAATTGAGATGGTTCTTGCTGCTTATCTCTCAATTTTGGCCAGCTCTTACTTGATTGTAAGACTTTAGGTGCAGGTCATGGCTTTGATTGATCTTTTGTAATCTTCTAAATGATACACTTCAATAGGCCGCTTTGCTCATGATCTGGAGATTCCAAGATCATTGCATTGACCTTTTCATGCAACTGAGTAATGCTTAGCATTTCATCAACATTGCACTGGAAAAATTCAAAAGTATCAACCATTAGAGAATTAGGATTCATTAATCAAAAAGCATTAATCACATTGTGACTTGAACAATCCAACTTACAAAAACTTACAGAACAAGAACTGCAAGGGTCATAGTCCAACCTCCACTGAGGATGAACATCTTTGAATACCACGGATCCTCTGAATGCTAGACAGTCACCTATTTTGTGGGAACAGGGCAAACCAATAGTCTTGAAATATGGCTTGGTGCAGACTTTGCCAGCATGATCATGTTTGAACTTCTCAAATTTTTCCCTAACAAAATGGATTGCCTCTAAAGACAATTATTAACCCAATGGCAACAGTTCAGGTGGAAGAACTGTCCCTAACTTAATTCAAGAGGAAAAAAGTGATGCATGAACTTATTTAATTTGATTCAAAACTGTTCCCCCTAGGCTTTTCCAAACATCCAACAGGTTTCCCAATGAGTTTGCAAGTAATTTTTTGACAGTTGCTTCAACCCAAGATGTTGTTTTGTTTCCAAAATCTGGGTTCAAACAAGTCCACGCTGTTACAAAGGTCGCTTTTATAGGGAAAATATTATTTTCCATATAATTGATTACATCCTCATAGTATTTCAAGAAACACTATACAAGTTGAAAGGTCAGAACTCAAAACTAGGAAGAATAAGAAGCAGTGATTTGGACCTACTCTGAGTTCTGCATAATTGATCTTTGCCTCCTCCTTGGTCTTTGAGGCCCCATAGTTTTCCCACAGAATAATGAATCTTTTCCATCCTTCAACATTGTTAAAAAATCTGGCTTTACAGTTTGGTTTTATTTTTTTAGACAAGTGCCAAGTGCAAAATTGTCTTGTTGAATCTGGGAAACTAGTTTCAATTCCACAAATCAGAGCTTTTTCAAGGTCAGTCACAAAGACTTTTGGAAGTCTCTCAGGATCATAAACCAATTCCTTTAATGCATTTAAAGACCAAATGTGGAACTCAAAATTTCCTTTTGTTATAAAAAAAAGAGCTTTTGTGAAAGTTTTCCAATTGGCTGTCATTGCTAAAACATGCAATAGTTGGGTTTTGTAGTTATTTGTTTTATAATTACAATCCAACATAGAAATATGATGGAATTGTTTTTAAAGCTTTACTTCCTCTGGATGTGCTAAGTAAAGGGCCTCCAAGTGACCCTCTCAACTGAACTTTGACTGGTGAATCCAACTTTTTTCTTCAAGCTGTTCATATAGTGCCTCCATAACACTTTTTCCCTTTTAGTTCTGCAAGTGTGACCTTCCGCTTAGTGTTATAGATTGTTTGGTCATCAAAATAAACCCCCCCATAAATATTGCTCAATATTCTCTTCAGTTGTAACTTATTGAGCCCATCATTCATGCCTTTTACTAGATTGTCTAAGGCCACCCCCAAGATTCTCCTCAGTTGACGATGCACAGAGGGATTTTCAGATGGTTGATGGTTATGTTGGGATTCTTTGTAGGAGAGGCTCCACAAGGATTCTGCCTTTGTGCAACTTTCATGGATTAAAAACTTGCACCCAACCTTCCTTGTGTGAGTTTGTCTAGGCCCTTTGGTAAGAAGATTTCCTGAAAAGGGACCATGTATGTCACAGGCTAAATCCACACATTAGTCATGCTTTGAGTTGAAAACTGTTAAAGCGTAACCATGCTTCATTGCCCATGTTTTAAAATATTTTTGTTCCTCTACCCTAGTAGGAAAAGCTTTCAAGGAATGTGGGTCAAGTGGATCTAGTAAACATTCATTGGTTAAGTCATAGTTTCATAGTTACATGCACTCATCATTTTCAATCAAATTAAATATGGCAAAGAAAAGTAACATAAAATGTTACTCACCACCAGCGGTCATGTTCATTTGTGAATCAATTTTTTCCTCAATTGTCACCCTTGATGAGGAAGCAATTGGGGCTTGCAATGTTTCATTACCCAAATCCTTTTTTTCTTTTTCCAAAGCGTTGTTGATGGCACTATAAATGTAGAACTTCCAGGCAGCCATGTCAGAGGGAGGAGGGCTTGCCACTTTTCCCATGCAAAAAAATGCAATGGTATACTTCAGTAATCAATCAAAATTTCAATTGATCAAACAAAGTTTGCTCACTTTTGAGTTGAGAAAGAATTGTTTGCAGATTTTTATATAATATATGATTTGATTTTTCACTTTAATTTCACTTGGGTTTCACTTTAATGTCTCTTTGGGATTGCTAGGTGTGGAACAACAGTCCCACAAAGTATGCAATAATCCCAAATTTAGGTTGAAAGAACCCAAGTGTGGTCCAGGGGGTTCCCAAAATTCTGGCACAACATCTGGGGGGTTGTGCACCCCCAAACACAGCTGACTTGAGCTGTGTACAGGGGTAAACAGCTCAAATGGGCCTTTTTGGGGGGTTAAACGGCTCCTACACGAATCCCCGGTGGTTGCGGGTGTTTGAAACAGCCCTTCGTAGTCGTCTTGGGGCCCCCACGGCTCATTTTAGCCATGTAGGGCCCTACACAACTACCACAAAGTTGGAGCCATGAATTTAAAATAACCCAAAATTTATTAAACTATGATTGGTTTTATGTATCTAATTTATTTTTTTGGAGGGAAAAAAACCTCATTACCAAGATATAAATTTTTTTTGAACAATGGTTTTCCAATATTTGGAATCCTTTTTCACAAAGCCTTTCCAAAGTGGATCTAACCTGGGTGATGGCCAATGATCACAATTGAACTTGAATGAGAAATTATGTTTGAAATCTTCTAAAAGAATGAAGCAAATAGGAGAATATCAGGAATTTGGAGTGGGAGGAGAATTCAGAGGAAGATCAGCGCAAGGCATTAAAGAAGAAAACAGAGCCACTTGACACTTGTATGTTTCATCCAGAAGGAAATATCTGGGCCAAAAATGTGGTTAAGTTCCCTTCTTGCTTCTTGGAAAGTTTCACCCCAGATATCACGCAATAATCTTGGGTCCTTGAAGATTGATTTGGAATCAAGCTCTTTCACCATTTCTCTTCTGACTTCAATACAGTCTTCTGAGTTCCTCCGCAAACAAAGGGCTGCTTCTCTAAATCCAAATTTCCCATCCCTAATGAGTTCTTGAACATGTGATATATGTGGAATAGCTGGTTTTGGGGAAATAAAATCTTTAAATTTGAACTAAAACCAAAAATCAGAATCTTTTGTAAGGTGTATGCATACATACAGATATTTAGAAAGTATCAATGAAATATTTTGTCATTTTTTTAACATACTGAAAGGTGAAAGAATCCAAAAAATCAGTAATAAGGCCAAAATAGGGATAAAAAAATCCAGTGATTTGTTGAATTTTTGGATAAGGCCAAAAAAGGGATCAAAAATCCAGTGAGGAAATTGAATTTTTTGAATTTTTTGGTTTTTTGATGCAATTTTTCAGGTTAAAAAATTGCATCCAAAAATTCTGAAAAATAATATAAAATTCTCTTTAATAGTTCTTTTACAATTCTCAAAGCTTGAAACACCCAGCAAATATCAGTCAAAATGGCAAACATAGGGATCCAAAATTCCAGTGAGAAAATTGAATTGTTTGAAGTTTTTGCTTTTTTGATGTAAACATTTCAGGTAAAATAATAAATCCAAAAATCTAATGAGAAAATATTTAAAACTATTAAAATGTTGGGTTAACTTTTTAATAGCTTGAATCATCCAAACCAATGAAATAAAAACAAAAATGAAACAAAACAAACATCCAAAGAGAGATTTTGTTTTTTTGAATTTTTTTGTTTATTGAAGGAATTTTTCAAGGTGAAAGGATAAATCCCGAAAAAATGGAAAAAAAATTCATGGCTCTTCAATTTTTTTTGAAATTTCTTGCAGTTGAAAAAACCAAAAAAAAGGGTGATTATAAATTCACAACTCCAGTCGTGTGGGAGTTGTGTAGGGCCCAACACAACCTGTGGGAGTTGTGTTGGGCCCCACCCAATCTGTGGGAGTTTTTTAGGGCCCCATAATGTTGAAAGCTCATAATCTTTCCTACTATCTCTCAGCTTCTATCATTTCCACCTACTGTTTCCTTACTTCTTTCCTTTGCCTCTTTATTTGTCACGCTCAAGTCTCATGTTGTGGTCTCTGCCTAGCTACAATGCGCTACAACACGCGCGTCCTTCTTTCACACCAACTCCAGTGCCAATACTCTATATTAGATTGGGCACTTTAAGCTACTTAAGAACTGACTCACGCACCCCTCTCACCTGTTCCTCACACAACTCAAACTGTGGTGTCATTGGTCTGAGGGTGCTTTGAGTCAGGTAAGCCTCATCTTCAATATTTTTATTTACAAGCAGATCAATTTGATGTCTCTCTCACTCTGATCAAATTAGTTTCTTTTAGTTTTAAGGCTTGTGTCAGAGGTTATCATCTTTAGCGGCGTTTCTATATCTTTCATCAAAGGTTTCTTTACTGAGGCAGTTTCATTCTTGTTGACTCCTGGTTTTAGGTTATTAACCATTTCATTCTTCTCTTCACAGTCTTTTTCTTATTCTGATGAAATGATATTTGGTTTTAGTTGCCTCTTAACTTTATAGATTTACAGTCCCAAGTCTCATTGACTTAACCAGGATCAACACTAGCGGTTTGACATGTCTGATATCAACGAGCCCAACCCAAAACATCTTCACCTACCCCTTTTGAATGAAACCAACTTTGCCACCTGGGTAATGAGAATTCAAATTCATCTCCAAAGAAAAGGTCTCCTTGAGTATGTTGAAGACACAGATTTTGAAACCTTTATCCTTCCCACTACGGCTCCTCAAAGAAAGAAAAGCTATGAAGCAGCCAATCTCGTAATCCAGCACCTAGGAGACACAGCATTTGATGCCGTTGTCAACCCCAAGAATCAGTCTAAACCATCCCTCATCTGGCAAGCTGTCCTGGATAGATATGCATCTCAGTTGACCAACAAAAGAGGTCGCATCTGGTTGAATTTCATTTAATATAAATTTGATGGAAACCTTCAAACTTATCTGAGAGAATGCAGAAAGCTTCTGAACAAACTCGCAGTGGTCAAACTCAAAGTGCCCCAAGACATTCTCAGCTAAACCATCTTAGCCAAACTTACCGCCAACTTTTATTGCTTGTTCAACAGTATTCTCCTCAATGATGACTTATTACAAAGCCCCTCTAGAGTTCTCAACAAATTGCGTGAATTAACTCACCTGGAATCAAACAGAGTGCCACCCAACTCTTCCATCCCCTTGACTAATTCTCCCAACCAATCCGGCTCAACTGCTCTTCTGAAGACTAAAACTCGAAAGGGACCAAAACATCCTTGATCAAAAGGGCATCACAATCCTCTTGCGGAACACCCTGATTCCCATTGCTGGCACCTAAACCGTCATCTGCGACCGGATAAAAATGCACCTCAAGCTCATCATACTCAACCCGCAGAATCCACCACTCCAGTTCCTGACAACCCAGCTGAACCTGCAAATGCATTTTTCAATGCTCAACTGTACCACCATAAGGCCAAACCGTCGCGCTCCGAATCAACCCTTGCTCTGCCGCCTGTCCTTGACTCAGGGGCCAGTCACCATATTGTTAACAACCCTGAATTCCTGCTCACATCAAAACCGATTAACCTCACTGTTGGCTCTGGCTCCAAATGTTCCTCACATCAAGCCACAGCTATTGGTAAAGAAAAATTGATCAATCACGAAGGTTCCGAAATCATCTTGAAAGAATTCTTGCTGATTCCAGATCTTAACCAATGCCTTCTATCATTGGATAGACTTCTTGTACAAAAATCAAACCTTTCTTTGTTTGGCAAGAGTGGCTTCTCAATTCAGATCAACAATGTGAACCTCATTGGTTCATCCCTCAATCACGTTCTGGAGCTATACAGTACACAATTCATCACAGTACCCACCAGATCTCTTGTTCACCATCTATCAACTAACCAGTCAGACTTCAAGTGGCACCATTGTCTGGGCCATCCGGGAATGGCTACACAAAAGATTCTGCTTCCACAAGTGCCAACTGCGACATATGCCAGACTTGCAAGATGACCATTACCATGTTCAAGGGCCATTTCAAAATGGCTAATCAGCCATTAGAAATTGTCCATATTGATCTAGTAGGAACGGTCTCAGTTGAATCAGCTAGTGGTTGCAAATAATTCCTAACTATAGTGGATCAATACTCACGTTTCAAGACTGTCTCTTTTCTGAAGAAGAAAAGTGAGGCGCTCTCCCCCTTCAAAAACTTTGTGTCTACTTCCAAAAGGAAGCTCCAAAAGAAATCGATCACCCTAGTCTCTGACAACGGTGGTGAGTTTACAAGCTCAGAGTTTAAAAACTATTGTCAAGATGCTGGAATTACTAACCATTTTTTTCCCCCTTATACTCCTCAACAAAACGGTTTGGTAGAGCGCGCTAACAGATTGATTATTGAAAAGGCTAAATGCCTGCTCAATAACAGTCATCTTCCGCGTTGCTACTGGGCTGAAGCCATTAAAACAGCTGCAGACCTCCTCAATCTACTGCCGGTGGTATCCAATCAAAATTGGATTCCCTATGCTATTTGGTTCAAATTCAAATTCAATTATGATGTACTTTGTCCCTTTCTCTGCGCTGCCTTCGTTCACATTCCCAAGAACAATTGATACTTCAAATTTGGCGTGTTGGGCTTCAAAGGCATTATGCTGGGGTACAGCAACCAATTTTCAACCCACAAGATTTTAAATCCCACTGATGGCAAGGTCTACTCCACCGCTAACGCTCGTTTCAAGGAATGCAAGTTCAGTAAAGATACATCTCAAACTTCATTCCCCTCCATCTCGGAGGACAAAATTAACCCTGCCCTCTGGCCAAAGGATCAGCTTGAATTCCCCATAGCCTACCCTGAAACTCAGGAACCATCAGTCCCAACCGATCCTACCTCAACTACTCCAAACCGTGTTACCCTACCTTGCCCCAGCAAAGTCAGCTCAGACAATATAGTGACCTACCCTCGTCGCAAAGGATCCCAACTGTATCTGGCCACCAACTACACCAATTGAGCCACTTTAGAAAATGCTTTGAAAGACAAATAAAGACTGGAATGGATCAATGCCATGGAGAAGGAAATCCTTAATCTGGAATCCTACAATGTCTGGGAAGAGCAAGAGATCAATTCAGACTCCAAGGCCATCATTTGTGTCTGGGTGTTCCGAACAAAGCGTAATGCCAACAACAAGATCACTGAATTCAAAGCAAGACTATGTGTGCAAGGTTTCAATCAAAAGGAAGGTGTCAATTTTGAGAGCGTTTTTGCTCCCAATGGGGACAAGACTTCACTTTGTCTGCTCATCTCCTATGCCGCTCAGAATGATCTTCAATTCCATCAACTCAACGTAAAGTCTGGTTTCCTAAACACTCCTCTCAAGGAAAGGATCTTCATCGCACCTCCAGCCAATGTACCAACAGCACCTGGCAAGTCTCTGAAACTCAAAAGGGCGCTGTATGGACTTAAACAGGATCCCATGGCCTGGTATCACACTCTAAGCTCCTGGTTACTCAGTATAGGGTTCCGACGTAGTGAAGGCAATAACTGTGTGTTTTTCTCTGAAGATACCTGGCTGTACATCCATGTGGATGAAATTGCCATCTTCAGTAAGGATCCATCAAAGTTCAGAGAGAAAATCAAATCGCGCTTCAAGATCAAATACCTGGGACAGGCTTCCATGCTCCTGGGAATCAATGTAGATGCCACGAAGAAAGGTTTCAAACTTTCTCAGTTGACCTATATAGATTCTTTAGTGAGAAGATATGACCTTCCGAATCACATGGATCACTCCACGCCATTTAAAACAAATGGGAAGCTTTTACCTTCCACCACCAAAGAGCACGCAACTTTTGTCAAAACTGGCCTTGATTACAGGAAATTAATCAGCGAGTTGCTGTATGTCAGCTGCAACACCCAACTGGACATTACCTTTGCAACAAATTACCTGTCACAATTCCTCACTAAACCCAATATCACTCACTATAACACTGCTCTTAAGGTTTTTAACTATCTGAAATACACCAGGACAAAAGGACTGAACTTCAAAAAATCGGAGTGGGTAGATGACCTGGTGGCTTTTGTGGATCCGGACTGGGCAACCTTTCCACAAACTAGACGTTCAATCTTGCGGCTGGTAATAACCTGGAAGGGTAATCTCATCACTTGCAAATTGAGGAAACAACCAACAATATCCCTGTCAACCACTGAATCCAAATAAAAATTGGTAGGTGATAGGGTAAAAGAGGTCCTCTGGCTGATTACACTTTTATCTGAGTTCATCAAGTTCAACCCTCATAAACCGACCCCCATCCGTGAAGACAACAAAGGTTTTATTAAGCTGGCCCTGCAACAGGCCAAACATTCATCCTTCAGAACAAAACACATCAACATCCGTCACCACTTCATTAGAGAGGAACTCAGGGAGGGAACTATTTGCCTACAAAAGGTTGCTTTGAAAAACAATCATGCCGACTTTTTAACCAAACCAGTCTCAAGGCAAATCCTGGAAAGCTGCCTATGCGCGATCAACTTCTATTGAACTTGAACCTGAGAGATGGAGAGTCTTTTGAAAGCTCATAATCTTTCCTACTATCTCTCAGCTTCTATCATTTCCACCTACTGTTTCCTTACTTCTTTCCTTTGCCTCTTTATGTGTCACGCTCAAGTCTCATTTTGTGGTCTATGCCTAGCTACAATGCGCTACAACGCGCGCGTCCTTCTTTCACACCAACTCCAGTGCCAATACTCTATATTAGATTGAGCACTCTAAGCTACTTAAGACCTGACTCACGCACCCCTCTCAATTGTTCCTCACACAACTCAAACAGTTGTGTCATTGGTCTGAGGGTGCTTTGAGTCAGGTAAGCCTCATCCTCAATATTTGTATTTACAAGCAGATCATTCTGATGTCTCTCTCACTCTGATTGAATTAGTTTCTTTTAGGTTTAAGGCTTGTGTCAGAGGTTATCATCTTTAGCAGCGTTTCTATATCTTTCATCAAAGATTTCTTTACTGGTGCAGTTTCACTCTTGTTGACTCCTGGTTTTAGGTTATTAACCATTTCATTCTTCTCTTCACGGTCTGTTTCTTATTCTGATGAAATGATTTTTGGTTTTAGTTGCCTCTTAACTTGATAAATAACGCGTTATGGCCCATAAACTACTCCAAAGTGTTGTTCTAAACACGTTCAACCCCTGGGGGTCATATACCCCCCATAATGGACATTTTTGATTTTTGTACCCCTGTACACAACCATATTATTTATTATTTATTATTTATTATTTATGATTGATTATTTATTATTTATTATTTATGATTTATGATTTATTATTTATTATTTATTATTTATTATTTATTATTTATTATTTATTATTTATTATTTATGATTTATTATTTATTATTTATTATTTATTATTTATTATTTATTATTTATTATTTATTATTTATTATTTATTATTTATTATTTATTATTTATTATTTATTATTTATTATTTATTATTTATTATTTATTATTTATTACTTATTATTTATTATTTATTATTTATTATTTATTATTTATTATTTATTATTTATTATTTATTATTTATTATTTATTATTTATTATTTATTATTTATGATTTATTATTTATTATTTATTATTAATTATTTATTATTTATTATTCATTATTTATTATTTATTATTTATTATTTATTATTTATTATTTATTATTTATTATTTATTATTTATTATTTATTATTTATTATTTATTATTTATTATTTATTATTTATTATTTATTATTTATTATTTATTATTTATTATTTATTATTTATTATTTATTATTTATTATTTATTATTTATTATTTATTATTTATTATTTATTATTTATTATTTATTATTTATTATTTATTATTTATTATTTATTATTTATTATTTATTATTTATTATTTATTATTTATTATTTTTATTTATTATTTATTATTTATTATTTATTATTTATTATTTATTATTTATTATTTATTATTTATTATTTATTATTTATTATTTATTATTTATAATTTATTATTTATTATTTATTATTTATTATTTATTATTTATTATTTATTATTTATTATTTATTATTTATTATTTATTATTTATTATTTATTATTTATTATTTATTATTTATTATTTATTATTTATTATTTATTATTTATTATTTATTATTTATTATTTATTATTTATTATTTATTATTTATTATTTATTATTTATTATTTATTATTTATTTTTTATTATTTATTATTTATTATTTATTATTTATTATTTATTATTTATTATTTATTATTTATTATTTATTATTTATTATTTATTATTTATTATTTATTATTTATTATTTATTATTTATTATTTATTATTTATTATTTATTATTTATTATTTATTATTTATTATTTATTATTTATTATTTATTATTTATTATTTATTATTTATTATTTATTATTTATTATTTATTATTTATTATTTATTATTTATTATTTATTATTTATTATTTATTATTTATTATTTATTATTTATTATTTATTATTTATTATTTATTATTTATTATTTATTATTTATTATTTATTATTTATTATTTATTATTTATTATTTATTATTTATTATTTATTATTTATTATTTATTATTTATTATTTATTATTTATTATTTATTATTTATTATTTATTATTTATTATTTATTATTTATTATTTATTATTTATTATTTATTATTTATTATTTATTATTTATTATTTATTATTTATTATTTATTATTTATTATTTATTATTTATTATTTATTATTTATTATTTATTATTTATTATTTATTATTTATTATTTATTATTTATTATTTATTATTTATTATTTATTATTTATTATTTATTATTTATTATTTATTATTTATTATTTATTATTTATTATTTATTATTTATTATTTATTATTTATTATTTATTATTTATTATTTATTATTTATTATTTATTATTTATTATTTATTATTTATTATTTATTATTTATTATTTATTATTTATTATTTATTATTTATTATTTATTATTTATTATTTATTATTTATTATTTATTATTTATTATTTATTATTTATTATTTATTATTTATTATTTATTATTTATTATTTATTATTTATTATTTATTATTTATTATTTATTATTTATTATTTATTATTTATTATTTATTATTTATTATTTATTATTTATTATTTATTATTTATTATTTATTATTTATTATTTATTATTTATTATTTATTATTTATTATTTATTATTTATTATTTATTATTTATTATTTATTATTTATTATTTATTATTTATTATTTATTATTTATTATTTATTATTTATTATTTATTATTTATTATTTATTATTTATTATTTATTATTTATTATTTATTATTTATTATTTATTATTTATTATTTATTATTTATTATTTATTATTTATTATTTATTATTTATTATTTATTATTTATTATTTATTATTTATTATTTATTATTTATTATTTATTATTTATTATTTATTATTTATTATTTATTATTTATTATTTAGTATTTATTATTTATTATTTATTATTTAGTATTTATTATTTATTATTCATTATTTATTATTTGGTTGAGGCTACACAACTTTAATTTTCTTGTTTAGCGTCCCACACACCTCAAATGGGAAGTGTAGCATGCCACACGGCCCATTTGAGCCTTGTGGCATGCCACACGGCCCATTTGAGCCTTGTGGCATGCCACACGGCCCATTTGAGTTGTGTAGCATGCCACACGGCCCATTTGAGTTGCGTAGCATGCAACACGCCCATTTAAGTCATGCAGCATGCCACATGGCCCCTTTGAGTTGTTTATGGAGCCACATGGACTATTTGAGTTGTGTACACAGCTCCACACGACTCAAAGAGTCGTGAATTTAACATTACCCAAAAAAAAAAAATCAAAAAAGCCAAAACAAGGATCCAAAAACCCATGTAAAAATTTGTTTTTATGGATATCTTATGTTTTATGATTTCGTTCTTGGAGGGGTTCTAATGCCTCCAAAGTTAAAAAAGATATTTTTTTGGGGTTCAAGAACGCATGCTTCCAGACTGCTGAGTCATATTTTAAAATACAAAATTCTTGAAACATGCGTGCAATAAATTTTTTATGCGTGAAATATCAAAGGGGCCCAACGGCAAAACAACATCAAAATGGGTGAAATAAAGGTTTGGATGCATGAGAAAAATTATTCCCAAAAATAGATAAAAAATTGAACCCAAAAAAAAAACAAAAAACAAAAAAAGCTAAAAGAAAATTGAAAAAATAGAAATAAGAATTAAAAACCAATCAGGAAAAAAAATCATGAGAATTTCACAACTCCAGGGCCATGAATGCACATTCTTTTACCTATGAATAAATGAAAATAAACAATTAAAAAGCATAAATAATCAAATAATTGTGCCCAAATAAAATAAAAAGAATGAAAAATAAAAAAAGGAAGGAAAAATTTAAATACAATACAGCCCTAAAGCAATATAAGATTTGAATGAGTAGACTAGCCCTAATTTAAAAATTCCAGGAAAAACAAGTCCTAAATTAAAAATGCCAGGAAAAACAATTTTCAAGTTAAAAATGCCAGAAAAAACAATTCTCAAGTTAAAAATTCCAGAAAAAACAAGTGTAACTTGTTTTAAGCTCATTAAATTGGAATAGCGCAAAACTAAATTAATCCCTCCAAAAAATAGGGCCAGTTTATTGAGGTCTACCTGATACAATTACTTCTTATGATGTGATCAGCTTGACACAAGTTAAAATTGTTTCATTGGACTAGTGAAATACTAAATCAACCCCCCTTGAAAATGGGTGTAGTGCATTGAGGTGGACTTGATACAATTTCACCTCAATGGACTAGCCCTAAATTCAAAACACCAAAAACAACCTAGTTCAACTTGTTTTAATCTGATCCCATAAACAGAAGTAAAAGTACAACTTATGATTGGATCAGCCCAACAAAAGTTGAACTGACTTACTATTGAAATCTCATTCAAAATGCTCAACATATTGATGTTCAAATTTTGAAAACCCTCACAATATTAATAGAAATACATCATCAGAATTAGTAGTACATGTTAGACCAAACCAAAATTATGCAATGAGAACTCAGATGATGAAATTAAATTATTTTTAGAAACAGGAATACAATTTCAGTTGATCTTTGAGATTCAAACCAACCAGAAGCTTTCTTTGAAGTCAAAGGAGATTATTTTGATAAAATGGTTAGGATTGGAACCATATCTTCCTCAAGTAAACGATTAACCCAGCTTTTATATCTGTTAAGAAAGGAAATGAAGGTAGCTTTAGATGGTTGTTTTACACCCATTCTCATGTAAAAGTAAAAAATGAAGCCAATTTGATGAAAAAATTGGCCTGCCATAAGTATCTGCTATGATTCTGCCCATATACAAATATGCAAGCTATTTTGAAGAGGTAATCTTTTCATTGATGGCATTAACATCAAGTTTTTTTCAATAATTTCAAACCCATTGATACCCCCAATTATCTTAGAATAGAATGCCTTATGTTTCCCTAATGTTTCTATAAATTTCCTTTGCACTTTAAAGCATCCATTTTAATCATATACAAGTGATTTAAAAATGAATCTAAATCCACAATTACCATGACCAAAAGGATCCCAAACATTACCAAAAAATTATGGAAGTTCTCAGGTATTTGATTGAGATATTTTGCTTTTGTTTAAAACAATCAAAAATGAATTACCCAAAATTATAATCACATTAATGAAAACAATACTCATCAAAAATGAGCTTCTGGTTGACTTCTCCACTCCTTTGTTTTCCTCAGAAAAGTATTCTGATTCAAAATGAATTGAGCCTAATTCACTTCTCTTCTCTTCCTGTGAGCTATCAAATTCAGATTCTGAGCCTGACTTGCACTATAAAGATCATTTCACCATCAGTTCATTTAAGCATAAAAAATAAAAGTACCCAAAATAAAAGACTTATTTTTTGGTCTTTTTGGTGCCCTTTTAAACTTTTTTTTTTCAATTCCCTTTTCCACAATTTTGCATCTGGAATTTTCAAGCATGTTATCTTTCAATTTGGGTTAACCATGGCTGGAAAACAAAAATTTTGGCTCAAGCCTTGGATTAGAAAAAAGGTTTTTGGCATTCTTGACCAGGTACTTGAAAAGCTGCACTTTAAATTCCTCAGGTTTTCAAATAAAAATTGAACTGAGCTTCTCAAACAATTGAGAAGAGTTGCCGACTTTATTAGTGTCAAAATTTCAAAAAGAAAAACAATAAATAATTTTAAACCATTCAGAAATCATAAATCAAATAGGAATCATCCATCAAAAGTTCTTCATCAAAAAGAAATTCAAAAAATCCAACAATCAAACAATCCATCTATCCAAATTCCTGAACTGGCAGGGTTATAGTCAAAGTATTCTCCAATATTTTTCAAATTACTTTTGATTTGATTTTTATTGAGCTCATCATTCATTCCTTTCTTAACACCAGATATTTGCTCCAGTTGGGGATCCACTGGGGTTTTTCAGATGGTTGATGATTATTTTCTTTTCCTTTTTATATTCTTTAAATAAAAAATTTAATTACCTTTACTTTCCATCTTACTGTTTTCATTATCCTATTATTCCTTTCTTAGGAACCTTCTGGGGGCTCTCTAGTTTTCTCTACCCTGCTTTCTTAGGACCCCTTTGGTGTTCTCTAGTATTCCTTGAATAATTTTTGTTCCCTGGTACCATGAATGAAAAAATCTTATTACCAGACACTTCAACCCAAGGGGCCCTTCCTCTTCATTGGATTATTTACACTTGGCTATACAAGTATTATTTTTCTGTCCATTGGCTCCTTGAAACCTTATCACTTTCATCAATCCTCAAAATCACCTTACACCTTATCCTAAAATTTTCAGATTATATTGCTTATTTCTAATGGAGAGGAGCCATGGGGATATAAAACTATCCAAATTTATCAGATTCTGAGTTGAAACAAAAACTTACTTGTGTGAGCCTGCCTTATCTTTTTGTTGAGCAATGGCCCTTGGTATCTTCCATGGCTGCTGCATGCTAGTTCTATATATTTTTCTCTCTTTGAATTGAATATTCTCAGAGTTTATCCATGCATGGAGGCCCATTTTTGGCAAAATAATTCTGCTTCTTCCCTAAAAGGAAAGGCTCTCACAGAAGAGGGGTCAAGGGGATCTGGCACTCCATATTTACATAGCTACATTAGTATTTATCAATTCAAACTAATTCAATTGAAAATGAAATGTGACCCATCACCAACAGTCAATTCAAGTTGCAAGACATCAGTTCCTTCAATTGAAACCCTAGATGAGGATTAAAATGGGGATTTAAATGATTTATTACTCAAATAACTAACCAAATCCCTAGGTCTGCAGCCCCTTCTTTATGGCACTATCAATCACTTCCTTTAACATAGTCATGTTGAACCCCGGGGGGCTTGCAATTGCCACTGTTCCCATAACCCCAACAATCCCAATTCAATTCATTATTGAATCAAACTGTTTCAAAAACTCCAAAGTGAACTCCTTTTGGGTCTGGAATAAGGTAATCATCTAATCGGTGATTACTGTGTATTCTCTTTGCTCTTTGCCAATAGCAAGAATGTTTATTTCAGTTCTTTTTGTGGTCCAATAGTCTCAGAATTATCAAGAAAAAAAAATTGGGTTGAAAGCACTCAAATATGTTACTGCGCTGCCTAGGTATCCCCAATTACCACTAAAATTGGCCATTTGCGGCTATTTGGCCCAAAATGGGACAAAATTGTCAAAAAAGACATGGGCAACCCCATTTGAAACTTGTATAACCCCCAGGGGGTTTCCAAATACTTTTTTGGGGATGCAAAAGAGTATTTCTCAACCCAGAAGAGTTGGGAATGAGTTTTTTGCAACCAAAAGAGTCCCAATCAAGTATTATGTGACCCCCCAGGGGTTTCCCAAGTTTCAAAGTATTCTGTTTGCAAATCTTGAAGTTGTGAACCTACTTTCACAACTTGTATGGGTATTGAATAGCATTTTACACCCATTTGCAACCTGGGGCTGTGAATTTAACACTGCCCATTGGCTTTTGATCATAAATTGTGTGTAATTCTCTTTTTTTTCAAACTAGTAATTTGGATGTATTTATGGATGATGTTAAATTCACGGCTCCAACCGTGTGGTAGATGTGCAGGACCCTACACGGCTTAAATGAGCCATGGGGGCCCAAAGACAACTACAAAGGGCCGTTTCAAACACGCGCGACCCCGGGGGGTTGTTTAGGAGCTGTGAAACCCCTGAACACGGCTGAGATGAGCTGTGTACCCCCACAAATGACTAAAATTAGCGGTGTTTGGGGGTGAAAAACCCCCCAGATGTTGTGCCAGAATTTTGGGCAGCCCCTGGACCTCACTTGGGTTCTTTCAACCCGAATTTGGGATTAACACATACTTTGTGGGACTTTTGTTCCACACCTAGCAATCCAAAAGAGACATTAAAGTGAAACCCAAGTGAAACTAAAGTGAAAACCCAAATTATAAATGATATAAATTCTGAAAAAAATTCTTTCTCAACTCAAAAGTGAGCAAACGTTGATTGATCAATTGAAAGTTGGATTGAATACTGAAGGATAATATTGCATTTTTTTTCATGGTAAGAGTGGCAAGCACTCCTTCTTCTGAAATGACTGTGTGTAAGGTCTACATTGATGTTTCCATCAACAAAGCTTTGGAAGAAGAAAAAAAGTATTTGGGTAATGAAAAATTGGAAGCCCCAGTTGCATTCTCATCAAGGGTGACAATTGAAGAACAAAATGATTCAAAAATTGACATGACCACTGGTGGTGAGTAAAATTTTATGTTACTGGTCTTTTCCATATTTAATTTGATCAAAACTGATGGGTGCATTTAACTATGAAACTATGACTTAACCAATGAATGTTTACTAGATCCACTTGACCTACATCCCTTGAGAGCTTTTCCTACTAGGGAAGAGGCACAAACCTATTTTCAAACACAGGAAATGAGGAAAAACTCCTTGGATCTGATTAATGGAAGTGTTTGTGGTTGAGATTTGAATTGTCTCTTAATGATTGGGATATTTTCATTTTCTTGGTTTAATGAACATAGTTACTAACCAATAATGAATTTTTAGTCAAATTTGGAAGAATCTGAATCTGAATTTCAAAGTTCAGAGGAAGAGACTGAAAGTGAATCAGGATCACTTCATTTTGAATGAGAATCCTCTTCAGAGGGAGATAACATGCAGCAAAGCTCAACCAGAAGCTCATCTTTGGTGTGTTTTCATTTGATTGATCCAATTAAAGAAATTAATAAAAAGTTATTTTTAATGATAAGAACCAAACATGAAATACCTCAATCAAATAACCCAAAAAGTTCCATAATTTTTAGGGTGAGGTTTTTCATCCAATTGGAGATGGAAATTGCAGATTTAGAGTCAGTGTTAAATCTCTTGTTTATGAAGAAAATGGTTGGTTTAAAGTTAGGAAGGAAATGATTGAAACATTAGAGAAACCCAAAGCATGCTACATTAAGATGCTTGGTGGTTCAAAGGAGGTTTAAAATATTAAAAAAAGACTTGATTTTGAAGACATCAATAAAAATATTCCCTCCTCAAAATGGCTGGCTAAATTATAAATGGGTCAAATTATAGCGGACACATAACCCAAACCTATATTTTTCATTTCATTGGAGTCATGTGATACTTATACTCCAATGAAAAATGGTGTTCATTATCAGTTTGATCCAATGTTCATTTCCTTTGTAAACAATAACCACTGGGTTCTATTAGTACTTGAGGGAGAAATGATTCCAATTATGCCCATTGTAGCAAAACCCCGTTCCTTGATTTCTAAAAAAACCTCTGGTTTGGTTGATCATCTCAAAGATCAACTGAAAATGTATTCTAGATTGTTATATAATTTTACTTCATTTCATCATTGGGTTTCATATAAATTGTAATTCTAATGCAGCTAATGTGTTCTATTAATAGAAAGGGTTATCACATTTTGAGCATCATTATTTTGATTATTTTGAGTTAACAAGATTATAGTGAGTGTTTTGAATGAGAGTTTAATGATAAGTTGGTTCAACTTGTGTTGGGTTGATTCCATCATAAGCTGAACTTATGTTAAGCTTGGGATGGGATGAGCTTAACACAAGTTGAAGTTGTTTTTTTTGGTGTTTTTACTTTAGGGATGGCCAAAAGACTTGTATTTTTTTGGGCTCTTTTACTTTAGGGATGGTCATAAGACTTGTATTTTTTTGGAAGTTTTACTTTAGCGCTGGTCAAAAGACTTCTTTAATTTTTTGGCCCTTTTACTTTAGGGCTAGTCAAGTTGAAATTACTTCAGGGGTTGTCAAGTTAGATGTATTTCTTTTTTGTCTTTAATTCAGGGCTTGTCAAGTTACTTGTCTTTTTTTTTGGTGTTTTTACTTTAGGGCTAGTCCAGTTACTTGTTTTTTATTTAGGTTTCTTTACTTTAGGTCTATTCCATTGGATATTAAAAGTTTTTTTATTTTGATTTATTTATTTATTTATTTATTTATTTTTTAACCAAAAAATGAACATTCTTTTGTTTTTGGTTGATTTCTGTTTTTTTGGAAAGTTTATTTAGTTTTACGGTTGCGTTAGTACCCTGTCATTCCTTTTCTTTTTCTTTTGCTCACCGCGGTTGGGTGCCGTGTGGGATGCCACACAACTACACTTGAGCTTTGTAGAAGTCCACACGCCTGGAATGTAGTCGTGTGAAAGTCCACACGGCGGCAAACCAGGCTGGGTGGGCTGCATGACTCCTTGAGCCATTGGGCCCTAATTGGACCGTGTGGCATGCCACAAGGCCCCTTGTGAACTGTGTGCACGGCTCAATGAGCCGTGAGTTGAAAATTAACCTATATTTATTTTTGTTTCATTTTTTTATTGTGATTTAACTGGTCAGTTTTTATTGTATAAATTAAAAATGGGACCATGCTTTAGATGGAACCAACCAATCAAAATTTGAAGGTCTCATTTTCAACCAGTCAATTCATTCCTTTATTTTCATTTTACCAGTTGATTTCCATGAAATAAATAAGAACTTGGGATGCTAAATCTAGAGGAAACAAACTCTTGCAAATTTGAAAGATCCATCATCAACCAGTCAAAAATTTCAATTTTAAACCTACGAATTCTTGGTGTGATAGAGTTGATATGCAAGAAAGAAATTCACAAGACTCCCAATATCAAAAAAAAGGGTGGGGCTATTTTGATGCCACAAAGTCATATAGAGTGTTGTTAAAATTACAACCCTGGGTTGAAAACAGGGATGAAATTCCCTCCAAACCCATTTGAGATGTAAATGGAGGTTCAAGAATCAATAAGTCTCAAGAAGAGGCATTTTCAACTTGTGCAACTCTGCAAAAAAGTAGTTTGCAAACCTTGCTGGTTGCGCAAGTTTTCCTTGACAATTTTGGCCCATTTCATTTTGTGTTCTTTTTTCTTTTTTTCTTTTTTTCTTTTTTTTCTTTTTTTTTCTTTTTTTTCTTTTTTTTCTTTTTTTTCTTTTTTTTCTTTTTTTTCTTTTTTTTTTTTTTTTCTTTTTTTTCTTTTTTTCTTTTTTTCTTTTTTTTCTTTTTTTTCTTTTTTTTCTTTTTTTCTTTTTTTTCTTTTTTTTCTTTTTTTTTCTTTTTTTTTCTTTTTTTTCTTTTTTTTCTTTTTTTTTCTTTTTTTTCTTTTTTTTCTTTTTTTTCTTTTTTTTCTTTTTTTTCTTTTTTTTCTTTTTTTTCTTTTTTTTCTTTTTTTCTTTTTTTTCTTTTTTTTCTTTTTTTCTTTTTTTCTTTGTTTCTTTTTTTTCTTTTTTTTTCTTTTTTTTCTTTTTTTTCTTTTTTTTCTTTTTTTTCTTTTTTTTATTTTTTTCTTTTTTTTCTTTTTTTTATTTTTTTTATTTTTTTTTATTTTTTTTTATTTTTTTTTCTTTTTTGATTATTTTTCTTTTTTCTTTTTATTTTATTTTCTTTTATTTTTACTTATTTTATTTATTTATTTATTTATTTATTTATTTATTTATTTATTTATTTATTTATTTATTTATTTATTTATTTATTTATTCTTTTATTCTTTTTATCTTTTTTATTTCATCTTTTTTATGTTTTTTATTTTTTTATTTTATTTTTATTTTATTTTTATTTTTTTTTATTTTTTTTTATTTTTTTTTATTTTTTTTTATTTTGTTTTATTTTGTTTTATTTTATTTTATTTTATTTTATTTTATTTTATTTTATTTTTGTTATTTTTTATTTATTTTATTTTTTTTCATTTTTTTCATTTTTTTCATTTTATTATTTTTTTTTATTTTTTTTATTTTTTTTATTTTTTTTATTTTTTTTATTTTTTTTATTTTTTTATTTTTTTATTTTTTTTTAATTTTTTTCAATTTTTTTAATTTTTTTTTAAATTTTTTTAATTTTTAATTTTTAATTTTTAATTTTTTTTATT